>CM069913.1:18398706-18784609 GCA_036172215.1 Camellia granthamiana
ATCATTGTAAAAAATCACGTTGATCGGATAACGATAGTTATTTGATCAGATCAGAATTTTGTCAATCGTTTATTTTTTTTAATACAAATATGATCCAATCAAATAGTTATCGAAATCCGATCAACGTGATTTTTTATAGGGATATAGTACTCGAGTTTTACGGATTGAACGGCTTGAATTATCGAAACGAGATCCAAAAATAGATCCATAAATCGGACTAGACAGGTCCAATCTTGATTCAACATGAGACAAGTTAGACCCAATTATAAATGATTAATTATTAGAGACCTCGTCATTTTCAATAAATAGAGATCAATATTTTTTTAAGGCTGCCTTGTCTTTCTCTTTTTTTCTTTCTTTCATAAGGTTATTTTATTGAGGGGTATGAATTTTTTGAGAAAAGATAAATTGATCTTAAAATATTCCTATTAATGTGGCAATTTTTTCTGTGACAGTCAATCTTTTTTTTCTATACTAGAAATAATAATATTATGAAAATCACATTTTATTGTCATATTTTATTTATCAACTTATATCGTGTCATATAATGATGTTAGGTGAGGAAAAAATGTATAACTATCATAAATTATTGAATTCAAAAATAATAAATGAATTTTTTCTTAGTAAATTACACTAATTTACCATTAAGTATGAAAAATATAACGAGTTTAAACTTTTCACCTAATTAAATTTACTTGTCTTTTTATAATAAATAAATATTAACAATGTTAATTTGAATGTTAAATTACTTTTTGGTCCTTGCGTGTTTATTTATCAAATGAAAATCAATTAAAAATATTAATCTTCCTAAAACAATTGTTAAGAATAAATAATTTATTTATTTCATCAGTTAAATCTATCTTTTTTTATAATTTTTTTAAAACTTATTAGCATAAGAAAAATAAAATAAAATAAAAATAAAATAATGGTACTCTTTGAAAAAAATTAACATCCTTGTAATAAAATGGGGTAAAATGTTGAAATTGTGAAATGCAATTTCTTCAAGCTTTAGAATTACGCCAGTGCATTTTGTCATTTTTTGTAATGTAAATTACACTGACCTTTTTTGGAATTTTAAAAAAATTCAAGTAATTGTACATTTTAAATATAATTACACTAACTTCTTTAAATATTAATTGACATAATAATTAGATAATTTTTCATCAATAATTTATTAATTATGTATCAAAAAATAAATATTGTTATATATTTTAAATTATAATTATAATTATAATTTATTTATTTTAGTGCCTATTTATAATTTGTATTAATTTTAGTGATTTCAATCATATTAAAAAAATTAATTTTATTATGTCAAAAATTATGAGATTAATTATATATATTTTTTTAAAGTGTGTAATTTGTTATTATGTTTTTTAATGTGACGTGGCAAGATTTGATTGGTTGTACAACGTGGCAACTAGGGATAAACGCAGCACAGCATTCGTAGGTGACATTTTTGCTTAGAATAATATTAGTAATGATAGAGAGGCTCATAAAACACAATTTTATAATTTTTAAAATAATTTGAATAATTTATGTTATTATCAAATATAATTCTTAAAAAAATTTAAACACATCAATGATTAATATATCAGTAGGAATCGTAGAGGTCCTCCTTTATGGAGTTTCAAATATCTTCTTAATAATGCTAGATATCTATAATTTTTATCAATTTTTTTTATTAAATATCTCACATAAATGTAAGATCTGCATAGAAACATGCTATTTTAGTAATTTTTTGGCTTTTTACGAAAAGATGTGCAGAAAAGTAGAGAGGTGATGTGACAAGTTTTAGTTGACTTTTTGACTTTTTGACTAAAATAGCCACTCTCCAAACGAGGCCTAAGAGTCTTATACATATATGAAACATTTAATAAAATTTTTAGAATTTTAAATAATTTATTTATTTATTTATTTATTTTTGCTTAAGCATGAAGAAGCCAATGAAAAAGTAGTCAATTAAAACATATATATCTTTTAATTTGTCATTTTTCTGTGTCAATTTCTCTTCGAAGCCCCAGAAGTTTCTAGAATCACCACTCGATTTTACGTAAATACCCCTGACATTCCCAGACTCACATCATGGACGGATCGACCCGTCCAAAGCGGGTTATGCTCCGGCCAAAATTTACCCATCCAAATATTTAAATAGTTCTAAGTATAAATAATATTATAAAAAAATACTAGACACTCCTGAATGAATTATCAAATATTTACATGGGTGTGGAACTCATTTAAATTTAATGTAATGTTAATTCTATATTCATGTGAGCATTGAGTAAAATATTTGATAATTTATTTAGAATTTCTAACATTGCTCAGTATTTAAACAATCAAAATTGTTTGACATTTTGAAAAAAATATTGTTAGTTTCATGCTTTTAATATAATTACAGTAACCTCTTTTTAAGTATGACTAAAGCGACTAAATCTAATGCAAATAATGGTAGACAGTCAAATAAATAAGATAAACACACATTTTAATTGAAAATAAATGAATTATTTTCCCATTTATAAGATTCACAAATTATTGCAAAAAAATTACCAAACTATTATGTGAATTAAAATTTAAAGGGCGACTAGTGTAATTGTATCAAAAGTGTGTGACTAATTGATTTTTTTCTAAATTTCAAAAGAAGTGAATGTAATTTATTCTAAAAATAATTAGCAAATTTAATTATTACACATAAAACTCATTAGGACAAAGTGACAATGATATATAATTATGAGTGATAATTTAAAATGAAATGATCATAAAGGAATTTATTATTTTATAAGAAATTCCCGTCCTAAATTTTGTTTATAATATTATCTTCTTCTTTTTTTTCTTTTTTTTTGTGTGTGTAAAGGTGGGGAGAGAGGAGAATGAATTAAGTATTTATTAATTTGAGAATCTACAGAAAGAATGAATTAATCATGTATAGGCTCTTATGATTATGTTTCATTTATAATTAATAAAATCAAAATCTTTTAATTCATAAAGGAGTAAATATGAATTGTGTGGAGGTGTTGAATTGATATTTAAATCAACCAAGTTTATATTAAGCAATCCCATATTTAAAAATGAATTAATAATTTAAAATTTTAACTAAAAGTAAACTTATAAAATTTTGAAGTCATAATCAATGTACACTTTTGAGACAATTAGATAGGTGCTAAGAAATTTAAAAATTTGTGATCACATGATTTTAAATTTGTCAAAACTATGAATATGAAGAAGTTTGGTTTTTATTACAAAATTTTAAAAAAATTTCGCGACATCAACACACTTTCAACTTTTACTTCATATAATAGTGTATATATTAGGCTATTTGGAAAATTAAAAATACGTCACCTCTTTTTTCGATTTATTTTTTATTGTTAGTGATTTTTTTTTTTTTCAAAATTAGATCAAATTTTTTTCTCAATCTGTCTTATATAAACGAATCTAAACAATAATTTTTTAAAAAAAATTAAAAACTAATAAGCCAAAAAAATTCACTATTTTGGGTTTATTTTTATTCTTTTTGAAAATTTTAATATTCAATTTGTCTTGTCAGGTAGAATCTAAATTTTTTTTTTAAAAAATTTAAAAAAAATAACTAAATACAAAAATAAAAAATGTAAACCCCAAAAATCAGGAATAGATACATCATACATGTATTTATCGGGTCAAGTCAAGTTGGGGGTGGGTTTTGGGGCTCCAATACTTGAGGATATTTTGGGAATTACAAATATCTGGCAACTTCGTGGAAGCTAACCAGAAACCCCTTTTATTAAAAGAATTTTTAACATGACTCTCTATATATATCCCAAGGTCAATAGATTGTAATTCTGTGTTTTCCTCTAATTTATCTCTCATTCTCTCAAGTTTCCCTAGAAAAAGAAAAGAAAGAAAGGACATCTCTCAAGAAAATGGATGCGTTCTCGTCGTTCTTCGAATCGCAATCGGCCTCTCGCAACAGCTGGACTTACGATTCTCTCAAGAACTTACGTCAGATCTCTCCGATCGTCCAAACTCATCTCAAACAGGTTTTGTTCTCTCTCTCTCTCTCTCTCTCCGCGTTTGGTTTGTGAGAAAATGAAGGAAAACAGCAGAGAGAACATCATTCTGGTTTAATTTTTGTTGATATATTTGTGACAACGGAAAAAATTGCGTTGACCGAGTCAAATATGTTGTGTTCTCGACGATTGAGTGGAACGTTAGGGTTTCGGTTCTTGATCTCAGGAATTTTGATCTTTTGAATTATGCTTTCTTTTCGATTCGTGCCATTTTCGAGCAACAAAGCGGGAATCGAGTATTATTAGGGTTTCTGATCGATAATGTTTCGGAAATTTAAATTATGCAATTGAATTGGTTTGTCTATTGTATTGTATTGTTCCGAGTTGATCTACTTTATTGTGTCAGTTGGATTTATTTTGCCAGAATTTGAATCTGGTTCACTGGAAAACGAAGGAAAACAGAGGAGGATGTGAAATTGATGACTCTCACCTTTCTATGTATGCAGTTCGTGATTCTGTGAAAATTAAAAAAAGAAAAATTGCCTTTGTTAGCCAAGCGGCTGTGTCCGTCTTTTTCACCTAGAGTTTTAAGTCCTGATTGAGAGATAGAATAGAAGTGATCATCTTTATTCGGCTAATTTCAATATTCTTTTTATCTATATATTTACTTAAATAAGTTGTTGATTTATGCAGGTTTATCTCTCACTATGTTGTGCTCTGATTGCTTCGGCTGTTGGAGCTTATCTGCATATCCTCTGGAATATTGGAGGCCTCCTCACGACCTTTGGTTGCTTGGGAAGCATTGTTTGGCTACTCTCAACCCCTCCACATGAGGAGGTAGGCATCGCTTTCTTTTGTGTTTTTTTGCACTATTTGCTGTCATTTATTTGTTTTGCATGCATGATTTTAATTTTTATCTTTTCTTGGTAAGCAGCAAAAGAGGTATTTGCTGTCATTTATTTGTTTTGCATACATGATTTTAATTTTTATCTTTTCTTGGTAAGCAGCAAAAGAGGGTTTCACTCTTGATGGCGGCTGCAACCTTTGAAGGGGCTTCAATTGGTCCTCTGATCGAATTGGCTATTGAAATTGATCCAAGGTAAATGTTCGTTCTATCTACTCTTTTACTTCTTTAGTGGTAATTGTTTGTAATTGTGTTTTTTTCTTTTAGTTTCGTGGGTTGTGTATTTTTTTAGTATTTTATACTGTTTAGGTGTTGTTTGCATAGTTATAGCGCATGTGTCAATGAGAGTAACTTCTCTGCCTTTGTAGGCCTAAAATCTTATTTTTGTGGATTTTTGAACTTTTAAAAATTTGTAGTGGGTTTTGTAATTTTCTGAATTTCTGTTTTTGTTAGGTTGTACACAACTTGAGAAAATAAAGAGCCAAATAAATGGACAAATTTCTAACCAGACTGAATCAAAGGAAGCGTGAATACTAGAATTTACTGTCAAAATTAATTTTTAAAGTCTCATTTTGGTATTTGTATTAATGAAATTGCCTATTTGTCGTGATTCGTGAACGGCCAATGGAAATATTATTAACCTGAAATTTGTTGTTATTTGGTTTATAGCTGTGCAATTTGCTGTCACTAGAATGTTAACTTTTTGTCTATCTCCTTCATGACCTTATGAGGAGGATACAGTTCTTTTTCATTTGTCAGTACAATAACAGCATACCTTACGTATCTGTTTTTTGTTGTTTTCGGTTAAGTCAATGGATTTGTTGCATTTACATTCTTTATATTTCTATTTCCCTTGCTTTAAGACTAGTAATTTCCTTTTTTCGGTTGCTTGGTGGTTGTCATTTTCTGAAACACTACCTTGACACAAATCTTTTACTGTATTGTAGCATTCTGGTCAGTGCTTTTGTGGGGTGTGCTGTGGCTTTCGGTTGTTTCTCAATGGCAGCCATGTTGGCTAGGCGTAGAGAGTACCTTTACCTTGGAGGTCTTCTTTCCTCTGGGCTCTCCATCCTTTTCTGGTTGCACTTTGCCTCCTCTGTCTTTGGGGGAACTGCAGCTCTCTTCAAGTTTGAGGTATGTTCCTAGTTGCCTTGTTGCCTTTGTCCTGATTGTTAGAAATTGGTTAGTAGGGTTCTGATTTTTGCTTAATATGACTGTTGCAGTTGTATTTTGGGCTTTTGGTGTTTGTGGGCTACATCGTAGTGGATACCCAAGATATAATCGAGAAGGCACACTATGGTGATCTAGACTACGTAAAGCATGCCTTGACCCTCTTCACGGACTTTGTTGCTGTTTTTGTCCGAATTCTTATAATTATGGTGAGTTAATAGATTTTCATTTGGAAAACCAAAATGCTGTTAGCCATTACAAGTTTACGATGCATTTTTTGAACGAATGCAATAGTGACTTGCATATTTTTGTTGTGCAGTTGAAGAACTCCGAGAAGAGTGAGGAGAAGAAGAAGAAGAGAAGAAATTGAATTTGACCAAGAGGCCGGGCAACAAAGGAAAGATTGTCTAACCATGGATCTGATGGATCTTTTTCAGTTGTCTATATAAACTTGGGGCTTTTTCTTAAACTGATATGGTGTTAATATTTGGAAGTTGATGGTTGTGTAATGGGCGTTTGTTTTGGGTGTGCTCAGTACATATAGTTGGATTTCCTGTGGTAAACATGACATGTTTTAAATTCATTTTCATCTCTAATGTGATCTCAATGCGTTGAAGTCTGATGACAAAATAAAAATCCATGCTTTGATAGGAATGGCAACGGGGCGGGGCGGGGCCGGGGACCACACCCCCCGTCCCCGATCCCCGATACTCGAATTTTCCCCGGCCCCGGCCCCGATCCCCGACGGGGAACCTGTCACTGCCCCCACCCCCGCCCCCGACGGGGATCGGGTTTCCCCGACCCCGAGCATTCCCCGGCTAAAAAAACAGATCTGAAACAATTTTGTTTTGACAATTTTAACAACAACAAAATTTAATATAAACTGATGATGATCCCAATTTTGTTTTCATGGATATAAACTTTTCTGAAATTGTTTTGACAACAACAAAATTCAGAAAAGTTTAATATAAACTTTAATACAAACTTTAACATAAACAATTTTAACAACTTCTGAATTTTCTGAATTTTAACTCATCCCAACAACAACAAAATTGGAAAACAGATCTGAAAACAGATCTAAAACAAAAAAAATTCAGAAAAGGGGGAACCAAACAGATCTGAAAACAGATCTGAAAAGAAAAAAAAAATCAGAAAAGGGGGAACCAAACAGATCTGAAAACAAAACAAAAAAAAAAAGATCTGATCTGATCTGTGAGGGAGTGGATGAGACGCGGTGGTGGCGGTGGTGGTCGGCGACGTCGAGACGAGGGAGTGGATGAGACGCGGTGGTGGTCGGCGACGTCGAGAAGAGGGAGTGGATGAGAGACGCGATGTGGTGGTGCTGGTGGTGCGAGCTGGACGGCGGCAGTGGTGGATCTGCGAGAGAGAAAGGGAGAGAAGTCAGTGAGGTAGAGAGTTGAGAGACGGAGGAGACGGGGTAGAGGAGAGAAATGAGACATGAGAGTGAGAGACTTGGTTTATATATATATATATAAGGGTAAAATTGTAATTTAACATCGGGGAAAAACCGGGCCGGGGAACGGGGACGGGGACGGGCCGGGTACGGGACTGGAACACTTATCCCCGTCCCCGGCCCGAATCTGTTCGGGGATTAAGTTTTAAATACCATCCCCGTCCCCGCGGGGGTATTTTTCGGGGAAAACCCGCTCAATTCGGGGTCGGGGGGTCGGGTCCCCATCGGGCCGGTTTCAAATTGCCATCCCTATGCTTTGAACATTCTGGATTGTTTTGGAAAGTTAGTTTTTTGGGTTTTTTTTTTTTTTTATATTTTTTTATTTAAAATATATAAGAAAAAAAATAAAGGGGTGATGAAACTTAAAATAGGTTAAAAATTAAAAATTGGTTTTTGCGGTTAGTTGGAAACATACATGCTATTGTGGCAACAAAACTATGATACAAATTAAACGACGTTCATGAAATAATGGCTTCTCCGTAGTTAGTTGTTTGGCCTTCAACCTGATAGTTCGTTCGGTCCATTTAGAGTAAATTCCAAATATAGTTATTACTTGTTATTTTAAAGTTGTAAATATTTTTTTATTAAAATTTGTCATTTAATAAAATTAAGTAAAAAATAATTTTTAAACTCTTTTATACAACAAATAGAATTATAAGAATTATTAATTAATTTAATGATTGATTAGGCCTTTTGTTATACAGTTAGAAATTTGAAATGAGCAAGGAGTAGAAATTTGAAATGAGCAAGGAGTGGACGAAAATCAGGCTAATACTATTTAATAAAAAATTTTGTCGGTCCAAATGTCAGCCTGATACTACTTAATAAGAAATTTTATATCTGTCCAAACTCGGTCTAGTCTTAACATCGGATTTTTATATTTTAACATCGGATTTTTATATTTGTCCAAGCTTGGTTTAAAAAATAGTTATAAATTTTAAACTCATCCATCGAATTATATGTTAAAAAAAATTAAAGCATTTTATAATTAAATCCAATTATACATTATGTTTCTTAAATAAATATATTTACATCATTATAAATTGAAATATTCTGTGTATAAATTGAAGAATTTTTTAAATAAATTCAATCATGCATCACCACAAATGTGAGTTTTAATAAAATCAACAAAGATAAAGTGTAGATTCCAAATATATATATATATATATTAATGTATTATAACTAAATAATTAATTAATTAGCGGGCTAGGCAGGATTGAAAGTATAAGGGGTTGTTTGGAATGTCCTAAATAAGTGTATTTTTTATCTTTTTGGACTAAAAAGTTGAGGGAAAAAATATGGATGTTTGGGTTAATTTTTTGACTTTTCATGAAAAAATGTGTAATAAAAAATTGTAAAAATTGGTTTGTAGAGGAAAATTAGGATTGAGAGTTGTGCAGCCGTAATTGTTGACTTTTGGTGAATAGTGTTAACTTTTTAACTTTTTGAATAACTTTTTGACTTTTTTTACATACCCCAAACTTGGCCTAAATCTCAAGCACAGTCTATTAATATTTCGAGTTAAAAATGTTAGTTCAGCCCAATCCTATGGGTTAAAACAACCTTCCCAAATACTAGAAAAATAGGGCTAGGCAGACCAACCAAAAAATATAATTTTTAGAATTATAAAGGACAATTAGAAAAGTTCAGGTGGTGTATTTCGTTTGGGAAGTGGGTTAGTTGTTTAAGCTAGGTTTGAGAAGATGGTTTGTGGCTATTTTAGCTACAAAAGACAAAATAGACTATTTTAGTCACAACAAACAAAACATCATATCCAACCAATAATCATTATACTCTTCTCTCACAAAAAAAGCCAAAAAAATCAAAAAACCAAAAAGTCCTTCCCAAACCAAGCTTTTTAGCACAGGTTAAAATAGTCAAAAAAGTCAAAAAGCCAAAATACCAACCCACTTCCCAAACGAAGCCTAGTTTTTTTGGCTATTTTAGCCTGGGGCTGAAAAGCCTGGTTTGGAAAGAGTTTTAGGTTTTTTTGACTTTTTTGGCTTTTTTGTGAGATAAAGAATGTAATAATTATGTGTTTGATGTGATGTTTTATCTTATTGAGTTAAAAAGCCTATTTTATTTTTTGTGGCTAAAATACCCAAAAAAAAGCTCCAACCTTTGCCCATTTAGGGTTGATTTGGAAAGTGACATTTTAATTTTTTAATTTGATTAAAATATGAGAGAAACAAAATTAACAAAAATGTTAGAGATATAAAAAGCGCTACCAAATGTTTCACATGGGTGTGAGATCTATATAGGACCCACATGTTATGGATCTCGCATTCATGTGAAACATTTGATAGAAATTTTTAAATTTCTAACATTACTCAAAAATTTAAATGTTATTTTTATAAAAAAAAAAATGAAAAAAACATTTGATTTTTTTATATAATTTTTTTTAATTAAAATCATAATCGCAGTGCATAAGATGAAATGCCGGCAGATTTTCTCATCGTAGGCTTGGACAATCTCCAACAAGATCGAGGTAGGTGACAACAAATCCATCAAACCACGACCCATCTAATGTTGTGGGTGAGGAGGGGACGCTAACGAGGTGGTGGAGGTTTCAATGGGGAAGTGGGGTTAGTGAGGCGGCCGTCATAGGGAAGAAAAGGAGGGATGTTATTATGATTTAACATCTACATTTTAGGACAAAGTGCAATATGAGCCATGATGCGTTGCAATTCTTTGGCATGGATATTTGATCATCTGGCCAAATTGGAGAAAATTTATTTTTTTTAATAGAATTTTAGGTGCTGTTTGGTAACACTTACGTTTTCAGTTTTCTGTTTATATTTATAAAAATTTAAAAAATTCAAATAAAAACTTGTTTGGTAAAATTTTTGATTTATAAATCAGTGGTCTCATTTTATAAATTTGGCCAAAAAATGAAAACACAAAAAATATGTTTCCATTTTGAGTTTTCAGTTTTTTTTTTTTTACCACCCAACACTAACCACCATCCACCACCATTTTTTACCACCGTCTTTTGCCACCACCACCCACCCCTCGTTGCCACCACCACCGCCACCGCCACCACCACCACCACCACCACCCACCACCCACCTGCCATCCACCCGCCACCCGCTACTACCATCCACCGCCTGCTACCACCACCCGCCACCTACTTGCCACCACCACTCACCACCTACCTGCCACCACCTGCCACCACCAGCCACCCACCACCACCAGCCACCTGCCACCACCACCACCACCACCAGCCACCTGCCACCCACCCGCCACCACCACCCACCACCATCACCCGCTACCCACCTGCCACCACCACCCACCACCCACTCGCTACAACCTACCACCCACCACTGTCACCCACCCACCCACCACCACCACCACCACCCGTCACCTACCCACCACCCACTTGCCACCACCACCCACCACCTGCCACCACCACCACTGCCACCCGCCACCCACCACCCGCCACCGTCACCTACCCACCCACCCACCATCACCACCCACCACCACCACCACCCGTCACCTACCCACCATCCACTTGCCACCACCACCCACCACCTGCCACCACCACCATTACCACCCACTACCTGCCACCGTCACCTACCTACCCACCATCACCACCCACCCATCCGCCCGCCACCACCCACCACCACCCGCCATCCGCCACCCACCTGTCACTACCGCCCACCATCCGCCACCACCACCCACTCGTTACTACCCACCACCCGCCACCCACCACCGTCACCCACCCACCCACCACCTACCCGCCACCACCACTACCCATCATCCGCCACCCACTTGCCACCACCATCCGCCGCCGTCACCACCACCACCACCACCACCGCCACCACCACCCACTCGCTACCACCCACCACCCGCCACCGTCACCCACCCACCCACCACCGCCACCACCCACCCGCCACCGTCACCCATCCATCCATCACCACCACTCACCCGCCACCACCCACCACCACCAGCTACCCACCACCCACCGTCACCACTTTCCACCACCGTCTTTCGCCGCCACTTGCCATTTCTCACTCTTTTTTATATTTTAAATTTTTTTTTAAACATTTTGTCAGTTACCAAACGCGTTTGTAGTTTATGTTTTTTTAAAAATAAACAAAAAATAAACAAAAACCAGTTTATAAAATTTTTGTAAATATAAACTGAAAACGTAAACGTTACCAAACACACCCTTAGTGTTTGAAACAAGATTTACTAAAATAATATGTGATAGAGTTGAAAATTTTAAGACACTCAAGTCATAAATTTAATTTTAAAAATTTGATGTAACATCTTCAAATTTTAAGTTTTTAGAATCATAAGAATGATAGCAAATAGGATTTAACCTAATAATACATGATAGAGTTGAATATTATACGGGACTTTAATAATAAATTTAATTTTAAAATTTTGAGATAATAGTATTTTGTAGGGTTGGGTATAGGGTTATCTGAATCGCATAACCCATCCAACCCGAACCGATCAGCATACAAATGAACAGTTTCGCAGACACAATACAGACGGATACGGTTTGGGTTTGGAGTATGATATTATTGCGGATTATGGATTTTATCCACACTTACAAGAACCTACCTGCATTTAGACTTTTTTTAAATAAAAAAAAAAACTAGACCGTTGATTTCATTCACCATATCCTATATATTTTTGTCCAATAAACCAAACCTTCATGATGGAGTTTGCAAGTTTGCAAATATTTTTATTTTATTTAATGGGTTTGAATTGGATGAAGTTTAACAACAATTTATTATTATTTTATTATTACATTTTAGATGAATGTAAAAGTTAATAAAGAATTATTTTTAGGTAAGTTTAGGATTTTGAATAATTTTGCTTTTATTGTATTATTGGGTAGTGAATGATTTTGATGATTTAGTTTAGGATTTTAAAAGATATGCTTGTGTTAGTTTATGATTTTATTTAAAAGTTTAGGATTTTGAATGATTTGCTTGTGTTAATAATTGATTTTGTTGCGTTTATAATTTTATAAATTTAATTTATTAATTATTAATGTTGAGCATTTTAAAAAATAGGAGGGAAAGAGTCCAAAATAAATATTTACAAAACGGGACAAAAAATGGTCCAAAAATAAATTTTTAAATAAAAAAGTCCAATCTGCAAACTGCTCGCATATCCGCGAATCCTATCCGCACAAACCGCAACCTGCACTGCGGGCGGTTGTGGGTTATAGCGATCCCGGTTTTGACCCAACCTTTGTTGTATTTCGGACTCGGGTTTCGTGGCTTAGTATTGCGTCCATGTCTTGTTTTTCTCCTTTAATTCTTTAAATTTGAATTTTGGGATATGTTGGGCGTGTTTGGAACAGGTTGATTGCTAGTTGGTCTAGATTGTTGCCGCCTAGATTTTGGCTTCTTCGCTCGAGCAAGACTTCTTGCGCTTGAGCGAGTCTTATGTAATTTGCTTCTTCACTCGAGCGAGGTTTCTTGCGCTCAAGCGAGTTTTGAGGGTTCTCAGGTTTCCTTTCCAAACGCAGCATTTTTGAAAATATGAAGTTCTTCGTTCAAGCGAGGCTTCTTGTGCTCGAGCGAGGTCACTTGTTGTGTCTGATCGCTTGAGCGACCACTCATTCGCTCGAGCGAGAATCGCATATATTAGTTCACAGCAGAGCATTTTTATATCACTTTTGTATCTCTTTTCACTCCAAACCCTAATACGACATTCTCTCTCTCTAAAGTTCTTTCTCTCTCTACAAATACTTCAAGATCCAAGCACCTCTCAACCTTAGTCCCTTTGTTAAAGAGTTAGAGCATCTTGTGGGCTTTCTCTTGATCCGAACAAAACCGAATTTTGAGCATTTTTGAAGTTCTTCATCATCTCCTTTGAGCTTCTATACTTGAGGTAGGAATATTCTACACCTTATTATGATTTTTAACCTAGGTATTTGTTGTTATGTATAAATTATGGGATTTGGGAAGGTTTTGGTGAAGTTAGGGTTTAGATCCAAAATTGAAAGCGGGGTTTTTATATTGGGCTCCATGAATATATATATGGGGTATTGAATGTGAGATTATATGGGTTAAAATGATGAAATTTGAACTTGAGGTTGATATTTGAAAAAGGAGGGAAATTGTCCTAATTTGTGTTCAATAATTATTTTGTATAAATAATGAAATTGATATGGGAAATATGCAATTAGGAGGTTATATGAATGAATGGTGTAGTTGGATTTGATAAATCACTTACTTATGGAAAATTTGATAAATTATCTATTTAGAAATATCTATTTTGGGCTATCGGTGGAGGATAGTTACAATTGTTGTAGGAACTGCATATGGATTAGGTGAATTGAAACCTATCTTTAAATTTACCTCATTGAATATGATGGTATGATCGTGATATTGAAAATGTGTCGTGGATAGTCATTGTATATGACGATACTTTTAATACATTGTATATGTATCTTTATTTGGGAGGAGATATGGGATATACTCCATTGTTTGGGAGGAGATAGTGGATAGACTCCATTTTAAGATTAAGTTGGTTGGAGTGTTTAGAGTGAAAGTCCCGAAATCTTATAATTATGGGTGTTGATTTCCTCCGACGTGAATTCCATAAAATGGCATGTTGAAGTGTTTTGACTAATAGATGTTGTTAAAGTGTGAACTAATGGATTGTAATTTCATTTGGTGTGTGTAGATGACAATAAACTTGACTCATAAATTGAATTAAAATGGATGGATAGAAATGGATTGAGACGTTAGAATCTACGTTGAATGGTCTTGGAAAGAATATAAGTTGGTTATGAACATTGAATAAAATTATACTTGACATTTATATCCTAGTTAAATCTCATATATTGTGTTAGTTTATCTCTTCTGAGTTTCGGCTCACCCTATTTGGAAAATTATTTTCAAGTACAGGTGACATGTCCCCTTCAAGGGCGTAGCTAGGGAGGACTAAGGGCTGAAGGCTTTATTTTTGTTACGATATGTTTAAATATTTATTCAAGTCGAGGGCTTTACATGTATAGAGCTTAGGACTCTTCCTTTTGTTATAACCAAGTGATGACTTGAAAAGATGTAAGCCCGTAAGATATTTATTTTATTGTTGTTAATCTACTATTACATGTTATAGATTCAGGATGAACATTTATGAATGTATAATGCATGTAATACCTTTTTTGTAATATAACTCTGATGAATGATAGTATAAAATTTTCCATTATGTTTATGAATCTCATGGGTTGGATTATCCTCTTTATTTTGAGGGCGTTACAAGTTCAATTTTTCCCAAACCGCACATATACAAGTAGATTCAAATTACAAATTGAAGCGTCCAAAACCAAATAACGAGCATTCCTAGTATTTTGAAAGATCATATTACTTTTACTTATTTGTTATTATCTATCTACTATTGCTTCTATCTGTCTGATATCACCTATTTATCAAAGCATCTATTTATACATTTACTTGTCTAATATCACTTATCTATCTCTTAATATACCTATATATCCATGTCACCACTAATAGCAGTCACCGCCAGTTAGGGATGTAAATCTAGCCCGGCCCATGTCAGCCTCGTGCAGCTCCCGTCAAAATTCGGGCCGGGCCGGGCTAGCCCACGGGCAAAAAAATTAAGCCTAGGCCCAGGCCCAAAGCCTAGGGGTATTCGGGCCTTGGGCGGGGCTTGGGTGGGCCTAACCATTTTTTTTTTTGTTTTTAAAATTTTTTTTCTACCAAAATATTATTATTTTCTATTAAAAAATACACTCGGCCTTGGCGCGGACCGAGTGGGCTAGGCTTGGGGTCGGGCCCTAAGTGGGCCTTAAGGGGGTCGATGGGTTAGGCCACGGGGCGGGCCAAACGGGCTGGGCCCATGGGCCGAACTGGGCTTCAAAACAATAACCCAGGCCCTAGCCTAGGGGCTCGGGCCTAGGCCCAAGCGAGCCTAAACGGGCTAGGCCCATCTCGGGTAGCGGGCGGGCTTAGGACTGTTCACGGGTCGAGGGCCATTTTTATACCCCTACTGCTAGTTGTTAATGTTAATTACCTCCAATGATTTTTTCAACCAATTTTTTAAAGACTTTTCCTTTGCCTGATAATTAGACATGTGTCCAGATGCAGCGGGTAAAAATAAAAGAAATTAGTATTTAAAATAATAATTTATTATTTTTATCAAACAATTTTATCTGTCATGTCTTTACCATCAAAATTTTAGTTAGTACGCAAGATTATATTAGGCTATCTCCAACTCTTACTTAAATCTTTCATCAAATTTAAATTTGATAAAAAAAATCTTTAAAGTTAAGCTCTAACCTTATCATCAAAGTGATATCAAATGGAGGGAAAAATAGATATTTCATCAAATGGAGAGACGTTTGATCTTTCATCAAATTTAAATCGTTATCATTGGACCAAACATGCTCCCGAATGTCCAACTTTGATAACTTTTTTTTGTTCATACCTAGATAATTTTTGAAATATCTACCCGGACGTCCTCTCGAATAATCAAAGATATAAAAAAATCTGATAAAAATTCTAATTGAACTTTATAATAAACGGTATCAAATCAAACATTTTATCAAAATTTTAATCAAATTTAATAAATTTTTTTATTGGAGAGGCTCTACTAGTTGGATTTGCAAATTTTTTTGATTTAAAAAGAAAGAAAGGAAGAAAGAACCAGCGACCCGACCCGGGCATATTAGTCAGTACCCAAGAGTGGATTTGCCGGCGAAAGAGCTTCAAGATTACAGTCGAAGACCCTTCAAATGCGTTGTTGTCTTGTGTTCATCCCCGTCGGTTGAGAAATTGATAGATTTTGATTGATTTGGGTACTTTTACACAATGAATAAGCTACTGGAGTTTGGAAGGAAAGCAATGTTCTACGTTAGGGTTCTATCTGGGTACGAGGAGCGCCGAATCCGATCTCACAGATTACAGCTTCAAAAGCGCCTCCAACAGGTCTCTCTCTCTCTCTCTCTCTCTCTCTCGGGTTATCTTGAATTGGGTTTTCAATTACAACCCAATTGAAACAAAGGGTCTCTTGTTTTTTTACACTTTTGATGTTTTGGGTTTAAATATGTCAATTGAAATTTGAAGTTATTGAAACAATAATTTAAGGGGTATTGTAAATCAGTGGAAGAAAAGTATAGACCCCCATGTTTTTGCAATTACTTTCATTTCTTACCACTGATTTGCAATTCCCCCATAATCAATTCTCGGCTGTTTGTGAATGTTTTGATTGTTAAGACTTTGACTGCAGTTTATGCCATAGATTTTTTAGTGTTTCAACAATTTGAGAATTACAGTGTTTATGAAGTTATGTGGGTGAATAGGTAGTAAGTAGTCGCGAAAACGACCTCTAGGCGTTTGGAAATTGGCTATTTTAGGTGAAAAGATGTAGAGAAAAGTAGAGAGAAGAGTTTATTTTTAGTAGTGACTTTTTATCTTTTTAGGCCACTCCCCAAACAACCTAGTGATTGTTTGAGTTGAGATTGTCAAGGTATCAGTAGTTCACACAAAGATTGTCAAAACCAGATGCCTTATAATCACTTAAACACAGGACCATCATAGTAAAGGAGCAACTACTCTACCAACTGAACTAATTTAGTTATCTATCTATCTTTTTTTTTTATATGTGCATAGTTTCATGTTAAAAGTTTGAATGAACAATAAATTATTAAAAGACAAAATTCAACATTTAAGAATGCAACATACTGCACTCACTGAACTTCCATATTCATGTACTTGAAATTTCATGTTAAAAGTTTGAATGAAGTTCAAACCAAACAACTACTTTTGAATCATTATCTTCCATCTGGTTTCTACACCTGTGGGTTCCTCTTCATGGACTCATGTGAGGTCTGCTTTTCATTTAAAAATGGAAAAAAACTGTTCTTCCGTAAAATTCATACAAAATCTTCCACTAGAAGTGGCGTTGACATTTTTGCAGTTACAACAGTCATCCTGGTTGATTCTTTATTTTGAAGTGATAGACCCACAATTCAGTCACATCATTCTGTGGCAGTTTTTTTTTTTTTTTTTGGGTGGTTCTTTCACTTTCTGTTTGTATAGCTGTACACTTCAAAAGCATATCAAAATTTCATTTCACATGCCTGCCTATGCTGCAATACAAATTCCTTTCACTGTGGCTTATTTTGTTCTCATTTCTCATGAATACACCAATTTGCAGAATTTTTCTCTCTCCAACTTATGGCTTCCCCTAACCTCTTTTGCAATCTCATGAACTGTGTTGTAGATTTTATTGTTAAAATGTCATTTGCTTCTTGAACAATATGATGTACTAATATGCAAATGACAGATGCCGTACAAGTTTTTAGATGTGTGTGATGTTGACAATCATCTGATAGGCTGATTGCTTACTGAAGGAATTGTCCAATGCACTTGATTTAGTCGAATTTATCTCATTTTGCTCATGTCTGTTTCTTTTTCTGTTTATTTATTTATTTTTGTTCCTCCTGGTTTTGTATTTCGATTCGTTTGGAACTCCTGAGATTTTGATTTTTTCCTTTAGGATTTTTTCTTAATGTGTTCTCTCTCTCTCTCTCTCTCTCTCTCTAGGCAGAAGAAAGGAAGGCGGCCATAAAAAGGATCCCTGAACAGATTATTTTATCAGAGGTTCGCCGTATGGTTGAGGAGATGCAAGCATTAAATAGGAAGCTGGAAGAAACGGTGAGTTTGCTTTCCGTTTAATTTCTCTACATATTAGTATTCAACCCCTGGTATTGAGAGTGAAGCATATGACTGCCTACTTTAACTTGCCTGAGCTTGATATCTGTATTTATTTATTTATTTTTTTGAATTTCTGGGTGAAAAAAATGGTTGCCTTGCATTTTAATTGTGGATGAAAATGTTGGGGGAGCTTCAATCTGGCTAGAATAATGGTGGCCTGGCTCAGGGTGAGAAATACGCAGTTGCAATATATGCCACAATACTAAGGGATAGTGGTTGGCTAATCAGTGGTCTATTCCTCAGGGTTGTGGTGAAGATTTGGAATGTGATTCTAGAATTTGATGGTGTGTCATAAAGTGACATAAATCTTGATGGAAATTAGGTACTACTTAGTTATTATTATAAAATCCTCTACTTTTAAGAGTAAAGTTTGTAGAGGATCCACTCATATTCCGTCATATGAAAGAGGTCTATTTAGGATGTCCATCTTCAATGTTGTGACGCATGGCAAGCTCCCAGACCAAATCCAATTTTCACCCTTCATAAAATTTTGGTTTAATTTATTCTAATGCTATTATGTTTGTAATTGTCGTTTTCTAGGAATCTGGTGACAC
This sequence comes from Camellia granthamiana, assembly GCA_036172215.1. NCBI lineage: Eukaryota > Viridiplantae > Streptophyta > Magnoliopsida > Ericales > Theaceae > Camellia > Camellia granthamiana. The sequence goes on from CM069913.1 coordinate 18,417,504, forward strand.
ATTTTCTTGCTTTTAATAGTTTGTTCGGTTTCTAGTATCCAAATTTGAGTCCTTATTAGCAACTTTATCTGTTAGGATTTTGTTTAGAAGGTTAAATTTTTTGTTTGGGTAATATGAAGCCCATAGAAGAAACATGAATAATGGCTTTGGACTAATAAATGAGATCAGGGGGAGCATTCTTTTCTTCCTTTTTCTTTTCTTTTCTTTTTTTCTTTTTTTTCTTTTTTTATGGAATTGTTGATGACTTAGTGGAGTGTAGGGTTTGATCCAAATTTACGATGATGATTTCTTTTTCTCCATTTTTGTTTGTCAAATAACCATTTCAAGGCATTTGGTGCAAATTAATCGCTGGTTGTTCGCTTGTCATATCCTTCTTGCTTGATTTTAAATAAAGCAGATGACTTTTTGATTTTAGATTTTGTCAACTGGAAGATTTGGACCTCTCTCCACGAATATCCTAGAATGGTCTTGACTTGAATGGATATCTTGCTTAACCATTTGTAGTGATTGTTAATGTAAAAAACTTTCTAAGATGGAGAAACTCTTGGACACTACTTTCTTGTCAGAGACCAGTTTATGCGTTGCTCTTGTTAGCAATTATGAAAGAGGGCGTCGTGTTAGCGATTCATATCACCTAACTACAATCAGTGAAACGTGAAACACAGAAACAAACGAACACACAAGAAAGATAATCACATGCACACGTGAAGAATTCAAGATTTCCGTGGTTCATCCCAAACTAGGGCTATATCCATGGCTGCTGTTGTTTTCACTATGATTTGAAAGGTTACATGATACAAAGATAGTTGTCTCCTCCTGAACTATAAATGAATAGAAATAAAGGCAACAGGTCAAAAGTGTGGAAATACCAAAATACCAATACTCCAAATATGGGTGCACGCCCCCCGAACCACCTCCTTCGGTCGAGTGGTTAACGTCCAATACTTATTAGGATCCATAATACCTCAACATGTTGCAGAATCTGAACCCTCGACCTCTCTCCATAAGGAGTTAAAATGCTTTGATTGATGCTCGGCTTTGTCAATTCAAACCTGTTATCACAGTTTCAAATTCGATCTCATCTTTATCTTCAAGGGCATGCTTCCAATAGAATATCCGTTGTATTGGTTTTGTTGATATCGTTTGTTTTTCGTTGCGGTAGTTTCTCTTGGTTTTGAATGTTTGAATAAATGGTGTGCTTGTTCCCAGGAGGTGGCTATTGAAGAGTATTTCAAGCCAATTGACAAGGAAGCTGAGATCATAATGAAAACGCAGCTTGAAGGAGAGGAGAAGACAGTGAGGGAGATGATGAAAGCAATGCAAACACAAGCTTTGCTCGAGCAAGCTGAAGCAGAAAGACTTGCAAATGTGAAAAAAACAGAGGCAAACCAACAGGAAAAAGCATCCGCTTCAACTACCCAAGCCGAAGTGAGATGATAACCTGTAAACATTAATACATGACAGCAAAAGATTCAGAATTTATATGTAATGGTTAGTCCCTCTCTTCTTCTTCTTCTTCTTTCCCCCATATTTTTGTTTTGTTTTTGTTTTATGGGTGGATCTTCTTTTGGGATGCTTGTGGAAATTTGATAAGATTTTGGCAATGCCAAGGACAGAGATCCCACCTTGGCTAATTTGAATAACACGGGAAAAATTTAATGTCATAAATCATGTTCATCGTAATTACATAATTTTATTGTATTTGTGTTAAAAAAATATTAATAATAACATAGACGATAAGATCCTGTTACTTGAATAGTTATTAATAATCTTGACTTGTTATTAATGTTTTTGAAGAACCAATTTTGTTAGTCGGTGTATAAAATAATTCCATTACTTAAAAAATACTTGTTTTTTGAGTACCATAAACTTTTGAGAAAGTCATTTTAATATTAATTATTAGAATAGGAAAATACACAAACAATTATACCTATTATATTCAAATTATTACTACTATTAATTCATTAGTGATAAATTAGGGGATTAGGAGCTTCTATATAATGTGAGATTATTATGATTGATATTCTTTTGTGATAAAAGTTCATTCATTGCCTTGAAACATAGTTGAGCGACCTTTTCATCATCAATAATCATAATGAAACTTAATATTTAATAGTTCTATTAATTAATAAATTTGTTCTCCAATAACTAAATAATTTTACTTCCAAAATTATTAAATATTAGCGGGCCTACTATATATTGAACTGGGGCCTTTCAGCCCAGCCCAGCTTATTTTTTTTTAATTATTAGGTGCACACTTGCTTTTTTTATCCATAAGGTCATGGCCTACTCTTTTTGATCCAGCTTATTGAACTAGGTCATGGCCTACTCGAGGCACGGATGAGGTCAACTCTCTCTGTTTGTTTCGGCGGAAATTATTTTTTGTATGAATGAAAAACATTTCCTGTGATCAATGGAAAAAAGGGTTATTTAGGTGAAAAATATTCTTCATTTTCAAATATTTTCAAATTAAAATCTTACCGACGTCACTATACTATTATGCCACCGCCGCCACCACGGCCACCAACATCGTTGTTGCCATCACTTCTCATATGGGTGTGGGATTCACACAATGTGGGTCCCACACTCATGTGAGATATTTGGTAAAACTTTTGATAGAAGTTTTAAAATCTCTAACATTTTTGTTGATGAATGTGTGGATCACATTTAGAATGATGTGATCCATTTATTCGTCAAGTCACATACAAAAATATTATGAAAACAAATTTATTTACTCAAACATAATCACCGTAACATTGTTAAATCATTTTGGAACATAATTGTTAGGTCCCCATTACGTCTATCCCACACAGTTTTGAAAGGGAAATTCACTAAGCAACTTGTACATGTCCATACAATCTCTCTCTCTCTCTCTCTCTCTCTCTCTCTCTCAATGTGGAAACGCAAATTCAGTAAGCAAGTTGTACACATGTCTACTACTTGCTTTCTAAATATAACACAAATTCTCCCCAATTGTCAATCCTTCAATCTGATCCATTCAAGGGAAACATGTATATATAGCCAACCCTTATCTGTTCCACCTATTTTCTATTCATATCTAAAGGAGGACTCTTCTTATTGTGATCGATCATAACTAAACTTGCTCTTGTCATGCCTGCCTTACTTTCCATTCCTACTTTACCTAAATCATAGAACAATTCCTAACCCACTTTTTTTTTGCCCTTTTTCTCTTTAAGCCAATCAAATTGAAACACTATCGTCCGTTCTGCTAGTGTTCGTTGGATAACTCAGTGAGATGTGAGAACTCTTAAACTGTTAAATTGTCATTTTTATCAAATCAAGAATATGCATTTAACTTGATTGCTATCTCAATATATACGATTCGCCAATAATTGGGCAAAAAAACTCAATCTAGTAGATTTGACATACAATAATAAAGTTTTGGTATTATAAATGAGGGAGATTAATAAGAACAACTCAAATTGTCACATCTATGTGTAAAAATAATTTGTGAGATTTGTATATAATATCCTTACTCAAAAAGCAGAGCGACCCAAGCATTTTATGCTATTATCAATATTTTTCACCTCATTTTCTCATAATGTCCAATAACAACTTGACACACACATGAAGAGTAATTAAGTAAAAATTGTGAAATATAGGGTCAATTTGGTGAAAATTGATAAATAAAAAATAAAAATTGAAAACATTTATCTCCAATAATCAATTTGTTTCGGCTTATTTAAGTTAGATTTTTTTTCATAAATTATATTATAAATAGAAATTACATAAAACACTAACATAAATTTTTTAAATAACAATAAATAAAAAAGGTTTAAACAATATAGTCATTTGCATTTATAGTCCTTCTATAGGATGTCCAAAGTTTGCGTTGTTATTAGATGAGTAACATGTTAATTTTAAAGCTAAATAGATAGCGGTGACAAAGGAGTGGAACAATTAAATATAAAATTTTTAATGAGTTTTAAAAATTTGTTTAAGTTTGATTCATTAAATTTTTAAGTCGATCTCAAAAGAGTTTTTGTTAAGCCGTGCTCGAGTAATTATTTGATATTTCTGTGTAGTTTTTAGCTTTATCGAACTGAACTGAACGAATAATTGACTGTTCAATTTTGGTTTGAAAAATTTAATAAATTTCAAAATGTGTTCAAGATTAATTTGTTTATGAACAAAGCTTGAACGAATTTTTAATAAATCGAACACAAGTCAAATTCAAATTATTTAATTCGTTTATCACCCCTATACATAGGTTTCCTTCTTTTTTTTCTTTTTTTTTTTTTGGGTTCAATTCAATCCTAGCGTATACTTTGGTTCTATAAAAAACATGTGTGTCATCAATTGCAATCAGGATAAGAGCCCACCATCTCTTTCGGCAGTGTTTGGGGGGCATCTAATCTCTTTTTCAATCTCACATGTTTTATTTAACCAAGGACTTTATGGCTTTATGTCACCTGGTTCAGTCAGTCACCCCCCATTTAGGTTAGGCCTAATGGGTTGGTTAGATTACTACTATTGGCTCTTATCAGTTTTAACCTTATTCAGACTTGCAGGTACTGTTTCGATTAATTAATTTGATATGTTTTAATTTAACTTTTGTATAAAGCTCGTGATTAATTTGATATGACAAACATTTCTTTAATTAATGCGATTAATACAATTGAAAACTAAGCATCAAAGTGGAATTGTGTAGTGGAGGAATAAGTGTAAATTTTTTTTGAATGAGTGGAATTGTGTAGTGGAATTTTTTCTTTAGCTCTTTGTTTTTTAATTATAAATGTCAAGTTCTTATATTTTAAATCAATTATCAATGTTTTATCTTCTATCAATTATCGTGTGCTGAATATTTACTGAATTAGTAAAAAAAGTGAACAGATATGTAGGCTCCTTTTATCGTATGTATTGCCATACTAAATAAAACAAAATGACTAAAATGCTTCCTTTTCCAATCATTTTTCTCTCTTTCATCTTCTCTCTATATTGCTAGAAATTTTTATTTTTCCCCCCTTTACCCGCGACCGCAACCAACTCTCTCGTTTCTTCTCCTTCCCCTCCGGTCACTACCACTGCCAACTTTCCTCCACCCATAATCCACGCAGTAATGATTTAAGACACTAATTTTGATACTCTAATAGAGCACTAATCACATGGCAAAGAAAAAAAATAAAAAATAAATCAAGACCAAAACATCATATCACAGTGGGTGAGACCCACTGCCAACTCATTAGAGCTGGCTTTAGAGCTCAAAAATTAGAGTTTCAAAGTATTTTTCTAATCCACGCAAGTGTTAATTGTTTAATTTTCGTTAATCAATTAAACAATAATCAATGAAAGATTCATATTTGACCTAACATATAAAGAATGGCGAATTATACTAATGGTCCTTACAGTTTGCGCCTTATGTCACTTTCGTCTTTAACATTTTAATTGTGATACATTTGACTCTGAATTTTGAATCTTGCTCCAAATAAGGACAATTGGAGGTATTATTGCTTAATTTCAAGGGTAAAGTTGTCAATGTGATAAAATATAAACTAATTTGATAAAAATAAATATCAAAAAAATATTTTTTGAATTTTTAAAAATTATTTCTACCTACCAAAGATAAAATTATGTAAAATTGATCAATCTTTTAGATATTTATTTATTTATTTTACCAAATTAATTTTTATTATATGTTTAGATGATAATCATGTAATGAGTGGTTGTTTTTATTTGCATTAAATTAGTTTCTATTTTTTCAAAAGTCAAATATGCCGATAAATTTGATATTATTATTAAACCAATCCATTAAATCAAAATATTCAAAACTAAAAACATTTCATAAATTAAATATATCGATTACACATTAAAAGCTTAACAACTACACATTACATGATTATCATCTAAATACATAACAAAAATTAATTTGATAAAAAAAAAAAAATAAATATTTAAAAGATTTATCAATTTTACATAATTTTATCTTTGGTGGATATAAATTATTTTTAAAAATTCGAAAATATTTGTTTGACATTTATTTTTGTCAAATTAGTTTATATTTTATCAAATTGACGATTTTGTCCTTGAAATTGAGCAATGGTATCTTCAATTATCCTTTTTTGAAACAATATTCAAAATCCAAGGTCAAATGTGTTACAATTGAAAAGTTAGGGATCAAAGTGACACGAACTCCAAACTATAGGGAGTGGTAGTGTAATTCATCCTATAAGAAATTGATTGTCACAATTAAAAAATAATAGACCAATTGAGATTCAATGTGAAATGCAAGGGGTGTAAAGTGTATTCTAGCTAACAAAACTATGGTCTCCTAAGCTACAAGGGTTTTACCAAAAAAATAGGTTTAAGCTTCAAGTTCAGGACTCTTAGCTCTTACCCCTTAATATATATATATATTATGTTGTAAACATAAAAAACTATGGTCTCCTAGCATTATCTGTATTTAGCTTTGATTTTGATGGTATGTATATAAATATATACATCTCTACCTGTCTGCCATTACTGTTTTTTATATGTTTTCAATTGCTTTAACCTCAGTTTCAAGTGCTTGTGTCTCATGGGTGGGTGGGTGGGTGGGTGGGTGGGTGGGTGGTTGGACATGGGCATGAACCATGATCCAACAAAGTCAGCTGAGGTGGGTGGCACCTTCTGACTCTAAATGCATCTCATCTGATGGTAGAGTGGACCCCACAACATCTATGAAAACCCTCCACATGTCAGTGTCTTATTTGCGGTAGAAAGAGATTTTTGAGTGTGGGTTTAGGTCAAAGCACTCATGCATGAGCATGACTCCCTTTTATTTTTTTGGGGGGGACCTAAAAGGTTAATCAAGATTTGTGTGACTCATGAGCCTAATTAAATGAAGAGGTTATAAATAGACAAGGACTGGATTGAAGTAATATATAGATGAACTGAATCATGGTAAGTTCATTTTTTTTTATCTAATTTGTTAAAAAATAGAGGTATACAATTTTTGTTTTTGTTTTTTTGGGTTTCTTTTTATTAGTTTAGAGCATCTTCACATATTAAATTGGTCAGTGTATGGATAATTTATTTAACAAGTACTAAAAGATGAATAGTTTAAATTAATGAGGTGGGTACGAAATAAGTCTATAGTCATGTCAATTGGACCCAAATCCAATTGCTAGAAGGGAGGGAAGTCCCATTTTTTTTTTTTTCCTTCTTAGTGAATAATATAGCATACAAGTTCACTATTAAAGCTCAATCTACTAATATTGACACTATGGATTCAACCCTAAAGGATAGTCACTTTAAAGATGTTTGGAGAGTGGCTAAAATAGCCAAAAAGCCAAAAAGCCAACTAAAACACATCACATCACCTCTCTACTTTTCTGCACATCTTTTCGTAAAAAGCCAAAAAGTTACTAAAATAGCCTGTTCCCAAAACGAGGCCTTTGTATATATTATGTCAATGTTAAGTATATGCCCAATTTACTCTACTTAGACTCCATCAAATTACTCTACTTAGACTCCATCAAATGAGAATTAAACTAATGTATGCATTTTTTTTAAGTAAAGAATATAGTATATATTTGTGGGAAAATGATAAAATCCTTGACCAATTTCCTAACGAGGTTAGTGGTTTGAATCTCTTTTTTAGTATGTGGATCTTTTTTTTTTTTAAGTATTTGTTTGGTGTTTGTCTCTCCTAAGATTTTTTTTATATTAATTATATATTGTATTTATTTTCATTATGATTGTAATTGATTGGACTTAAACGTAATGTCATATATTAATAAATAAAAATAATACTCTATAAAGTGGTTATTTTGGGTGGGTTGTGGGTGTGTGCTTTGATAGGAAACCCCAATGAAGTCTTGATGCAACTTCGTGATGCACCCGTGTCCTTGTTCAGCCAAACTATTCACAGTCAAAGGCTCTGATGATACGTTCCCTAAGGTTGTCTTGTTCGTATGCAGGGACGGATATATTTGTAGACATTAAGGGGCCATAGCCTCCTTGTTCAAAGGAAACAATGTTGTTGGGATGATATGCTATGTTGCCCAAAACTTTCTTGTTATTACAAATGGCCCCTGCTGCTACCTTAGGAATATTGAAAACTTTGTGTCTTAATAAAACAAATTTATCTGTATGAAAGAATTGGAACACCAAAAAAATATAATTATTATCCTTTTTTTAATTTATTTAATAAAAGCACAATTTAACAGTAATAATACATTAATTATATATATTTTTTTATCACAATTTATTTATCACTACATGAAGCATACTTATAATGCTGATATCATATTAATGAGATTCACATGAGACCTAATAAAACTTTCGAAATTTGAAAAGAAAAAAAAAATTACTTTCACTTTAATAGATAATTGAGTTAGCATATACAAAGAATCAACTAATTTATGATTTCTCTTTTATTTATATATTAAAGTTGAGTAGATATGACTTCTTTTTTAATAATGTGAGACTAAATAGATAATAAATTTTATGTATTATTTAAGGAAGTCGTTATTCTTACTCCACTTTACTCCAAATATACTCCATTGTTTTTCTTTATTATACATAGTTACTATTCTCACTCCCCTTTATTCCAAATATACTCCTTTCTATGAATAATAAAAATAAAGAAGGGAGTATATTTGGAATAAAGTTGAATGGGAATAACGATTCCCTTATTTTAATATCAAATCTTAATTATTTTTTATTTTTAAATTGAAATATGACAGTAGATAACAATTGATATATAAAAGAATTTTTTTTTCATATCTTGGTCCCTCCGTAATTGGAATTTTAGTTTCGTCCCTGTTTGTATGCCCTAGGCTATATATGGTGACATGGTGTGTACTTACTCATGACCATGTGCCCATTCATCCAAACTACATACCCCAACTTGGGATTTCAGGCATTGAATCCTACACTTTTACCCTTGTGGTCCATACCAACCACCTGCTCCCCCCTTTTTGAGTTCCAAGTGTTGGAGTTGAGTAAACGTCTTCTAGAGGGCCCAATCAAGGTGTGCTTGGAATAAGGTTTGTCCATCCAAGAAAAGTAAAAAAATAAAATAAAGAATCCAGAAATTGATCACAGAACTGATTATAATCATCTCACATTTATGTGAAAAGATTGTGCGCGGTTATGAAATCAAAGGTTTAGTGGTTGTTTTAAATGTTAGGAAGTTGTGTGATCATGAAACAATTATTCAGTATTTTGGAATAGGGAAGTGATTGAGACCCCTCCAATCACCACCCCCACCACTCTCATACACATGTAGGGGTTGGTGATTGGAGGAGAAGAAAAAAAAAAAAGACAAGAAAGAAAAACTGGCCAATTAGAGATAGGGGGGGTCGTGGGGGTGCCCCTTATGGGGGTCCAAGTTATTTTCCTTTGGAATATCAATTTAGCATTGTGGGTTATTTTATAACTTTATATTATTTAAGTTATTTTGATTATTTGTTGCTACTTTAATGTTGGAGGTATTGGATAATCATGAATTTATGATGGATGGTTTGGTTTGTGTTTGTTAATTTTTTTTTTTTTTTTTAATCTCTTGTATTTTTTTGAGCATTGAAATTTACTTAAATCTTATGGAGACGAAAACATTTAAATTTTATTTCACCCGTAGCATTTGGATTCACCCGTAGCATTTGGATGATGGAATAGTGATTGGGGTTTAATCCTAATTTAATATTTAATTGTCTAAATTTTGGAACGTGACACATATGGTATTGGTTAAAGACACAATCAAGTAGCTCACAAGTATGTCCGACTGGCCGCTTGACATAGCCCGCACTTGTCTTTGGCATTGCCTTGCCACTGTTAGGGCAAGGGGTTGGGGCTTGCCAACAATCTCTAGCAGCCACTCGACACATCTAATGTCTACTTATGACGTTACAATGTCATAGACTAAATACAAATTTACCACGTAACCAATATCACATAATTATTAGGAGGTTACATTATAATTTTTCACATACATGATCTACGCCTAGAAAAATATAATTTATAATACATGTATTCAAGACAATACACATGGCCATGTTTGATTGCGGAATTTAAAGAGCATATGGAGAAAAAAAAACCTAAAATAGGTGCCCCATGTTATGCTCAATCTATTGTTTGGTGTTACAAATCCTATCTCAGGATAAGCTCCTCCAGATTTCTTATTCCCTTATTTATGGAGATTAAATTGAGAATAATAATTAATAGGGTAAATTACATCGACACCCCCTGAGGTTTCTGACAAATACAGGGACCTCTCCTGTGTTTTAATATTTACAGAAACCTTCCTTACTTTAACTGACAATATCATGATTCCCCCAATCCGTCAATTTTGCACAAACGACATTACTTGCTTATACAAAATGACCATATTACCTTCTTATTTGAGCACAAAAAGACAAAAATACCCTTTGATATTTTTTTAATCCTACAAAATATATATTGATCCTTCCTTCCCCTCCGTTTACTAATCTAAACCCTCTGTGAAGAAATGAATTATTTTTTTGTTCTATCACATCCAATCAAAATGAGAGAAACAGAGACAGAGAAGCTCCTTTTCGCCAGCGCCCTTCCTTTCCATTGCCGCCATCTTTCTTTATCCTCATTCTCTTCTTCTTCCTCCACTCTCTCTTCGCCATCTGTCACCCGCTTTTCCTCTCCTCCTCATTTTTTTCTTCTTCTGAAACCCTAATTCTAGATCTATAGTTTTCAGAGTGGTGGTAGGCAATGATGGCAATTGTGTTGACTGATCTGGGTTTGTGACGGCTGATTGCAATCTTGGTCACGATCGGAAGAAGAAAAAGAAGAGGAAGGGGAACGATCGGCGGAAGAAAGAAATAGAGAGGATGACATCAATTGATAAAAATGAAGCATTATCTCTTTTGGTTCATCTTTGGTGTTTGTGAATTGGGTTTCGCAATATAATTTTGTACTTTGTTTTTTTTTTTTTTTGATTTTATTAATTTACTTTGCAAGTTCTGATTCATATTTCTAAGTGCATAAATCACTTTGGTTGGATGAAATCATTTATCTGCATCACTTTTCCATGCTTTTGAGCTTGTGGAAGGATTTCTTACCGTTGACTAGGATGTGGTGGCCGCCGCCATCGTCCTCCGCTGCTTCGACGCCTTCCATTCTTAGACCTCCACCCATAACTTCTCGTCTAGGATTGGGACCAGACTTTTTCCAGATGGTGCGGCCGTCGGAGTAGCTTCAGATTCAACTTTCTTGGTTTCTTCTTCTCCCATTATTGTATGTGTATATATACATATATATCTATGCTAAAGAGCTTAGAGGCAAAAATAGAGGGGAGAGAGAGAGACCCAAGCACTATTGGGTTCTTTTAGATTCAAGACACTTAAGGACATTATAAGTATTTCAATATTTATTTTTGATGACATCAGCAACTTCTGCTAGTTGCATAAACAACAGTTAAAAAATGAGAGAATCTTAATATTGTCAGTTAAAGTAAGAGAGATTTCTGTAATTATTGAAACTGTAGGAGAGGTCTCTATATTTATCCAAAACCTCAGGAGAGGTGAGTGTAATTTACCCTAATTAATATTATCTCCATGGGATTGTAAGGGATTAAGTCATTCAAATTATTTTTCTCATTCATCTCACGATCAAAATTAATTTTTTATCTTTATTTTACTGACTCCACCTTAGCCAAACATAGTGCAACTAATTCCATGTATATATATATTCAGTAGATTAGTCTGGCAAGCAAATGGTGATTTATTTATATATATATATTTTTTTAATTTTAAAAATTTATGTTAGACTGTTTGGTATAATTCCTGTTTATAATTTATTAATTAGAAATAATTTAAAAAATTGAAGAAAAAATTATCACCTAAAAGTTGGAGGGATGCTTTTAACTTCTTATTATTAATTTTCAATTTACAAAAATTTACACTAAAAACAACTGATCTCATTCATGTAAGAATTTTTTTAAATATGACTTAATGCGATTTATACATGATTATACTAGATTCATCTCATTAAGGAAGATATATGTACATCAATTAGATGGTGACTAATCATTGATGAATGCACCTACATATACATAATAAATAGAAGACTAATGGAGATAGTGTCAATGCATTGAATGTGATAGATTCATTATGAATGAATATTAGAGATGCATTATGTATCTATTATGAATGCAGAAGATACATTAATCTATCTAATGAGCTCATTAATATAGAAGATGCATTATGTATTATGAACGTAAAAGATACATTAATCTATTTAATGAAATTTATTGAATGAATGGATTCTTTGGTGGAAAGAATACTAGTATAAATAGTGTAAGGTCCCAAACCACACTCTCTATCACAAAACTCAAATTGTCACCACAAGAAGGCTCCCATCGCTTAGAGAGAGAGAGAGAAGTGGTTTGAAGATCTTAGACAAATAAAGAACTTGAAGATCAAGGTCTTTTATTCAAGATTTCTCTTTCTCAAAAGAGGTTTTCATACTATCATGAATCAAGGTACGTATACACTTATTTTGTGTAGTTGAAATTCATATAGTTTTCATGTATAGAATTGAATCCTTAACGGTTTTTAGTTTATATTTCGCAAAGTTTTCTATCAATTCATTCAAACAAGGATCAGTCATAATGTAAATACAATTATGCTACAAACCTGAGAGGGTAATTTGTAAACAAATTGGGCCGAGGTAGGAAAAGTCTTCTTTGGAAGTCAGGCCGCCCAATGGGCCGAGATAAGAGTTGATGTAGCTCAGTCTTAGGCTAAAAAGACACTAGGTCGGTCAGAGATGGATTGCTAGGGCCTGGACCTAGCTATCTGAAGGTAGTCTTTTATCGGACCGAGATGTTGTCAATGGAGAGGGCCGAGCTATGTGTAGCTCGGCAGGGTGCAATTCGGTAAATCGACTTCCGGTCACACGGCCAGAACGACAGGGGACCAAGATAAGGCAGCTCGGTCAAGAATGTGTATCCGAGCATAAGGGAGTGGCAATCTCACTTGACTTGCAGTGATGAGGGTGTTTTAAGGATAAGTATTATCTTTGGGTATGAGACTTTTAAGAGGACTTTGCTGAGTAGAGTAGAGTCATACTAGAATTGTCCAAACCATCTCACTTGGTTGGTAGTGAGTAGAGTGTTATCAAGATAGACACTCTTCATTGGGAGTGTGATTCCTAGGAGGACTCCTATAAGGAGAGTTAGAATCCTACTAGGATTGTGCCAAGCAGAATCTATAAAAACTCATAGCAGGACATATGTACAGGTATCACAATTCTTACTCTAAAATACACAGAGCTTTTGTGTCTATTGTCTATTTGCTGACTTAGGCATCGGAGAGGTTTTCGGCACACACCCGCCGGCTAGCTCACGTTTATGTTTTCAGGTAATAAAGCAACGACGTTTGGAGGAGTGCAAATTTGATCAACAGGATTATACGAGAAGATTATTTCATGCTCGTACAATTGGCGCCGTCTGTGGGAAACGCAATCACAAAGAACGAACCTTTTGATTAAGTTTTCTTTCAACTGATTTCAATGGGCACGATGAAGACTTGCCACACTCTACCATTGATGGGCAAACCCCAGAGAGGGGTGGAAGGCACGAAAGCTTACCTTTTATCCTGCCCATGGCTGAGTTAGATCCCCAGCGACGGAACCCGCGGAGGGATACCCGTGAAAAACGGGGCTCTAGTCCTTGTCGCTCCCAAAGCCCTGAAAAGTAGAGGCAAAGGTTGGATCCTCAAGTTCTAGAAGAACGGGTAAGGGAGCAAGACGAATTGATACAGAGAATGTCGGCAGACATGAAGACGATAAAGCGCCAGATAAAAGGTAAGGGGTGGCAACAAAAGAGGGGCACAAAGGTAACACACGCTCTTGCCACCAAGAAGATCGTGATAGACAAGTCACACCATCACAAGCTGAAAGTAGAAGCCTCAGGTTGGGCGATACACAATCAAGGACTTCTAGGACGCGCTACTCCAGGTCTGAGAGAACGAGAATTGAAAGGCCTTACATGGAGGGAAACAGTTATCGGCCATCGCATTCGCACCAAATGACATCTAGGCACACGAAGTTGCCTAGGTCGGCGGACCTGCGGACAGTGCTTGAAGAAAGGGCTCAAAGAAGAGAAGACACTCAGGCTCGCGACTCCCGCAGAGTCTCCGCATTACAACGATTGGTTTTTAGGACACATAGGAGTGTCGATGTAGGAATGCCAGAGCCGCGACTTGCCTATGAACCAGTGGACAAAGTGTTAGTAAGGTTGCAGAGCTCGCCGTTCATTCTGGTAATTGAGAACGCACCATTACCCTTAGGCTTTCATCAGCCTAAATTCACAACTTATGAGGGGAAGTCGGACCCCTACATGCACTTGAGCCATTACCGCCAGGTCATGGCGGTGTATCAGCGAAACGAGGCTCTAATGTGTATCCTATTCCCTTCTAGCCTTGGTGAGCTGGGTCTAACATGGTTTGAAAGGTTTCCAGAAGGTAGCATAGCTTCATGGGCGTAACTAGTAGAAATATTTGTAACTAGATTCAAAACAAACACCAAGACACCAGTGGAGATTGACCAGCTACTCTCTATAGATATGGGCAAGAAAGAAACATTGAAGTCTTACAATAATCGGTATTGGGAGACTTTTAATCAGATTGGAGATTGTCCCATAAACCTAGCTATTGCATAGTACAAATGAGGTTTGCCAGCAGACAATAAATTGAGAGATTCAATGACAATGACGACGCCCCTTACTATGGAAACCCTGATGAAGAGAGTGCACCAACACATCCAGGAAGAGGAAGATGAGGCTCGCATCAAGGAAGAGTCTGACACAACAGCGATACCAGACAAAAAGCCTTTGGCGAGAGTTACCACGGTCAACAAGTAGGACCGACTGCGTAAAAGTCTTTGCCCAACTAGGGGCAAAGTGGATTGGCAGGTTTGACTAACTCTTTCTAACAAATCTGTGCCCAACAGGGGGTTGGCAGGTTTGACCAACTCTTTTCAAAAAAATAATTTAGACTCCTTGCCCAACTGGAGGGCAAAGGCGGTTGGTAGGTTTGACCAACAAAATTTTTTTGCACCCTTCAGCCGAGATCAGGATCTAGGCTAAAGGGGGTTGGCAAGTTTGACCAACAAAAATTTTTAGACTCTTTGCCTAACTGGGGGGCAAAAGCAGTTGGCAGGTTTGACTACCAAAACTTTTTTGCACCTTTCAGCTGAGATCAAGATCTTGGCTAAAGGGGGTTGGTAGGTTTGACCAACAAAAATTTTTTAGACTCCTTGCCCAACTGGGGGGCAAAGACGGTTGGCAAGTTTAATTAACAAAACTTTTTTGGACCCTTCAGCCGAGATCAAGACCTAGGCTAAAGGCGGTTGGCAAGTTTGACCAACAAAATTTTTGTACTCTTTGACCGGGATGACAGTTACCTCGGCCAAAGTAGGTTAGGAGGTTTGACCAACAAGTTTTTTGGATTCTTCAGCCGAGATGCGTATCTCAGCCAAAGAAGGTTGGTAGGATCAGGTAAGGCCAAGCTAATTAGTTTGGCTAGACATGTAATCAGAATGATGCAAAACATTGAAAAAGAAGCGCAGTAACCGCACCAAGAGATCCGAAATTTTCATTAATTGGAAGATGATTACAAAAATGTGGGACATATAGCCCGGTTACACAGAAAGAACGCCTTTTCGTACGATTGCAACCTTGAAGGATATATATACGTTGAAGACAAAAAGGTGGGATTATTCAAATTTTTGGCATGACGGCTATAACAGGAGAACGGGGCTAATGGGGGCACGCCACGTATCCTAGGAATGACGTCGTGTTAGACATGCTAGATTAATGGAAGGACGTGCTGAGCAACTAACAAGACTTATTGAAACCGAACAACTTTTCTAACTCGACAGAGTTAGGCGTTCTTAGCTCAGCTAGAGGAAAATAATCCCAAACATGTTACGCAGATGTAATTAAGGGGCAATTGAAAGGGTAATTTGTAAACAAATTGGGCCGAGTTAGGAAAAGTCTTCTTTGGAAGTCAGGCCGCGCAATGAGCCGAGATAAGAGTTGATGTAGCTTGGTCTTGGGCTAAGAAGACACTAGGTCGGTCAGAGATGGGTTGCTTGGGCCTGGACCTAGCTATCTGAAGGTAGTCTTTTATTGGACCGAGATGTGTTTAATGGAGAGGGCCGAGCTATGTGTAGCTCGACAGGGTGCAATTCGGTAAATTAACTTCCGGTCACACGGCCCGAACGACAGGGGACTGAGATAAGGTAGCTCGGTTAGGAATGTGTATTTGAGCATAAGGGAGTGGCCATCTCACTTGGCTTGCAGTGATGAGGGTGTTTTAAGGATAAGCATTATCTTTGGGCATGAGACTCATAAGAGGACTTTGCTGAGTAGAGTAAAGTCCTACTAGGATTGTACAAACCATCTCACTTGGTTGGAAGTGAGTAGAGTGTTATCAGGATAGACACTCTTTACTATGAGTGTGATTCCTAGGAGGACTCCTATAAGGAGAGTTGAAATCCTACTAGGATTGTGCCAAGCAGAATCTATAAAAGCTCATAGCAGGACCTATGCACAGGTATCACAATTTTTACTCTAGAATACACAGAGTTTTTGTGTCTATTGTCTATTTGCTGACTTAGGCATCGGAGAGGTTTCCGGCACACACCCGCCGGGTAGCTCACGTTTGTGTTTTCAGGTAATAAAGCGACGACGTTTGGAGGAATGCAAACTTGATCAACAGGATTATACAAGAAGATTATTTCATACTCGTACAAAACCCATAAATTTATGCCTAAAATTTTCAATATATGATTTAGATTATTCTACACATGAACTTCATAATACATCTGTATTTTGGGAAAAAAATGTCATACCCATTTTCTGGATTCCCAAATTAATTCATGTAGATAAAAGATTAAATTAATGTAAATGAAAAGAAAAAATTATAAATTGAATGAGGCCAAAATATATTAAAATAGATACATTTAACCACCTAATATTAATGGACATTGTCAAACAAAACTTTGAGATACCATCAACTGGTCTCTAGTGTATGTCCAATTTCGTGACATTATAAAAAAAAATAATAATAAAAAATGCAACAAAATTGTTTGATCCTTTTCTTAATCATTAATCAACCCCTTGTATTGGGCATATATGTTTTGATCTGAACCGTTAGAACTAAAACGCGTATTTATTTATTTTTTTCTGTCAAATTGTTGGCTAAGATCTTTCTATGGTCAACTTTGTCAAAAATAAGAAAGTCAAACTTAGAAGGCACGTCTACAAAATCAGCGGTCCTCTTGGGCGTACAAAATCAAATCGTAGATAAATTTTATGGAGATATTATATAGAATTATTTACATATAGATCTTTTAAATTATTAAAAAATATTATTTTGATTTCTTTAATTATAAAAATATATAAATAAGTCCTTTAAATTATTGAGAAGTATCGTTTTGTCTCATAAATTATAAAAGCATACAAATAGATTTTTTAAACTATTGACGTATTTTACTTTGATCTCTTCCATTAAGGGATCCAATTGGTACTCTTTTATATATATATATATATATATAATTTATGGGGTCTATTTGAACATTTTTATGATTTAAGAGATAGAAGTGATACTCTAAATAGTTTGGGGGATCTTCGTGTAAATAATCTTATTATATACACAATTAAAAATATCTTCTTAGACTATTTTTAAATTTTTTTGTTACAATTTTATCTTATTTGAATTTACCAACAAAAAAAAAATACTCAACTTCAAAATTTTGAAAACTCTACTTTTTTTACCCCTACCCTTTCGCTACAACCTTCATTAGTCCTCTACCATTGCTACATTTCTGCTATCACCCTCTCACTTTCCACTGTTCACTTCTAATTCATTTCTCTCTCTCTCTCTCTCACTCTCTCACATACAGATATACAAGTGAGGCTAAGGTGGTGGTCATTAGGAGGGTAAGGTGGTAGTCGGAGGTGAAAGGAGTTGCGAGTGTGGTCGTATAATGGGAAGTGTTGTTAGGTGGTGTTCATGGGATGTGAGGGGGGTAATTGCAGTGATGGAAGGAATCAGGGGTGGTGGTCAAGGGCGGAATGGAGGTGGTGTCTATGAAGTTAGGGTTTGGAAGGTTTGTAAGGAAGTGACAAAAAAAATTAAGAACACAGAATTTTTGTAATTATGGATAGTATAATGAGGTAAAATAAAAAAAAATTAATTTTAGACGAGCCTATAATTAGAAAATGAGTGGAAGGAATTATTTTTGTGGTGTAAATATGAACTTCCAAATCTTGATGGTAATATATGGATAAATTATGTTTGCACCCTTAAAGTTTACTTAATTTTATTTTGGCCTTCAAAATTTAGATTTTCAAATCAATTCCTTAACTAATGATAAATGTCAAATGGTGTCAAGACTTTTCTCATTATGGCCTTTAAAATAGAGGGCTATTATTAGCACCTACCTCTTTATTTTGGATCTTCCACTCTTTTATTTTTATTTTTTAATTCCAATTTTGTCCAAATATGAAGTTCCATTTTTACCCTCATTCCTAACTTTTTACCCTAACCCTAATCCTCTATCACCTCTGGCCACTGTCGTCGCCCACCCTTGCCACCGGTGAACACGCTTCTCTTACCTCAGACTGGGTCTCTCTCTCTGTTTGTTCTAATGTCTCCAAGAGCTTTGCAGGTTCGTTTCTCACTCAACCCAAAATTGAAGATCATCAAAATCACACTCTCGATTCCATTACGATAGCTGATCAAACATATGGCATGCATGGATACCCTGATCCTGACCTTGGGTTTTCAAAATCTAAGCATAGATACTGAGAGAGAAACATTTTCAAGATCTAGGGCTTTCAAAACCCAAATCGCGACGTCGTCAGTTGTTCGTTGGTAATAATGATTGCAAAAGGGGTGAGGGCATTGCGGTGCGGGTTTGCATAGGGTGGGGAGTGAAGGGAAGATGGAAAAGGGTCGGTGAGAGGCGAAGGGATTAGAAGACCCACCGCCGGCGGGGACGAACTGGGTTAGGGTTAGGGTTTGAGATAGGGTGAAGCAAAAAAAGTAGAGGCGGAGATAGAGAAGGGGTTTTGGGAGTGGGTGGTGACGAAGATGAGGTAACTAATGCAGAAGCCGGCTTGGAAAAGGATGATCATAGAGTCGACGGCGAGGCAACTGATAGGACCATAGACGGCGAAGCCAAGGCCGTCGAAGGAGATATTTTTATCATCCTCTTCTCTATTGTAATTGATATATATATATATATATATAGAGAGAGAGAGAGAGAGGGGATGATGATGATGGGTTTTGGGGTTTGCAATTGAGGAAGGGTTTGCAATGGGGAGGTTGTCGAAAGAGAGGTCACCGACTGACAGTGAAAGGTTGCCGGAGGTAGGAAAAGGTTATCAGAAGATGAATTGGAGGTTCAAAAGAAGGGATATAGTTAGGATTAGGGTGGGGGTTCAAAGAGAAAGTGGATGGGACTCAATTAAGTGGGTAAGGGTTTAAAGAAGTGGGGGGTCAAAAAACATTAGGTGCTAATAGCAGCCCTCTTAAAATATTATATTTTCTCACTTTGACTCTTCAAATATTAATTTTTTTCACTCTTTTCTTTCAGTTTGATGTCATGTGATTTTTTTATTAATTAATTAAAAATCAACTATTGTTACTTGGATCAAATTAACATAATTTCAAGAATTTAAAGGCCAAATTTAAAAAATCTAACATTTAAGTGCATATGTAAAAATTAAGAATAATGTTATATGTATCAATTGATATATCAATTAATGTACTAACAAATGATATTGCATAATTTTAGAAGTTTTGAGTATTTATAATGTATATAATGAGTGATATCAATAATAATATCATAATATATATTGGTATATTAATTGTTATATCCAAAAAATTAATCAACATTTTAAAATACAAAGTGTAATTCGCCCTATAAATTTGGATATCTTATAGTATTCCTAATGACAACAACATTGCAACATTTCCAATGTGGGGTTGTTGAAAGGATTGCTTAGGAAAATCAGCACAACTTTGACAAAAGGGTATTTTGGACATTTTGTTATATCCATAAATATTAAAAATAAAAAAAAAATGTCAGCAGTTCATTGGTTGTACCGGAGATTAATCTTTCTACCCCAACACAGACAGCTTACTGTTTCATTTATTATCCAAATTAATTTAAAGAAAAATGATTGAGAGCTCTTAGCTCTAATGGGAGTTGACCCTATTGCGATGTGATGTTTTAATCTTGATTTTATTTATTTTTTATTTTTTTTATTTTCTACCCTATCATTAGAGTTCAATTAGCGATCCAAAATTAGAGAGATGTATCATTACTCTAATTTAAAATACACAAAGGTGGAAATTTTACTGTACTCCAATAATACACCTTTGCTCTCGGTCATACACGTAGCGTGTAAAAACTTAAAAGGGGAATTGCAGGGGAAATTTTGAAAAATTAATTAATTATGAAAACATGAAGAAGTTTATAAATTTACTTTTTTATATTTATAATATTTTAAAAATATTTTTTCAAATCATTATTGATGTGTAATTTTCTCAAACTTCAAGGGCATAAGTAATCTTAAATTTCTTTTTACATATTCATAAAAAAAAAAGTTTATAATTTTAATTATTAATATTTATAAATTTTTCACTAGTTTGTAATTATTTTTTTAAAATTTCACTGATTTAATATTTCCCGAAACTTAAATTAAATCATATGGTAATTTTGTGGAAGAGTAAAATTAAATCATAAAAATATTGGGAATGTAAACAAAAGTTTGATTGGCTACCAAAAGTATACAGAGTATATGTTAATAAATTTTAAAAAATCATACATTCTTCATAAAAATATACATAATTAAAAAAAATTAAAAACTTTTTGAAAACGTGCCTTAAAAGCACACCTTAACAAAATATTTATTGATTTTCTTATTATTTTTTGCTAGATCTAAATCTCATTATACTAACATATGATATATACATTCTTAATATTTTTAAGTGATTTAATTCTATGTATTTCTATCATTATTTTTAACCATGAATAGCATTTTTCATTGAGAATGGCTTCACTCCCGTCCAAGTCTAAACTAGAAAGAACAATCTAAACAATGAATATATTTGAGTTACATCGAAAAAGAAAAATTGTAAATTAAAATTTTAAATTTAACGCAATAAATATTGGATGGGTTTTATTGCTTGAGTTTAATAGTGGATTTGTAAGTAAGCGGACAAAATCTGTCCCATTAATTTACAAAAAAGCCTACGTGGTTAGCATCTGATACTTGGATTGAAGTTCTACTTTTTTGAATTGGAGACAATCTCACCCCTTCTTATTTTATCAGTAATAATGTTACACTTGTCTCATTTCTATATCATATTATATACTTATCATTTTATTTGTTAACATAATATTGGTATAATATGGTCTATTAATATATATTTTCTTCTTATGTTTCTTCGATTTTCTGCAAAATAAGCTTGGAAGCTTGTCTTTCCATTTCTTAACCTCCTTGTGAGGTGTTGCTATACCGAAGCTGCCTTTAATCTCATCCTCTGCCTCTCTCTGGTGTCGTCACTGTCATTGCTACTAGATCTACCCTCTCTTAGCCTCCATGGTCACACCCACTTTAGATCAACCTCCAACTTTTCTTTGCTTCTTTGCTCCACCAAATTTGTCAGGTCGATGGTGTCGTTGTTGTCTCTCTGCGTGTTGAGGTCTGAAAGTAGTTTCCTAATCTGTTTTGTTTTTTTGGTGTTTGGTTGCGTGATTAAGTTTCTATCAGTGTTTGATTGTTGCTTACCCTATGGATGTAAGCTATGATTTTATTTTCGACTCGTCCTATTGTCAAATGTTTATGATCGACTCCGTTTTACAGTATGGAATTAGCATCGTGTTTTCTCATAGCAAATCCTTTGGGCTTTCATTTGATTATTTTTTCATAATTTGTGATAAATTTTTTATTGGATGGATTCCTCTCATTTAATGAGATTTTCTATTGATAAAAAGAGAAACTTCAAAGGACCTCGTCCTTGGACCCACTTGTTTTTGTAAATTATTGATTAAACTTAGTCTAAGCAATGGGTATGTGGTGATCGTCCACGTGGCATGATCAAACAAATCTAGACCGTTCATATACACAAATTCTAGTTTCCAAATAACTTTTAATTTTATATATTATCATTTATGTGACTAATATACAACTTTTGTTCTTAATTCATGGAATGTTGGGATTGGACTAATAGTCTAATAAAATTATTAATCCGATATTTGGTTAAACAATTAAAGTACGGACTAATTATTTTAAACTTGACTATTAGTTAAGATAGGATACATAATCCAACGAATTCGTAATTCTAGGACTATTAGTCATGGGAATGCTAATTCAGTCCGCTCAAACAAACGTGGCCGTAGGGAATAATTTAAGAAAAAAGGGCACGCTAATCTGAGGGCCAATAATATTTGCGTGGACCCGTTGGAAAGACTTCTTGATGGAATGGACGGTGTAGATGCAGTGATTAAGTTGACAAACGTAGGGGTAAATCATATTTAACTGTTTGAGATTTAAAAAATATATGTAATAAATTTAAGATAATTATCTTGGCTTTTTTTTTTTTTTTTAAATGAGTTATTTTAGGGATACCAAAAATTTAATTAAATGTCTCATTGTGGGTGGACCCCCTAAGGTCCCACATGAGTGTGGGCTCCACATCCATATTAAAATTTGATCAAATATTTGGTAGAATTTTTAAAAGTTCTAACATTTTTGTTTTAGAATTAAATTGACCTAAATTAATTTAAATAGGTATAGACACTTGGATAGTAAATTGTCAAATATATATTTTAATGTAAAAGAAATAAAAAAAATTAATGAAAAAATAACAAAGTGTTATGTGAGTTATTTTTTAAAAAATATAATGTAATTATTTTAAATTGAAATTTATATATATATATATAAACTAAGGTTGGACTTTTATAACAAATAAATCTTGATTTTTTTAATTTTATTCATTTAAATTTTAATCTTTTGATTTGTTTTTAATCTAAACAATTCGCATATTTCCATTGAGTAAAATCAACAGAAAACATATATTTTAGTCATTATACTCAAAATATATATATATATATATATTATATACCTACATTGAGTTGAATGATTAAAATATAATTTTTTCGTTAAAAAACTTAACAAAAATAAATAGATTATTTAGACTGAAAGTAAATAAAAATGCTAGGATGTCAATTTATAAAATTATAAATTTAGGGTTTATTTTGTGATAAGAGTTTTTTTTATTTTACTTTTTCTTTTAAAATTATAGAATTTGATGTATTTTTTTTTAGAGAAATATCTGATCTCCCATTTTATTACCCCCAATTGCGCCTCTAATAATGTGACAAATATTATCAACTAATCAATTCTCTTCCGACTCTTTTCTCTTCTTTTAAAATTATTTACCACTTCATTAAAGATGTAATTGATTGTGATAAAATGGAGGAGGTAGCAAAATTTATTTATTTATAAATTTTGAAGAAAGATGGCATAATTTAATCCATGAAGAAGTATGTGACGCGCATAAAGCACAAAATAGTTAAAGTACTGTTACTTGCAATGACTTTTTAGCCTATTAACCTATCAATGCTCACTACTCAAAATAAAAAAATAATAATAAATAAATAAATAACCCATCAATTAGTGAAACCCAACTAATTGATGATGCTAGTCGTCCATTTTGAAACACTTTCTCCATCATTTATGGTATTCTCTCTCTATCTTTTCTAAAATTTTCAGTTTGTTTTAATTTTGTGAGGAAAATATCATATGAATGAAAACATGAAAAGCATTCACAAATTATTCTCTTTTTAAATTCAAAACAAAAAACTATTTGGCATATTATTGTTGTTTAAAAAAAAGTGCAATTGATTATGAAATTTTCAAAAAAATTGAAAATAAAAAATATGTTTTTACTCTTTTATCTTTTTTCATCACTCGACGCTATTATTGACTACCACAAACCTCTGACGCCACTAGTTGTTGACGATATCAAACAAGCTTTGGCAACCAGCTGGTCATCTGATTTTCGATTATCCACGGATACTCTAGCGACGAACTCTATTGTCTACCATGTCCATTTACTCTTCATCGTGCCACTACCATATCTGTCTACCCCTCACTGTCATCTATCACCTTTAACAATTCATAAAACATGTTTATTTATTTTTGTTTAAAACAATTTTGTACACTAAATAAGTTTTTATTTTTAATTAAAAATAATAATTACTTGTGTTATTTTTTTTTAAACATAAAAACAAAAAACTTCAATGAGTGCAAATGGGAAATATGTTATTTTTACACAATTCTCATTTGCACAATATATATGTCTCACACTATTAATTTGCAATTATTTTTTGATTTTTCATTTATTAGATATTTTTCCACACACACACAAAAAAAAAAAAAAAAAAAAAAAAAACTAGTTCTAAGTCTTTTTTTTAAAGTATTTTATGCTGGAAAATTATATCAAAACCTGAAACTAAAATAAAAAAACTGTAAAAGATTATTTATTTATTAGCACCTTTGGTGTTTGCTTTTTACAGTAGTGATCCTTTCATTACACCTGTTGAACCCAAATTGGTCACAGCCTATCATCATGGTTGAAATTTTACAAATCCAAGGTCAGTGCATTACACATCATTTGGGACCCACACGGAAACATATACTTTAAACCATATAAATGGTGAGGATGTGACTGTGACACACAGCTTTGTGACTCTAGATCAGTTAACCTCGGTAGATAAACAAATGTATTTATCAACATCATGTCACCATTTACACTTGAGAATATAAACAATTTTCTTTACTTAGAACAAAAAAAATTTGTGTTTTTCAAAATCATAGTTTTCTTTTTAAATATAATACAAAATAAGAAAAAAAAATATCACTTTCACGAAAAAATGCTTCACTTATATTTTATTAATTTATAATTAATTTTTTTATTTCTCATTTATCTCATATTCTAGCAATGTTTTGGATCAATATTATGGATTTGTTTGGTTTTGCTTTTCAGAAACAATTTTTAAATTTTTTATTTAAAAAACAGAAACTAATTTGATAAAAAAAATACTAAAATAATAATTTTGAATTTAAAAAAAATATATTTATACCTCCCAAAAAAATAAAACTATATGAAAATGACCAATATTTTTTATTTTTTCATTTTTTTTTATCAAATTATGATTTAGATTTTTAATTTTTTTTTCAAAAAAAAATGTAAAAATTAAACCAAACAAAATGTATTTGGCAGAATTATAATTTGCACTGGACACATGGTTACATTTTACTAATTTATAATTTATATTTTTAATTTATGTCATACTCTGTCAATGTTCTTGGATAAAATTTATATATCTTTCAGAAAAGTCTATAGTCAAAAAGAATAGAAAAATTTCTTTACCTTCATTGTAGGTTAACAATATATTAATATTATAAATAAAAACAAAGAATTGAAGAAATATTTTATTTACATAAAAAAGAAAAAGAACAAGAAAAAGAAAAAGAAAAAGAAGCAATTGAAAGCTGAAACATTCACTTCATATACAAATACAAGAAGAAGAGGTCATACACAGACACAACCCTCTTCCCCATTTCACCTTCCTTTCCCAACCATTTATTATAATATTCCCAAATGGTCTTTTCTTTTTCCCATTGGATTGTACAGATTCCCAGCTGAATTCTTCTCAATCCCTTAATTTCTTGTTGATTTTTGCTATTTTCAGTGGTTTTTCTGAGACTTTAAGATACAAAACTCTTCTGGGTCTTCCTGGGTTTTTTTTTTGTTTTTTTTCTGCAGTACTTTCTCTGAGTTTCTTGCAGTAAAACTTCTCATACCCATACCCAGTAAGTAGTATATATATATTCCATAAAATTTCCTATTTTCTTTTTTTTTTTTTTTTTTTTCTGGGTTTAGGCTTTGCTTTTTTTTCTTTCTTCTGTTTCCTTTCAATTTTCTCTTTAATTTTCTTGTTGAAACTAAGGAAAAGAGAGAATTAAAGACATGGGCAAACAAGGACCTTGCTATCACTGTGGTGTCACAAGTGAGTTCTTGTTTCTTCAATATTTTTTCCCCCAAAATTTTGAATATTCAAGAAAAATTGGTTCTTTTAGGCTCTTTATTTCGTGTTTTTTTCCTCAAATTTTTTTATATACTTTATATGGTTTTGTGCGCATAGATTAATTTGTTCAATGATGGAAGAGAATACCCATATACTGGTTTATTTCTAAAAGGAGTATATTACCTCTGCCAAAGAAAATAACAATAATAATAATATGTGTTATTATAATTATTATTTTTTGTTTATGTTATTGGGTTGTAACAGAACTACATGTGCCCTTGAATCTGTGAATATCAATACTGGGTTGATTTTGTGTTTGTTTGTATATGGAATTGGGTTTTTTCTTTTTGTGTTTTTCTCAGATTTTCTGATTCCTGTTTGGCTGTTCTGAATTATCCTTTGCTCAGTCTTTCAAGGACTGAGCAATTTCAGAGTCCATATTTGGTTCTCTTTCCCTTTTCGTTGTCTTGGAGGTGTTTGTGTTGAAAATGAACCCTACCACTGGTTCAAACCATAATTTCTTTTTGTTTCTTAATTCCTAATTCTTGATGAAACTGGAAAAATGTGCTTTCTGAAACACTCTTGTTTCAATTCCTTTCCGTGTCGAATCTAGTTTTTGCTAGTCTTCCGGCAAAACTTACTGCCAAACAAGTCACTTGTGATTGTTCAAATCAAATCTCCATATTTATCAGTGCAGAATATTTGCTCTTATTATTTTCAAAAATTCATTGTGAATTGATCTTGCAACCAACATAAATTGTTCGTTTTCAACCGCATTCCTCAATCTTGGTTACCAAGATTGTTCTACAACCCTTTGCCTTTAAACCATTCAGTTTAGTTTGTATTAGGGATTGATTTGTGTCTTGGTAGGATCTCAAATTTAGATATTAACTTTCAAGTCTTTATGCCATTGTTTTCTTCACCCCGCAGAATTTGATTTGTTGTCTTATAGCGTAGTGAGTAGTGCACTGTCTGGAGGTCTGGAACATCTGTACTCCTCTGATCAACAATGCTTTAGATTAAACAATTGTGTTTTGGCTATCGAATTCATTTCTGCTGTAACTTGAAGTGGTTGTTAACTCCAACATTGTCTCTTGTTTGTCGATTAGCTTGTTATGGAAATGGTAGTGCAGAGTGGTCCCGATAAGTAGCCAACGGTTTGTACTTTGTACCCTCTAGTGTGCCACTCAAAAGTTAAAATGACACCAAGCTTCAAGAATGCTAAATGATTTTCAAGGACAGCCTAGGCCATTTGTCCAACTTACATACTTTCGAGGACCTTCCCAATTTTGTTTAGCTCAAATGGCGCCTTCCTTCTGTCAATCTTAGGAACCATTGTGCTCATTCAATCAAAGGGCATTGACTACATCTTTGTGATTGTTAACTTCATCTAAAGATTTTGTGTACACCTTTACATTTGTCGTTCTAATTTGTTTGTATCAAAGAAGACTGTTTCAGTGAACTTATGTTGTGTCAAGTCACTGAAAGGAATGAAATAGTACTAGCAACTAGAATCTATCAAATCCCCTCATTTTGGACTTGGAATTTCCAAACCTAGCATATCCTTGCAAGTAGGACTTATAGGATGTAGTTTGTTTTAGTTGTGTGTACTCAGAAGTGGATTCTGTTTTTGTTGTCACAAATGAGAGTTTTATACTCTTCCACTTCCTTTAGCTATCAAACTGTGCTTGATAAGCACATTCTTTCCGTGCTCAGTTAAACCTTCATTGTTGGTCTGTGCCATTGCTCACGCGCTGTTATGTGTTGGATTGGTTTCAAACGTCTAATTCAGTTAGAGATATATAAAGAGTTTTGCTAGTGAAGTCTCTAGGACACACAAATGCATTCTGATTGGAGAGGTTTGGTCAGTTTATGCCATCAAGTTTCTGTTATCTAGGTTTATTTTTAGATAAAGAAAGAAAAAAAGAAAAAAAAAGGAAGGTATTTACAGGCATTTCTTTCAAGTATGCTCTTTATGTACTGTAAGTTGAGTACATAAAAATTACATATTCAAATGGTTACTACAATTTCCAAAATGGCCAAGATTTTTCTATCACTCATCTGTTAGTAACTTTTTGTATGTGAAGTCTTGTCACAGTCATAATAATGACTTTGTTATGGCATGCATATATGTATTTAGTTTTGTTACTTCTCGGTAATGTTTGTATGTCTTTTTGACTGAATTTGACTAAAGTTTCAGATGAGAAGTTCCTCCTGTTTCTTTCATGTTCATCTGTCTTATTTATCCATTCTTGTCCCTTTATTGATTGATCATTCTGTGTTATTGCTGACAATGAAGTGTTACTACTACAGGCACTCCTCTTTGGCGTAATGGGCCGCCAGAGAAGCCAGTACTGTGCAACGCCTGTGGATCCCGGTGGAGAACAAAAGGAACACTTGTAAACTACACACCTCTACATGCTAGAGCAGAACCCGATGAGTTCGAGGATTACAGGGTTTCAAGAGTGAAGAGCATATCTATTAAGAACAAAGAAGCAAAGGTGCTAAAAAGAAAACAAAATAATGACTACGCAGTAGTTGGAAGGGTTGATCCCGATTATAACCAGTTTTCGCAGAAGGGTCTGGACGAAGATACCAGTAATCGATCAAGTTCTGGCTCTGCCATATCTAATTCTGAGAGCTGTATGCAGTTTGGCAGCGCAGATGCAAGTGATTTGACAGGTTGGTCGGTCACTATATCTGCATGCTTTATGTCAATAGTGTTGATACTCCCAAATGTGAACCTCTTTTTCTTCTCCAATTTGAACTTTAGAGAGGTCTGAGAGTTACATAACATAGCCATTTTACTGATTGTAATAGAATGGATCACATGCCAGTTCAAATGGGAAATGCCAGTCAAAATACATATGCTATGTTTTGAAAAGTGTATTATGAAAATATATCTTATGCACTCACATTAAAATCTAGTCTGCAAAACTAGAATAGTGATTGTTCCTTAAAATTTGTATTTATCTTGTCAAAAAAGTTGGCTTGATGCTTATTTCTTCATTTTTGTGCCACTATTTCATTAATAATCTGTCGTGCCAATGATATAGTCAAAATGACACACCTGGTCCAATGGCATTGCCGAACTTGTACTTTAATGAAATAAATGGAGCAGAAACCTGGATTTTATCTTTGATTTATCTCATTTAAAGCAATTGTTGTTTCACAAATTGGGTGGTGCTTTCTTTCTTCACCAGCCCCCTCCCCCTGCTAGTGCAATTATTTTGTTCCCTCAGTGTATAATTTAAATCAGACCAAAGCAAACCAAACCAAACCAAACTAAGCCTTGTATCTCAATCAAGTGGGGTTGGCTACTTAAATCTTCTTTTGCCATTCGGCTTTATGAAGGCTATATGCTCAGTTAAATTAAATAAATTTGTATCTTTTTTCACTACCACATCCTATGTTAGCTTAGTTCTTCCTCTTCCCATAGCATCTCCTTTTATGATGATCAGACATATCACTTTTCCTTACTGTCGTCATGATATGCTTTACTAGTATACTTGATATGTCTTACCAACTCCAGAAGGTTCTTTCCCCATTGATTGTCCTTTCAGGTCCAGCCCAGTCCAATGTGTGGGACACAACGGTGCCTTCAAGGAAAAGAACATGTTTCAATCGTCCAAAGCCATCTTCAGTGGAGAAGCTGGCTAAAGATTTACATACCATCTTACATGAACAACAGTCCTCACACTTCTCTGGATCTTCTGAAGAGGATTTGCTTTATGAGAGCAACACACCTATGGTCTCTGTTGAGATAGGACACGGAAGTGTTCTTATTCGACATCCGAGCTCCATAGGTAGAGAAGAGGATTCTGAAGCTAGCTCTCTTTCAGTGGATAACAAACCACATCCAGCAAATGAGGCTTATTCCCATTTGACTGCCCTTCCTGTACATATTGATAATAAGGGTGCCAACTTTCCCAGTCTGGAGATTGAAAGAATCAAGAAACCAAATGGACAAGGGATGCAACAAGAGCAAATTAAAAGGTATTGCCTTTCTTTTATTTTAACCATGAATAAGTCAAAATCTCCTTCAAATATGAAATAGATGGTACTATTTTTAAAGTGGGATGCCTGAATATGAAGGTCTTTCGCACAATGACTTCCACTAAATATGGAAAGTGCTACAAGTCTACAATTAAGAGCACAAACTGGTTTTGTTGCCAACCCTAGAAGGTCTTCAATATACCTCCAACAAAAAGAATAGTACGTGCCAGGGACACCCCAAAACCTTTTTTATTTTTATTTTTATGAGTTCTGGTGATTTGGTTGTTAACTGGATAGACATTGTTATCAGAGCTCTGGTTCCAGTCCTGGGTTCAATCTTCTCACTTGTGCATTTTCTGTCATTGTGTACTTTGTTCTGTCTATCTCCGTGCACCTTATTCACAGTCTGTTTATCTCTCCACCTGCAAGACAAGGTCACATGTGAGGGGAAGTGTTAGCTTGATATACATTGTTGAGCTCATTTCTTAATAATTTAAGATTTTGAGATGGTGATCTAGCACTAGTGTGATATGTCAGTATGCTGGGGGTAGAGTTACCACTTTACTTGGGAAAATAATTGCATAAATAATCATATAAACTT
This sequence comes from Camellia granthamiana, assembly GCA_036172215.1. Taxonomy (NCBI): domain Eukaryota; kingdom Viridiplantae; phylum Streptophyta; class Magnoliopsida; order Ericales; family Theaceae; genus Camellia; species Camellia granthamiana. The sequence goes on from CM069913.1 coordinate 18,448,195, forward strand.
TTGGCTAGGGGCGAAATGTAACTTACATGGGTACACCTGTATACAGAAACTTCTATTAAGCAATTTGAGAATAAATTGGAAACCCTTTGCTTCACAAGTTAAATTTGTATCTGTCTATTTATTCTACTTTTTTGTTGGAATTTTAGGGACAATGCTCAGCATGAAAAACTACAGATTTCGGGAAATTATAACTCACTACTCCATTATGTAGATCTAAAAGTAAGTTCCATGTCTATTCATTTTCTCTGATATTATGCTTAGAAGCCAACTCAATCGAATATGCTGTCATCTAATTTTGCAGCGGAAGACTCCATGTGAGCTCATTTGTCAAGGTCATTGAGGCAAAGATCTTGACATTTGTAATATGATCGGCACTTGAGTGTGTAAAACTTTCATATTCTTTTATTCACATCAACTTTTCATGATTAATGCAATTGTGTCCCCCAAGTCCTGACTACTTTTATATTCTTGATTTCTAGGCAAATGCTAGGCTCCTAACTCCTCTAAAATATTTTCCCAGCATCCAAGTCCGTTCTTGGATAACTTTCAGGAGAAGAAAATATTTTCTTTCCACTGCCATCTGTGATTTGTTTTTTGCCAATTCTTCCTTGTTCATAGTACAATGATCCTAGAATTCAAATTTGTTGCTGCTGGTAAAATATGTTCTTAAACCATTTAGAGTTATCTTGACTACTGTCCATATTTGGTGCAGGATATTTTCAACTTTGAGGAGTTTGCAAGTCACCTGACAAATGAAGAGCAGAAGCAATTGCTCAAGTATCTCCCTTCTATTGATACTGCCAGACTTCCTGATAGGTTTCTACCTTGGTCCTTAATGTTTCATTTTCTACCCGTTGTGTCTAAGCACAAAGAATCATGTCCAATTTATTTAATTACTATGGAATAAATTATAAGATTTTGTTACTAGTGATGCATGGAAATCATTTCCTCTGCTTCTCAATAATCCACTTTTTCAGATTAGTTACGCTATTTCTGCCTCATAAGCTGTAAGTAGAAGCTGCACCAAACACTGGCACAGATTTTCAAAATTAAAATTATTATAAGGAGCTTCATAAGCTGCACCAAACAGCCATTATAATCTGTACTGGAATAAATGAACTTGCCAATTTATAAATACCCAAATCAATCACACAAAATTCTCAAAATCTTGAATGCTATGTATGCTAATATGAATTCTTTTTCTTCTTTTTCAATTTCAAGTTGTTACTGATTGGGAACAAAACAATAAATTATGGTATTGACTTCCAGTTTTTCTTTTTCTTATTTCATTTTCATTTATCTCCATCTTCAAGGCATTGCCTTACTATCCTCTATTCCTTATGCATGGGCATATCATACTGTAAATCAAGGTTCTGAAGCTAATATATGGTCCGACACTGATGATGTTTCTTTTTTCCTCTTCTTTTTTTTTTTTTTTTTTTTTTTTGGTGGCATCTACAGCCTTAAAAGCATGTTTGGTAGCCCTCAATTCAAGGAGAATCTATCCTCCTTTCAGAAGCTCCTTGCAGAAGGGGTTTTTGATCTTTCTTTGTCAGGGGTGAAAACTGAAGACTGTAGGACATTGAAGAAGCTTGCATTATGTAATTTCACAAAATCAAAGTGGGTGGAACAATACAATCTGCTCAAGGTTTGAACTAATTTTGAAGAGAATGAATATTTTGCCATGATTTATATTTGTAAATGACTGTACAACTGTATTAATACTAACATTCTATTCTGGTTGTAGGATGTAAAGGGTAAGAGTAGTAATGGAGGGTCAGTAGTTCCGGGAGGACCTAATGCGATTGTATCTGGTAGTTCAACAAGTGTAAAGAGATCACGTGATGGCCAATTTCAAAGTTTTCCAGGTTAGACCATATGTTTCTTTGAGAGTAAATCATTAGATGGTTTAGAGTCAGTTTACACAACTTCCTGTTAAAAAAGAAATGCAGTTAAAGGTTGAACCGCAAAATGAGTTTTAAAGTTGAATAAGTAGACTTAGTTTCTGTTATTTAAATGAGCAAGTAGAACATAAAAGACAAAAGGATTATGCATAAGTTCATAATTTTTTTGTTCCAAACTGTAATCATGAATTTTTTTCGCTCTTTCCTAAATAACATAGACTAATTCAATTGTGTTGGTTGTGTAAAATGATAATTGAACGGAAATCTATCTTGACAATTATTTGCATGATTTTTCTCAGAACATCTTTTGGTACACATTGTATTTAAACTTATTTTTATTCATCTTCTGCTGGTTTATGATGGGTTATGATGACCAGGCATACACAATCCCGACAATTTTGTATAGGCTGTGTTTGGATTCACATTTCCCTTCTCTTTTCTTTTCCCTCCACAAATCCCTATCCAAATCTAAGATCAAAACACAGCCTTAAAGTTGATTATTGGGATTATCATGACTTTCATAGTTCTCTATTTCTTTTAAACCCTAGAGAAATCACATTATAGGCATATGCATTTAGCATAGTAGGAGAAATAGTACACTGTGAGTCTCAACACCGAGTCCTCTCAATGAGTACCAAAACTGTATTGAGATTTGAGTTTAAATTTAAGAGTAAGAGATTATGTGAATTGCTAAACCCCAGAAGAAGCTATTGGAACATGTATATGTATGAGATGTGTTTTGCTATAATTATTTATATTGAAGAACCGTCCTGTCTTTCAGGATCAAAGACAACAATGAAGAGCCCAAAAAGGGTGATGAAAGGCAGCCACGAACACAAGGAACTCATGGACAACGATGGCTCTTGCTTTAGTCCCGGAAGTCAATTTGTATTGCCTCCTCCTGATAGTAGCTCCCTCATGTTAGACTCTTTCCAGTTCATGGATGAGAGTTCCGATCAAGATCTGCTTCTGGACGTGCCATCCAATAACTCGTTCCCACAGGCAGAACTCCTGCTCCCGGCTTCATCACGTTTTGGTGGTGCCACCCTAGCAAGCACTAGTAGCAGCTCCGCACACCCACAATTTGGCCGACCCTGACAGTGCTTTTTCAAAATGCCTCCTTTTAACTAGGCTATTTTAAGGAACCATTTCTGTTAAATTATGTCGGGATACACATATTTTGCATGCCAAACATACACACAAGTCTATGTGAATGAGGTTTGATAGTTGCTTGTTCTTTTTCTTGGCCTGTGTTCAAACTTGGAAGTGCTAAGGGGAGATTGTGGGTGGGCTTTTTTTTGTATATGTTTGACAGAAGATTGTAATATATAGTTTGAAATGCAGAAGAGGTGGTAAGTTTCTGAGTTTTTGTATGCAGCTTAGCTGTTGACTTGCATAATAAACTTCAGATAACCCTTCTGTTGGCTGCTTATTGTGGTCATGAAATTATACTCGTTCGGCCTCGATGAAAAGATGTTGAAGCTGGTTGGCCCAAATACTTAGGATCAAACTCTTCTTTTGAATATGAAAAAATGTGGGATCTATTCTATCTAGTAGAATCAACAGAATGGAGTTCCTTCTCTGTAACTCTATAATAGAGAATTTCCTCCCGGTGTTGTGGTGCCCTTTCGAAATAGGGGCTTAATCATATTAGATTCTTCCCAAATGAAAAGGGTGGTTTGGCCCAACCTAGTAAGGCTTTCCGTTAGTATACACTAGGTTTGGGTTCCTCCACTGAGAAAGGTTTATTCAGAGTTCAGAAAACAGCCTTTTAAGGCTATGTACAATTGGGCAACTAAATTTATTGAGTTGATTAGATGTTTAATGAGTTTTCTAATTAAAGCTAATGTAATGCACCAATGTTTGCTTAGGATTAAATTCTAGCTTGTTTTGGCAATCATTATTTTGAGGAGATAGAATCATCATTTGTGCTTTAGTTTTGGTGCTTCGGGGCTCTTGGAGTTGTACTATGAGCCAAGATGGACTCAGTGGACTGGAGAAGAAGTCTTACTGTAATTTCATAATATGATTTCAACTGGTTGAGAATTAGATTAGATCTGACCCGATTCATAACTCATGAAGGATTCACATGGATTATTTCTTAGACCCATGTATTTCAAATAAAGAGATCTTATTTACAATAGGGTAATTGTGAATGCCTATACAACATCTTTTATGTCTAGGAGACTAAACACTATATACAGGTACAGAAGATATGTTGGATATATCAATAACGAAACACTATACAGAAAATACACAGTTGAATTCAATCAATCCTAGTACCCCTCCGGCGGCCACCATCTAGGCCGAGGGAAACTCACACGCCGCCTCTTGGCAGTCTCCAAGAAATCCACATCCTCCTCCTCGGCTCCACCACCACCCACCTCCCCTGCAACCATTTTCAATGCATCCAAAATATCCTTAAAAATCTGGTTCTTCGCCGCCAAATTCCCCGGCCCCGCCATCTCTCCCGCATTCTTCCCTTGCCCGGTGATAGAAGGCGGCAATTCTCGCCGCCTACCAACACCAACCACCACTTCATCGCCCTTATTGAGGAGGTTTTCTCCTACCTCGGTTTCTCTTAGAGGCAATTCATCAGTCACTTTGTCCGCACCCAATAATACCTCACCAATTCCTTCAACCTCTGAATCAACAACTTCAGTGCTGCCATTTCCATGGCGGTGCCCACCAACACCAGCCACCGCTTCGTCGCCCTTATTGAGGGCTTCTCTAAACTGGGTTTCTCTCAGAGGCAATTCGTCAGTCACTTTGTCCGCACTCAATTCTTCACCAATTTCTTCAACCCCTGAATGAAGAACTTCAATGCTGCCATTCACTTTGTGATCGGAGACAAATCTGGATTCTCTAGCTAAAAGCATAAGTTTCTCCAATTCCTCAAATTCCCTCTCGAAAACGTCACAATTAGCAGCAACACCTCCTCCATCAACGCCCCCACGAGAACTACCAATCACCTGCGTCGATTTCACTCCCGAAAACCCTAGATTATCCGAGTCATTACCCAAATCAACCGCTCCCTCGGCGTCCACAGTCTCGCCGACATCGATGGCTGCAGTGGGAGGTCTCTGCTCTTCGGAGCTGACGGGTAGAGAGTCCTGAAGACGGGTCTGGAAGTCTTCTTCTCTAGAGCTCTCCGGTGGAGAGACCATGATGATTCCGGTGGGTTCTACCGGAATTCCAGAGGACTCCGACGACGGTGACTGGTCGGAGAAGAGCTCTGATTCACGAGCAAAAGGGCAGGTTCGAAGAACATCTTCTTGGGACGATGTGGGTTTGCAGGTTTTGATGAGCGAGGCAAAAGGATCGTCTTCTTCCTCCATTTTCTGAAAGGGGTTGGTTTGGTTTGAAGCTTTTTTGGGATAGTGATGGTGTGTGACTACAAATTACAATCCTGAGTTTGAAGTTTAATTATAAAAAAAATTGAGCAATGTTTTTAAATTTTAGGGTTATCAGGGCAATAACCTCCTAATTATTTAGTTATTTATTTGTCTATTTATCTGTCTATATTATCATTGCCGGTCATTACTGACCTCTAACAAATACTGTTGCAAATGAATCGAATAATTTGTGAGCTCGACTCGAAAAAAATGTAATGAATGGATGATTAAAAGCACTTCAAGCCATCTTGTCGAGGTTTTGGAATCCCCAAAACAAGTTCTAATCTTCTATTTTATAACTTCTTGGACAACCTTTACTGGATTTGAAAAAAATAAATTATGTTTGTGTACTTAACATCAAACAGAATACAGAGGAAATAAGAAAAAGAAGAGAGTTTGTTTGGTTACCAAAATCAAACCAGAAAAATAAAATAAAATAAATAAAACAGATTTTTATTTTATTACAAAAACAAAATGAATATCTAAAACAGAAAAATAATAAAACAGAAAATAAATTAATTACTTACCAAATTAATTTCTTGAACAATTTTTTTAATCAAGTCCAGTGTTTAACACTGTATCCTTAAGACAAATTTGTCCTCTCCACAGTGCTTTCAAAATGTAGACGTCTATCTTCCAAGATAAAATGATCAACAGTAAACAATAGCAGCACTACTAAATTGTTTGTACAACGAACACACTTTGTATTTACACTATTTCTCACAAGAAAATAATGCAGCAAAATGTAGAGAGATTACAGAATATTTTGGACAAAAATTGAAGTGAAAACATTAAATGAGGGACTGCCTATTTATAGATGGAGTGATGGCTGTTTAATTTGAATTAAACAGGTACAGATTTGAATGAACAGGTATGGTACCTGTTCGGTTTGAATAAACAAATATAAATATGTTGGGTTCAAATTTTGAACAGATAAAACCTGTATTGAACATATTTGAATATGTCCGGGTGGGGAAAATAAAACCGGAGCCAATTTTTTAAATTAATTTTCGAAATTCAAATTCCAAAAAATTAGAATTTAATTTTAGAAAATAAAATTCGAATGTTTTTGGCCCAAAAGGATAGGTATCGGACCAGACAAGTCCAACCCAGCCACACACTCGCACCCAAGCCTAACCCAGCCCGTCTGGTGTGTGTTTATTTTGGGTCCAACGGGTCTAGTTCACTTTGTCCATAACCTTCATCTGTACAAAACTTGGGTGCCCCTTGGGGCCAAACCCAAGTTCCAAACCCAAGCCTTATAAACCCACTCAAAGTTTCCCACTAAATCAATGTGGGACAAGCCTTTATTCAAACATTTAGGAAATTTCACCAAACCACCATTTCCATGGAGCTCTTTTTGGCTTTAATTTCTCATTCACCCGATAATGGTTTTGAGCAACCAAATATACCACGTGAATCACAATGCGGCATAGAACACGTTATCACTTAGACCCGTCAAGTTTGGCGCATAGATCCTACCTAAAAATTAGACCAAAATTAAGGAAAAATCTGATTTTCCCAAAACTTCCAAAACCATTTCTAATATAACTTTTAGGCGATTCTAATTAAAATCGTGCATGCATAACAAACGAAATAGATTTGCTCATGCGGCTTAAATGGTTTGCACATGCAGATCAATGCATGGTCAAAACTTGGTTAAAGTGATATGCTCGTGCGGAAGATGTGGCTTGTACGTGCAGATTGAGTTATGTTCACTTTTTGTACTTTTTCGCCTCTTTTTGTGTCTTTTTTTCCAGTTCTGGGGTTGCATTAGCCTAAAGAATAAGAAAAACACTTTATTATATCAAGTATCATTTGCTAAAAGACTAAAAACATAAGTTAGAGAGCCAATAATTGCTTATTTTTCTCTTAATATACATATTAATTTAAGTTTTATTTTTTAGAAGTTCGAGGTCGACTCATTTATGTAATTTAAGTCGACTCAAATTCAAATTTCTCAAATCTTTTAATGTTAGTGTATAAAAGGTGGGCTGAGAACAAGAATTGGGCTCAACATTAATTTGGGCCTAGCTCATAATCAACATGAAACAAGATTTTTTTAAAAAGTACTAAGGGACGACTTAACTAAGAGACTATTGTGTGAAACAATATGGCTAGGGAATATACCCTTGACACGGTCACAAGACGACAAAAACCATTAGAATAAGTGATGTCAATAGAATGACACGTGGAGACAAAACAAGATAAGAGAAAATTAGGACCACAAAAAACATTTTCACCAGCTATAAATAATTGAAAATGGTGTAGTAAAGGTAAAATGTTATGGGTATTAATCTTACAACTTTGTTATGCCAATGAATCTAATTTGATCATTGGAGGGCCTTTGGTTAGCACCATGTGGAGACAAAAAAGAGAAGAGAAAAGCGAGACTATAAAGAACGTTCTCACCACCTATAAGTACTGGAAAATAGTGCAAGAAATGTGGGAAATGTTATGGTTATTAAAGTTATTAGCTCTGTCATGCCAATAAATTTAATTTGATCATCAAAAGGCCTTTGACAAGCACCAAACTAGTATTCTTAATATTCTTTCCATTTTTTTTTCTTTTGTGTGTGTGTGTGTAGGCATTGAAGCTAAAATCGATTAGGTGAAAGACGTGTTTTCGTTTAACAACCAAACTCAAATTTGATTATTTAAGCTTGACAACACAAACCTAATTAATCTTCAACTAGTCAAGTTCACACAAAACTTAACTTGGTTTGTTTATTTGAGAAATTACCAACCATTTTTTATAGAATTTTTAAAAAGTTTACTAAAATCAAACAATTAAAAGTATACCTAAAATAGCATTTGCAAACAAGTGATGAATCTATAGTATCTGTGTCACGAACCCCTCAAATTTCGCATAATTTGTACTTCGCTCCTCAACCCTAGTATTAAAACAGGGCTTCAATATCGTCGTATTTAAGAAATCTCTTAACTCTTTGTTTGTTATTTCATGCCACAGTGTGGATGTAATAAACACTCAAAGTCGGTGGTATAGTTGCAAATAAACAAAGTTTATATTATTTTCATGTAAATATTTTATTCTCTCTATGTTTTTGCATTATCTACATATAGTGCTTTTTATATTTGAAATCAATAACGTCGACATGGATTCATATCACTCCCTTTGGTAAGGTCCTTCCAAAATCTTGTTGCATAATCATAATATTAAAATGGGACTTCAACATCATCGTATTTGAGAAATCTCCTAACTGCCACAATGGTGGATGTAATAAACACGCAAATCGAGGGTGCAGTTGCAAATAAAAAAAGTTATCTTCTTTCCATATAAACATTTTCTTTACACATACACTCTCTCTCTCTTTGTTTTTGCACTATCTATGTGTAGTGCTCTCCATATTTGAAATCAATAACGTTGATGTAGAATTTGAAAAACCTCCAAATTGTTTGTTTGTTATTTCGCGACATGGTATTGGATATTGATAAATACCCAAAGTTAAAGGCACAAATAAAAAAAGTTTTTTTTCTTCTTATGTAAACATTTTCTTCTCTCTCTCTCTCTCAATTTTTGCATTATCTATATATAGTACTTCCCATATCTGAAATCAATAACATCGACATAGAATTTAAGAAATCTCCCAATTGTTTGTTTGTTACTTCGCGCCACAATAGTAGATATAATATATACGCAGAGTCAAAGCCACAGTTACAAATGAAAAAAGTTTCTTTTTTTTTTTATGTAAACATTTCTTCTCTCTCTCTCTCTCTCAGTTTTTGCACTATCTATACATAGTGCTTCTTATATCTAAAATCAATAGTGTCGACGTAAAATTTGAGAAATCTCCCAACTGTTTGTCTGTTATTTCACACCATGGTTGTGGATATAATAAATACGCAAAGTCAAGAGCACAATTGCAATAAAAAAAAAAAAAAAAGTTTATCTTCTTTTCATGTAAACATTTTCTTCACTCTCTCTTAGTTTTCGCACTATCTATATATAGTGCTCCCCATAACTGAAATCAATAACTTCAACGTGGATTTGAGAAATCTCCAAACTATTTGGCAGTTGTTTCGTGCCATAGTGGTAGATATTGATAAATACCCAAAGTTGAAGGCACAAATAAAAAGAAAATTATTTTCTTCTTATGCAAACATTCTCTCTCTCTCTCTCTCACATACACACACACACACACATACACGCAGTTTTTGCACTATTTATATATAGTGCTCCCCATATCTAGAATAAAAAAAGGTCGATGTAAAATTTGAGAAATCTCCCAACTGTATGTCTGTTATTTCGCACCCCGATGGTAGATATAATAAATATGCAAATTCAAAGGCACAGTTGTAAATGAAAAAAGTTTATCTTCTTTTTATATAAACATTTTCTTCACTCTCTCTCTCTCTTAGTTTTCGCACTATCTATATATAGTGCTCTTCATATCTAAAATCAATAACATCGACGTACAATTTGAGAACTCTCCCAACTGTTTGTCTGTTATTTTGCGCCACGACTGTGAATATAATAAATACGCAAAGTCAAGAACACAATTGCAAAAAAAAAAAAGATCTTCTTTTTATGTAAACATTTTCTTCATTTTCTCTAAGTTTTCGCACTATCTATATATAGTGCTTCCCATAACTAAAATCAATGACATCGACATGGATTTCATAAATTTCTCAACTATTTGTCTGTTATTTTGTGCCACAGTGGTGGATATAATAAATACGCAAAATCAGAAGCACAGTTGTGTTGTCAATCAATTGTTGGACAATCTTTACTGTATTTAAATAGATTAAATTCTGTTGTGTACTAAATAACAACAAGAATATAAAGAAATAAAGGAAATGAGAGAATTTGTTTGATTACAAAAATCAAACTAGAAATAAATAAATAAATAAATAAAAACAGATTTTATTTTGTTACAAAAACAAAATTAAAATCTGATTTAATAAACAAATAAAACAGAATAATAAATTAGACAACTTACTTGATTAATTTCTTGTAATAAATATTTGATCAAGTCCAGTGTTTGACACTGTGTCCTTAAGACAGATTCGTCCTCTCCACGGTGCTTTCAGAATTTGGACGTCTATCTCCTAGGATGAAATGATCAACTACAAACAATAGCAAAATTATAAATTGTTTGCCTAACGAACACACTAAGTGTTTATACTCTTTCTCACAAAAATTAAATGCAGCAAAATGAATTGCAGAGGTGAAGTACGAATTTTCTGAATCTGTAAAACATCAAATGAAGGCTGTCCTATTTATAGATGTAGTAGTGGCTGCAGGTTTTGAATTAAACAGGTGCAAACCTGTTTGAACAGGTATAAAACCTGTTTGGTTTTGAATTTAAACAGATTTGAATTTGTTGGGTTAAAAAATTCAAACAGATAAAAAACGGGAAGGGCCCTGTTTGGGTGTACAGTAAAACCGGACCAATTTATTTCCGAAATTAATTTGAATTCTGGATTTTATTTTTCAAAAAATAAAATTCAATTCAAATGTTTTTGACCCAAAAAGAAAGGTATTGGACCGGACAAGCCCAACCCAACCTCACACCACGCACCCGCGCCCAAGCCCAAGCTAGACTGACCGGACGGTGGCAGCGCGCGCGTGTGGTGATTTTTGGGTCTAATGGGTCTAGCCCATTTTGTCCATAACCTCCCTCTCAAACCTTTAAGGATTTTTCTCCAAAACTCCATTTTCCATAGAGCATACTTTGGCTTCAATTTCTCATTCACTCGGTAATGGTTTTGAGCAACCAAATATACCACGTGAATCACAACGCGGCATAGAACGCGTTACCACTTTGACCTGCGACAAACGATGCATGGGGCCTACCTAAAAAATAAACCAAACTTAGCAGAAAATTCTAATTTTATCCAAATTTTTTAAACCATTTCCAACAAGTTGTAAATAAAAAAAAGTTTCTCTTATTTACGTGTAAACATTTTCTTCACTCTCTCTATAGTTATATTATTATTAAAAGTAAACACCTCACTTGCTATTCATGAATTTTTTTTCTCCTTTTGCCAAATAATCTTCTCTTATTGCACAAGTGTCAATTTCTCCATTTAAGAGAAAAAAAAAAAAAAATAAAAAAAAATTTAAGAGGTGGTTTGAGATTATCTAAATAAGTATATTTTTAGACTTTTTATGAAATATGGATTGAGTTTGAAGTGATGTGATAGAAAGGTGAGATGATGTGATTTAAATAGGATAATAACTTTTTAATTTTTTGATTTTTTAAAGTTATGACAAATAAGGCCTAAATCTAAAAGGAAAATGGTTGAGGCCTCGAATCTGAGGCCTCGAATCCCATTTTTTTTTTTTTTTTTTCTTTCTTTCTTCTTCTTCGCAGAACCAGAGGAGAGGGGAGGGGAGGGGAAGAAGAGAGAGAGGAAGGGGAGGGGAGGGGTTCGGATTCGCCGTCGCAGCTCGTCGAGCTCGCCAGCCGTCCGATCGTCGCCCGATCTAGCTCGTCGCAGCAGCTGCACCGCCGTCGCTTCCGCCTCCGGCCCGCCTCCGCCTCCTCCTCCTCCTCCCCCGGTGATTATGGCCCCTCCAGTCCGGCCCACCGGCGGCTCTCTCTTCTTCCCCTCCCCTCCCCTCCCCCTCTCTCCCTTCTTCCCCTCCCCTCTAGTTCATTCGAGCCAAATTCGAGGCCTCTATCATGACTCAATCTAAAATCATTCACTGACTAAAAATAATACTTTAATCACTTAAATAATATAAAAAATGTATTATCAATTTAAAATTAAAATGGACTTTTCTTAAGTGTGTAACCCTCAAGGTTGCACATCACGTGCCACTCACACAAAAAAGTATAAGTGGAAGGTGAAAACAAAAAGTAGGATTGAACACAAAAAGACGTAAGTGTAAGGCGTAAGTTGTACACCATAACAGTACCCAATTAAAATTTATTTATATTTTAAAGACACCGATCAGGTGGGTCACACCCTAGTGTCGATAAATACCTCTCTCTCTCTCTCTCTCTCTCTCTCTCAGTTTTCGCACAACCGTTGCAGAGACTGTCTTCCATGAAACCCTAAATTTTCGATTTCACAACTCTGCTCAGAAACCACAAATGAATAGCTATTGAATCGTCTCTACAATCTCCAGGTACGATCGATTCAATACCTATCTGGTTATGTTAAATTCACAGATCATTCGAATCTCTTCACATTTCGTGATTTTTGTTGATGTTTCTACATAAATTTATCGACTCTCATCTTTAATTTTGTTCTCGGCAGCCAAAACGGTGATTGGCAATCTATCGTATAAATCTGTACGATTCAGATTTCGATATCGAATGCATTGAAGGATTGCGTGAATTAGCTTCGGTTGTCCTTGCTATTGATTTTTTTAACGTAATTCACTTGATTCTCAGCACCATTTTCCTTCTTATTTACTTTCCTATTATATATTTTCTCGTTTTATGTAGTTTTCCACAGTAACCAAACAGTCAGTTTTTCTTGCTAATTATTTAGATTGATGTTGCTGTCGAATGTCACTCGATCCAATAGTTTTGAAGTCTCCTTTGAAATCATTTTTGTTAGATCAGGTAGGTATCGTTTTATTGTTTGCCAAATTCGAAACTGTAATCGGTTTAATCTTCACATATTCTAACTTTTTATCGTCTCAATTTGTATTTCTTTATATTTCTTTCAGGTGGCTTGTCAACCTAAGCAACTAGAATTTCGTTACTAATTCTCATTCATTTTATAAATCCAAGTCCATTTTTTATTTTTTACTTTTATGTTTTTTGTTATTTGAGTATGCTGTAATTGTTGATTGGTGTTCTCTGATTGTTTTGAGTTCTCTTGACAAGAATTTTAGTTTGTGATGATAGGAGGCATTCTAAGTTTTTTGTTTGATACGATTAGATTCTAATTTATTTAATTTCACATATTCGCTTACATTGATGCATAAGTACATGCTTTTTTTTTTTGTCTTTTGTGATTATGGTAGGCATTCTAAGTTTTTTGTTCGACACCATTAGATTCTAATTTATTTAATTTCACATATTCACTTAGATTGATGCATAAATACGTGGCACGCTTTTTTTGTCTTTTGTGATTATGATAGGCATTTAAAGTTTTTTGTTCGATATGATTAGATTCTAATTTATTTAATTTCACGTATTTGCTTATGTTAATGCATAAATACATGACATGCCTTTTTTTGGGTCTCATTTATCTTTCCTGATTATGTTTTCACATAGTTCATTAGATTCGCAGCTCTGATTGCTATTTGTATTACTTTCCTTTTACACATTCTTCTCTTTGCTGAAGTTTTTCTCAACAATGTAACAGTCAGTTTGCTTGCTTAGTTTCTGAGGAGAATGGGGTCCTCATCAAATGGTAGCCTATGTGAAATAAGTTTGAACAAAAGGCCGTTGGAGAATGGTCATTGCACTTCTTCCAATATTATGCTCAAGTACAAGAAGCGGAAGGTTTCTGCTGTTCGCGATTTTCCACCTGGGTGTGGACGGAATGCTCCGCGTATCAATCAGTTGCCCCATAATACTGAGGCAGCAGCATCACTTGGTGATGAAGAGAAGTTGGTGGCTGATGAAAAGATGGTGAATGTTGCAAATGGTGATTGCATTAAAACTTCTGAAATTGAGAACAAATCATTGTCTCATCAAGTGGGTGATAAAGAGAAGTTGGTGGCTGATGAGAAGGTTTCTGCTGTTCGCTATTTTCCACCTGGGTGTGGACGGAATGCTCCGCATATCAATCAGTTGCCCCATAATACTGAGGCAGCAGCATCACTTCGTGATAAAGAGAAGTTGGTGGCTGATGAAGAGATGGTGAATGTTGCAAACAGTGATTGTGTTAAAACTTCTGAAATTGGGAACGAATCATTATCTCATCAAGTGGGTGATAAAGAGAAGTTGGTGGCTGATGAAAATATGGTAAATGTTGCAAATGGTGATTGTACTAAAACTTCTGAAATTGGGAACGAATCATTTTCTCATCAAGTGGTGAATAGTCTGGGGAAGTTGGAAATGGTTGACTCATTGGATAATTTGGTTGGGAGAGTGGTCGCTGCGGCTGGGGTTGTCAAGGTTGAATTGTCCCCTGTTAAGGAGCCTCTTGGACATGACTTGCCAAAAGTTTTAGTAATCAATGCACCAGAATTGCCAAAGGAATTGCATGAAGTGGAAGTCCCTGCAGTGGTGAAGAGTGTTGGTGCACTGGAAAGCAAATTTGTGTTGGAGATTGGTTCTTTGGCCAATGGGATTGTTCCAGCTGGTGGTGCGAAAGTGTGGTCTCCGCCACAGTGGCCTATTAGTGATGCCAATATTTCAAAGGAGACCGCCCTGAAAAATAACTATCCTAGGAGAAGAGTTTCAGCTACTCGTGACTTCCCTCCTTTTTGTGGAAGGAATGCTCTATGCCCAACAGAGGAAGAGCGCCTGAGAATTGTTTTTGGAAACAAGACTTCACATGATCTAGATAAGGCTCCTGTGCAAGGTGGGCTGGTAAGAGAGACAGTAAGAGGTAATGGGGAATGCAGTCCAGTGACAGAGATAGCAAGGACTGGTGTTGAAGAACTGGGTGGGGCTGTTCAAGTTGGAAATTCCCGAAAGAGGGAGTTGAAAGAAAGTGTGCCCGAACTAAAGATTAAGTCCCGAAAAGTTTCTGTGCAAGGCGGGCCATTGGTAGAGACACCAGGGGCTGATATGGAAGGCAGTCAAGTGAGAGAGACGACAGGGGCTGTTGTTGAAGAATTGGATAGGGATGTCGCAGATGGAAATACTAAGAAAAGGAAGCTGGAAGGAAGTGTGCCTGAACCAAAGACCAAGTCCCAAAAAGTAATCAAAAAGGATTATGAGGATGTTAATGGCGTGAAAGGGGAAGTGGGGAAGGAGATTGTGGTTTACATTCATGATAAGTGTTCTAAGAGTAGCCGTCCAGATGATGCTGTTGCTTTGGGACATGGTGCAGACAGGGTGATTGTGCAAGGCCTGATGGCTGCACCAAACTGTCCATGGAGGCAGGTAAAAGGAATTGTCAACACTAGCCAGGATATTGTGAGGACTGGAAGTGAGGTGATGAGGCATGACATCAGCTACATCACAGGGCGAAAGAAATCTAAATCTGTCAGCAGGACAAAGAAATATGAAGCGGATTATTCAAGAGGAAAATCTACGAAGAAGAAGAAATTACATCCATATAGAAACGATGCATATGAAAGTAAAGGTCAACTGGTTGTCAAGGATGAGGGAGATTTTTCTATACAAGAGCAAGATGAAGACTCTCCTGTGGCTCCGAGACCCCAAAATTTTGAGGTGGCTCTGCCTCCTTTTGGTCCCAATAGTTCGAGTCATGGTAATGCACGTGTCAAAGTGAGAGAGACATTACGTCTCTTCCAAGCTATTTGTAGAAAGCTGTTGCAAGGAGAAGAAGCAAAGCCAAGGCAACAAGGATGCCCAAGCAAAAGGATTGATCTGCTGGCGTCACAGATTGTCAGAGCTAAAGGAAAAGAAGCAAACACAGGCAAAAATATAATAGGATCAGTGCCTGGAGTTGAAGTTGGTGACGAGTTTCAATATAGGGTGGAGCTTGCTCTTGTTGGCATTCATCGCCTTTATCAAGGTGGTATTGATTACATAAATCAGGGTGGAATGATCATTGCGACAAGTATTGTTGCCTCAGGGGGTTATGCAGATGATTTGGACAACCCGGATGTTTTAATATACTCTGGGCAGGGAGGAACTGCAGTAGGTCGGGATAAACAACACGAGGACCAGAAACTTGAAAGAGGGAACTTGGCTCTGAAAAATAGTATTACGGCGAATAATCCTGTTCGGGTAATCCGTGGATCCAAAGAGACAAAAGCTTCTAACTCGGAAGCAAGAGCCAAGATAGTTCTGACAACATACATTTATGATGGCTTGTATACAGTGAAGAGGTACTGGCATGATGTAGGGCCACATGGTAAGCTTGTTTTTAAGTTTGAGTTGACGAGAATTCCCGGCCAACCAGAGCTTGCTTGGAAAGAAGTGAAGAAATCAAACAAATATAAAATACGGGAGGGTCGTTGTGTCGATGACATATCAGGAGGGAAAGAGTTATTTCCCATTTGTGCTGTGAACACCATAGACAATGAGAAACCACCCACATTCAATTACATGACTCAGATGAAATATCCAGATTGGTTCTCCCCTATTCCTCCTCAGGGTTGTGATTGTATTGGTGGATGCTTGGACTCTCAGAAATGCTCATGTGTACTCAAGAATGGAGGCGAGATACCATACAACTACAACGGTGCTATCGTAGAATCAAAGACTCTGGTCTATGAGTGTGGTCCTTCTTGCAAGTGCCCTCCTTCGTGCTACAATAGAGTCAGCCAGCATGGCATCAAAATTCAGCTTGAAATCTTCAAAACAGAGTCAAGGGGTTGGGGTGTTAGATCCCTAACTTCTATTCCTTCAGGAAGTTTTATATGTGAATATATTGGGGAGCTTCTCGAGGACGCGGAAGCTGAAAAAAGACACAATGATGAGTATTTGTTTGACATTGGACAAAATTACTGCGATTGTTCTGTCATGGATGAACTTTCTACTCTCAAGCCTGATGCACAATCAACTCCTAATGAGGTTGTGGAGGATGGTTTCACCATTGATGCTGCGGAATGTGCAAATGTGGGCAGGTTTGTTAACCACAGCTGTTCCCCTAATCTTTATGCTCAGAATGTCCTCTATGATCACGAGGGCAAGAAAATGCCCCACATAATGTTCTTTGCTGCAGAGAATATTCCACCCTTACAGGAGCTGACTTACCACTATAATTATTCAGTGGATGAGATTCGTGATTCGAATGGCAACATTAAGAAGAAGAACTGCTATTGTGGTTCTGAGGAGTGCACTGGCAGAATGTATTGAGGCCGACAGAAAATTTTGGGTTCTCGGGTAGGGATTCCTTTTCTCTTAATGTAAGTTGTGTTTGACCACTTTCCTTTTTGTCTGTGTTAGGGAACTTAGATTTATTATTTACTCTGTGATAGGTCCTAATGAATCTATTTCAGCATGTACTCTTGGGCTGTCTCAACAGAAACACAGATATGAACGCTCATATACGGGCAAATATCATTTTCATGAAAAGAAACACACATGAACACATTTCTAAGCTTTTTGACACAATGCGAATATGTATAAACGACGATTATAGGATATTAACAGATTTTAATATATACTTTCTACAGTATCTCCATGTGTCTGTTTGTACATAACGAGCTGGGTTGTACCACTTCGTTCAAAGTTTTCTTTTCAGATTCACTAGGTTAAACTATTGAGTTGCACCACTTCGCTTCAAGTGCTGCATGAGCCAAATGGTGTAGCGCATCTGGGCTAACCAAATTTCAGAGCATCGAGGCTCCAGATTTTGGAGATGATGCCAGAATTCATACGTAATTATCAATATGAGAATTGCCCAAAATCAAGTTGTCTGGTGGTTTTTTGTTTGTGATCATAGATATAGAAGTTCATCTCTCTTTGGATGAACTGGCAGCTCTCACGAATCACATTTCTTTTCATGTTTAAAGTAATATTGAAATCTGACATTTGTCTCCACATTCATGATCTGATTCATGTATGTAAATACTTCACATCTCATCCCTTAATTTTGAGAATTTTCTTATGATTCTTGTTCAGATGCAAAGCTTGATTTTGATGAAAGCAGACGAGGAGAATGATGGGAAGGTTTGGATCATATTTTGAGGTGCTGGGATCTCCAATATCTGTTTTGACAATGTTTTTCTCAATTTGTTTACTGGACGACACATTTTATGGTTAGATATGGAGTGCCTTGACAAAGTGTGGTTAGTCGTGTAGACTTGGCAGTAATTTTTTCCAGACTACGGGGGTGGACTACTACTCCCATCCTCTGTAGGTCAGATCACTACACCTACCATGAAATGAATTATCTGCTGTATATGTTGTTTATTGAATTATTTGTATGTTTGTTACTGAATTAGCGATTCCAGAGAAGAAATCCGAAAATGTTAGACTTGGTAACCTTCATATGGTACTGTTCTTGTCCCAAGGAAGAAAAAATGTAATCTTCCGTGCCTTTCCCTGTAGTTTTTTTGATTTAGCATTTTTTGGAATTTGTACATATGAATCTGGTGACGAATAAGTTATGAAAATAGGTGACTGGTTGTTTGTGAAGGTTTCAGATTGCAATCTTTTATGTTTCTTTTGTGGCACATATATTTTGTGTCAACACAAATAATATCATTGCTGTGTAGGACTCACTGGTGGTGCATTTTTGCTTCAAAAACAAGTTAATGTTTATTATCTTGGCTAGTACTATTCTTTTTAAAAATTAAGTGGAGCTTTGTGTGTCCAAACATGCAGTCTTTCTTTTTCTTCTGAGATTGTTACAATCACTGCAAATATTGTTGTAAGTTCAAGATTCAGTGAGTTCTGTGCATACACACACAGACGCATGCATATTCATGTGTATTACTGTTTGCTCAAGTGCTGCAATATCATTTTGCCCTTTTTGTGTCTATCCAACCATAAGGAAAAGGAAAGGATGTCATTCATAGCACAAATACACTTCTTTATTGAAAATGGTAAAGAGCACTAGCTCTAACTCAAGCATAACTTTGATGACTTTATTAAACTCCTAGAAAATATTTTTTTTTTTGGGTGATAAATTTAAGCAAATATTATTAGAAAAGCATTAAGATGATGCAAAGAAAACGAAAAACAAGGCCCTAAGGGGATTAAACTCCTAGATAATAATTACTTAGCATCTCCTACTCAACATATATTTAGATATATATGTAGCAATAGGGATTGGGATTGGGATTGGGATTTTATAGGGCTCAAGTAAGCTGAACTGTTGTTTCATAAGCGGCCCCAGCCTTCCATTCACTAGGAAGTACACTACTCAGCTGCACCCACTTCAGCCCTGACCTGCCACTCACTTGGACTCTGAAGTTAAGTGCACCTGTTGGTGGGCTAGAAATGTCCCACACTGCACCATAGGCATTTCTCAAGCCCCTCCATTGCTGACAATCCTCCTGCACCAAAGAAGGAAATATATATTGTTACAAAAATGTTTGAGACCCTCTTTCCCTCCCACCCCCCTTTGACCCCCTTTCCCTCCCATTGGCCAGTTTTTCTTTTCTATTTTTTTTCTTTTCCTTCTCCTCCAATCACCACCCGCCACGTGTGTGTGGGGGTGGTGATTGGAAGGGGTCTCTATCAATGCTCATATTGTTAAAAATGATATGCATAGGCCCTTGGCCCACCATTAGAATGCTAACGGTAAGTCTTTACTGGTGGCCCAACCTGCCCTTTTTCACTTGATAATACCCAGTTCACTCAAATAGTTCAGTGGACTGTACCTGCCACACTTCAACCGCAGTGATGTCATTTTGGCCAGCTTGGTACAAGATGATAATGGCTAGGTAATCAGGAAACCTGCTGTTCTCATGGACCTTGACCATGAGATTGTAACCTGGGTACTGGCAAGAAATTCTCCGGTATTCTATGTCAACCACACCATAAGCAAACAATTCCGAGGCTACGTCAGGACGAGCCAGCCTTGCGTAGGCACGGGTGCTTAGAATGAAGTCTGTTTTGTCCCCTTCACCATAGTCTGTCACCACCACCCTCGCTCCATCCTCGGTGCAAAGTTGTGGTATCTTGCACCTAACCTATCATATTAGTAAAAACAAATAGGAAATAACCATCATTATCGACTCAAGCAAAGGAGCCACTTTTTTTTATTAGTGTCAACATTTTCATTATTTTGCACTTCTTCAATGATTAATAAAGGAGGGCTTGTACTGGATGCCAATTTCTTGCAAGCCCAAAAAGTAGAGTTTCTAATTGTTGCTTTTTACTGTTCAAAAAAATGGTTGCTTTTTATCGTAGTCCAAGACTGACTATCAATATTTGTTCATTCTATTTCAAGTATCATTATTCAGATTCTTCCAATATCCTCAAGAAGGGTCAATGACTTTTTAAGTAGCTTTGAAGTTGAATTACCTGGTAGCATCCACCACAGCCAGTTCCATTCCTGTACAGCCTAGAGACTCCACTCACAGAACCATCGTTGACGGTTCTTCCATAGTCACCAAACCCGCAAGCTCCAGCTAATTTTTAACCACATTAAATCCGTGTTAATCATTGTAGCTAGATTATTAATGTAGAAATGTACACAAATCAATACATGTAAACCACACACACATATAGAAAGAGAGAGAGAGGCTTGGGTGTGTACATACTTGGAGTCCCCAAGCAATCAGGGCTGCCATAATAGGTTGCTCTGGAGGACACAAAAGTGTCCTGGGAGTAACAAAGTGCTGGCAAAAGCACCAGGACATAAAGAAGAGAGCAATAGCTTTTAGGTGCAAAACCCATTTCTTTAGACGAGTTGACAATCTAAGAGGGGTATAGTTTCTGAAGATGATGAATGAGGAGAAGATTTTCAGATGGGAAGTTCACAAATGAAATCCCATATTTATAGTTGAGATCACGAGGGCAGGGTAAGAGAATTGGCAACTATTTCTTCCACTAGGGAGTCCAATTAGGGGTTAGGGCACTAGATTAGATATATATAAACATAGACACCTTTATTGACCCCTTAAGATTTTCATATTATACACTTGCTTATATTTTGTACATTCAATAAGCAGTGTGGCAAGTGAGCCTTGCCTAACATTTTATTTCACTATTTGCATTTTTTGGATATAGGACATGTGATTCAACTAGTCTGCTTTCATGGTTGTACTTATGTGGCCATATTTGATTCACAAGACTAATAATAAAAGTATTAATAATCTTATTAAATTAGTGTGGTATTCACTATGTGTAGGATAAATTATCCACTTATTCATTGTTTGATTTGCATTTAATAAGAAAATATATGAATATAGGATTACAATTATATTTATCTTCTTTTATAATCTTACCTTCTATCAATATTTTTTCACAATCTTTACTTTATTAAAATTTCTTCATAAACGTGGTTTTGAAAAAAATATAAATAAATAAATAAATAAGCAAAATAAAAATACAAAATACAAAAGTCATGTTTGGTTTGTTTTTTAATTTTTAAAAAAAAATATAAATTACTTTGATAAAATAAATATCAAAAAATATTTTTAAATTTTTAAAAATTATTTTTAGCCTTCTAAAATATAAAAGTATATAAAAATAATAAGTGCTTTAATTTTTAGTCAAGGGTAAAAGAATCTTTTTATTTTATTTCTCAACTCAGGATATATAATCTCACCCCTATCCCATTACTAATAATATTACAAATTTGTTGGATTAATTATCCATTGGATTAATAGTCTTGAAATAAAATTTCAAAACAAATCTGTAAGGATATTTCTCTTTTATTGATATTGGTGTCTATCAACACAAATGCAAATTTAATCTAATCGTGCGGGAAGGTAGTATTCAAATCCATATCTTTAATCAAACATTTTAAGTTGAATGTTTTTGAGTTAAAACCAAAAAAGCTATGGGCTAATATTAACCCGCGGGGGGGATTAACCTACCTAAAGTCGTGTTTGGTTAAAAAAGCACCAAGGTGTGTCAAGGCCCTGTAAATCCTATGAAGGCAGTCAAAACAAGTAAGCACTAGAGTCCCCTCGATTTCCAGTCTAGATAACATTATTACTGGGGGCAAAAGCACTCTTAGGGGTGTTTGATTTAAGGGATTTGGGGAGACTAAATACTGTTTGAAGTTGAATATATTGGAAGGGAGATATCTATCGTTTGGTACAATTTTAGTCTGCTGGATATGAAATCTAGTTGGACTCCATATCCCTCATATAAGGGACTAAATAATCTTAGGAAAGGGGTGTCATTATTTCCAGGAGATTGGATTCCATGGAATTAATATGTGAAATATCTATTTTATCCTCATGTTATTACTTGGTAAACAATTAGAAATGGGTAAAATAGTCTTTTGAACATTTATAAATTATAAATTAAATTTAATTAAAAATAATAAATTAAAAATTATGGCCTTAAAAATTAATTTTTTTAGTGTTGTTAAATTAAATGATAAAAAATTAAAAATTAAAAATATTTATAAATTAAATTTTTTTAGTATTGTTATTACATTTTTCCCTAGTCTTTTGAACATTTATAAATTATAAATTACAAATTTAAAATTATATATTAAATAAAAAATATAAATGATAAATTATAAATTTAATTTAATTAAAAATAATAAATTAAAAATTATGGCCTTATAAATTAAAAATTTTTAGTTTTGTTAAATTAAAAATTAAAAATTATAGATTACAAATTTAAAACTATATATTAAATAAAAAAATATAAATTACAAAGGTAAAATAGTCTTTTGAACATTTATCCAGTCCATCTAATCAAACATTGGATTCAATAAAATAGTCTTTTCTAGATATCTAATCCCATGAAAAAACAAACATAGGATACAAATCTAGTCCAACCAAATAGTTCGGGGACAATATATCTCAGGACTAACAGTCTAGTAGATTATAGTCCCTCCTTATTCAATTCGTTCAAACAAACACAACCTTACAATTTTGTTAACATGGGATATATGACCTTCAAAAACATAAAAACCACAAATAATTTTTTTTTCATTAATTACAATTTTGTTTACTTCAATTTTTAACGACACCAAAATCTAGAATATGAGAAAAATGTTTAGGGAAATTACCAAAAAAAAAATCTTAGAGTTACAATAAATTAAATTCTGATTTTTTAATTTTATCAATTTAAATTTTGAACTTTTGATTTGTTTTCAATCTAAATCATTTGTCTATTTTCGTTAATAAAAATCGACAAAAAATATATATATATATTAAAAAATTTTACGTATACATATATTAAATTTAATGATTAAATTTTTTTTTGGTCAATTTTACTAAATAAAAATAGATAAATAATTTAAATTGAAAATAAATTAAAATATTAAAATTTAAATTGACAAAATTAAAATTAAAAAATTTATTTTGTTAAAAAATTCAAACACTGGATTTTTTTTTTTGCGTGATTGTCCCAAAATGTCGGGTGGAAACAAAGTAAGGACTTCTTTGGTAACATTTTCAAAAACAAAAACTTGTATGATATATATATATATTTTTAAATGAAATTTGATTCTAGTTTAAATTTTTTAGAAACAAATATATATATATTCATTTATTTTCAAAATAAATTTTTACTCTTTCCGCCCTTCCCACCACTCACCGATAAGCTCCCACCAACTCTGGTCACCTTCCTAGAAGCTTCAACGAGGCAATCAAACGATCACCGCTCATGACCTCCAGTCACATCATGTTCTAATTCTCCAACCCTTCGTTCTGATTCTCCAACCCTCCACCCACGTATTTCTTCAATCATCAACTCCAGTGACCACTTTTGACCCCTACCGCCAATCACCACATCCATCCATCCTTCACTTCTAACCACCACCTCCATTAACTTACTAAACATATTTCTTCATTTTTGTTTTCATTTCTTTCCAAAAATTTTATATACACTTTTGTTTTTGCCTTTTACAAAACAAAACAAAATAAAAATATATATTGATAAATAGAAACCCAACAATTGACAAGGTTACCAAAATGACACCTTAGTGCTAAACTGCCTTGTCCACTTTTCTTCTTTATATGCATACATATATCCATTTTTCTTCTTCTTTATAAACATACATATATGATATATCACTCACCATAGACAACTGCTACTGATTGTGGGATGTTCAATTCCTGAATTCTGTTTTATAGTATTTTGCTCTGACAAACAATTCTTCTAGTTTTATGCTTGCATGCTTTGAAAACCAGGACATTCAGATATAAATATATATATAATTTAAAAATAGCTTTGGAAATGGCAAGCCCATGTTAAAGAGGGCTTGAGCTCTTCTTGTATTCGGTTTTTTGACATTGTTGTCTTCATCATCATATATGAAAATAAAATAAAGATATACCCTACAATGGGGATACCCATGCGACTAAATAAAATAAAATAAAATAAAAATTTAAAAACCCATAAAATACATCAAGAAATTAGGAAACTACAATGCTAGAAAACTTGCAAAAGAACCCCTCGCCGCAGGGAGCTGCTAATGTACCTTCTTGGATGCCCATCTACACAGAAGTCAGAACATGCTTTTAGCTAACTGGATCAATCAAGAGAGCGGTAACAGGTGCAATGGTGATTGCTAAATGGGAAAAAGGAAAATGATTGAGACCTGTGAGAGATCACAGAAAAAAGAGTACTACATGCACAAGATTCGGTTCCATTGTGCAAAGAACTCCTCATCAACTATATCCTTCACAATTAATTAACAAACAAAATGCTTCCATCTGACCAAGACCAAAAACAAAAAAACAAGTTGAGTCCCTCCCTCAAACCCAAACACACCAAGAAAAGGAGTGGGGAAGAAAGGAAAAACACACACACACACAAACACACAAGATGGTAAAGAAAAACGCTTCTCCCAAATAATATGGTCTGGCCTGGCCTAAAATAATAAACTGAACTTGTAACATTGGCATGATTTTGGAACAAATTTATTTCTTTATGGAAAAGACTATGGTACACACCCCTAGAAGGGTGTACTATATGCACCATATAACTAAAGAAGAAAATAATATAACTCCATACTTTCTAAATCATAACTACAATAAAAAATAAAATAAAAAAAGGTTATAACCAAATACTACATGAAACATAACTAAACATCTCAAAATAATATCATAACTAAAGAAGAAAATTGTGTAACTAAGGGTGCATATGTTAAGGGGTGTGTATTGTAGAATTCTCCTATCTTTATATATGAAAATGAAAGCAATTAAACATAAAATAATTCACAAGACAATGACAAACAAGCGATCAGGATTTTACCTGGGTATTCCATACATTCATGTCCCAGATTTAGATACAATTAAATAAGTTGTGCTTTTTTCAGGTCAGCAACAACTCCCCTGTCTTCATGGCCCCTCTCATTGTAAAGAACCTGCAGAAAATTGTGAGAATAATGTAATTTTACATGACACCTGAAAGCCAGATATAGAAAATAAAAAAATCCTTTTGATTGGAGACATACCTTATCGATAATACCATATTCAACAGCTTCACTTGGACTGAAGTACTTCGGACGCATAATGTCTGCTTCAATCTCCTCAAGCGATTTTCCTATAAGCTTTGAATAGTGTTTAACCTTCAATATGAATAAAGAATAGTTAGCGTTTACATGAGCTTCTTTCTGGATTCCTGACTCAATGCAGTCGATTAAGCATAGAGAATAGCAGCATTTTCAAATATGCAACATCCAAAAGTGTTAACGCTAAGACAGCATTGAGTCTTCACTTTTCATTTGTAATTATGCTCCTTTTGAGATATAAAACAAGACATTATTAAGCAAATCAACTGAAGGTCATTTTTACTATAGAGACATCATCGTTAACCTATACCCTATAACATTGAAAAATTCAAGAAAAAACTTATTCAAATTGGTAGGCATGCATGGACCAAAGAGAGGAGAAAATGCGCAAAACATTACCAATTCTGCCTTCACATTCTTTACTTCCCTCCTTGCAAGGTCCACGTCTGTAGCTTGGCCTTCAAACCTTGCAATTGGCTGCATAGGAATGGATAGTTTTAAGTGATAATCTAATCAATGTCTTAGGTCCAGCAAGTTAGTATAATAACAGCAGTCCAGTAAGCCCTGCCATGCAAGAGAGTTTAAGCAAGAAAGAGCCAAGGATACACAATGGCCAAGGACACCAGAGAGAAAAGACTGAAAACATACCTGCTTTATCATAATAGTTGATGAGGGCAATGCAGAACGATTTCCTTTTGCACCAGCAGCCAAAAGTAAGGCTGCTTCTCCCCAGGCATTGCCCACACATAGTGTAAAAATAGGTGGTTTAACATACCTGCGGATGAAGAAATTCAATTTCATATAATGACAGGAAAAAAAATATAAAAAAATGCAAGTAAACAGAGTGTGTATACTTCCCATACATAGCCTCTTCCACTAAGCTAAAGTCAGCATCACAAAACAGGTTACGAAAAATTCAACAAAAAAAAAAAGGAACAGAGGAAGTATATTACTAACCCAAAAGCAATTCATGAAAATCTGTTAAATACGTATAATGGAAAACTATGTTTGGCATAAACTTTTTGGACTAAAATAGCCACAAAAAGACAAAATAGGTTAAAAAGCCAATAAGACAAAATGCCACATCCAAACCATAATCATTTTATTTTTTTTCTCACAAAAGTCAAAAAAACCAAAAAACTCATCCCAAACGAGACTTTTAGCCCCAGGCTAAAATAGCCAAAAAGCCAACCCACATCCCAAACAAAAAAGGTCGCCTTCATTTTGACTACCGAAAATACAAGGAAGCAGTGTAAGATTATTGTGATTTGGTGTTGTATCATGCATATACAAGGGATGGAGAAAGTATCAACTACATTCTCCTTCACTATAGTGTAGCTAGAAGGATACAGAGTCTGATTTTTTGGTCTTTTGAAATGAGTGACTTTGATTTATTTATCTATTTTGATTTTGATTTTGATTTTTTGGTTTTTTGAAAATTGAGTGCTTGATTTTTTATTTTCCGTTGTCGATTTCTTGGCTTGTTGGGGACTAGGAGTTCCAAAGAGCGGGGAGAAGAATGTAAGAAAAGCCACACCATTATGTGTGATGCGGAATTTTTGGAAGGGGAGAAACCACTTTTGATGCTGTGGAACTTTTCGCTCATTGCTTGAAGGGAAGTGATACTAGAGTCTTTTCCTTTTTTATTCTTGTTTATGGATTTTTTAGCAGATTTGTACATTCCTGTTGATATTTAGACACAGGTATTTGTATTAAGGGCTGTGGCTTGCACCTGCTTAAGAAAAAAATATTCAGAGATAAACTAGTCATGACTATGTGAAAAGATGATAAAGGTTGAGACTTGTGTTAGGTGTTGGTTTAGATTTCATAAAAGCAATCAGCAATGTAAAATATTATATGTTAAATTAAAGGATTTCATTAATTAACCCAAATAGCCAAAAGAAGGGTGCTTTAAATTTAGATTCTTAATTCATTTATCAAAATAGAAGAAGATTCTTAATCTCATTAAAACCATTTTATCTTCAACGAGAATATTATCCTCATCTCTGCTGAAAGAGTAACACATTAACAATTTCGTCCAGAAAATTATGTACAACATCACCATTCTATGATTTAATGAATACAAGAATGACCTGTTTGACAAAAATAGGCTAAAACTTTCAGTCACACATTAAAGAAAAGGATAAAGATTTAAACCTCATGACATCATAAATTGCAAATGCCTCTGTCTCATAACCTAACTTTTCGCCATCCCGGAAAAAGTGCAAAATTATATCAAAGTAAGATTCATAATATTTGACAATCTATTGATCTTGTTTACATACAAGTAAATGAAAAAACCCACCATGTAATGATATCAAGACTTGGAAATGTATTCAAGTCCAACAAGAAAAGAAAGAGAGGGAAAAAAAAAAAAAAAAAAAAAAAAAAATCTCTCAAAGCAAAAGACAAAGATAATACCATGAGATAGTTTTATCTTTTCTACTACCATTGTCCTCTATTATGCAGCACCAATGTATAGCCATTTCTTAACTCAATTTCGGGAATGCAAATCTGGGAACAACAATTGAAACAAAAACCAAACTCTTTTTTGATATGTTTCTTCTTTTTCGTGTTTTTTTTCCCTTAAATAACTTCTGTTTCTAAAGATTTTACAAAACAAGCCTTTAGTTTCTTGTAAATTGAATTCCTAATGATTTTTCCATATTATATGTCACTGTGATTTACAAATAATCCCGCGATAAAAAAACCAATGTCACAAGTACTAGAGCAGATTGATGCTTTTATAAATTTCCAAAGCATATTTTTCTACTTCCAGTACACTTCATTAAGTTGATTGCTCTACAAGACCTCTTTAATCCCTTAGGACATGTCCTTGTCCTAGGTGACCAAGTTTACTCTGAAATGGAAGACTATATACTGCTCCGGATTGGCATTATGGCTACTGAGTTTAGCTGAATTTTGTTTCCTATTTCAAGAGAAAAAATTACCCTCTTAACAGTAGTTTTATAAATGTAGCAAGTTTGCAAACCGCAGGTGGATGTGAATTACTCGAGGCCTGTCCAGGAGGTTCGGGAAGAGAGAACAAAAACGGGGTGCAGTGGGATCAGGTGTATTTTAAGTGGCTGTCTTTCGTTACCTATGCTAAGGAGGTTGCACCAACATTTGATTTTAAAAGACCGTGCACCATGTTACTTGAGAGATTACGTGATATCTCGATTTGGGGTTTATACATTTTAAGACCTATTTATGAAGCAATCTAGATAAATAAACAAATAAATTGTTTACCTTTGTTGTCCGAGTGGAATTTATGTAAAGGTAAATTGGCTTCTCTTCATCCTCATACTGAAGATAAAGAAATTCTGCTAATATCAACTCGGTGACAGACGGAACTAGAGACATGCCCAAGTAAACAATCCGATTCTTATACAAGTAAGATGCTAAATCTGGAGGAGGCTGCTCCCATGCACTTCCCCTTGAAAAGGGAATTACCTGTTAACAGATGGCAAACAATACAAAAGAGGGTAGAAGGTAAGCAAAGATACTTCGAGGACAAAAGGTATACTCTATGAAAGTGAGTGACATACTTATGATAACCAAACTTCATATTCACAAAATAGCAAACAACTTTGAAATGAATGTTTAGTCTTAAAAATGAACTCTGAATTTCCCATATTCAGAGAAGATGAAACTACAAATCAGCATCGCCAACCCAATATATGCTACTAGGGATTTTCTTCATATAAAAGGATAGCAACCAGAGAAAAACCTCTAATTAATATTATTGATCAAAGAGTTGAATTTACACCCCTTCTTCACGCATATGTTGCACTACTATAAGTCAAATTCGTAAGCATAGAATCATATCATAACAACCTAATCATCCTCATATCAAATCTAAATTGACAAATAAAAACCTGAAGTCTACTAAAAATGATCAAACAAAATCCTAAAAATTACAAGAATATAATACAGTAGTACATACAACTAATATAATTTATTTATTTATTTTTTAAAGTACAGATATCAAACCCTCCACTAAAAAAAAAAACGGCCTAAAGTATGCTTTTTGAACTTGAAATCAGGAGATATTTCAAATATAACTACTTCAAATAAATCCCATTTTGTTCACACATTTGACAAAATACAAGCTTTGATTCATTTAAAACAATGGAGCCCCTAATTTTAGGTAGGATCAATACACTTACTTTTTGGATGTGGAGCTCACAGTTTTGGACCAATCAAATTTTGTGTTAAATTATCTCTCCTCATCATCTCACCATTTTCCCACTAAATTTCCCATCAGCATACAAACAGAATATGCACATATATATATATACACACACACATCAGAAAATCGAAAAACTCTAGATAACAAAGAAGGTGAAGCAAATTTGTGGGTTTTGGGAACAGTACCATGGTGACGACGCCTCTTTTGGGATGAGAGCCGGAGTGAGAGGAGGAGTAGGGGTTGAGAGAAGCGAGGCGGAGCTTCTGGCCGGAGAAATCGCCGGAGACACTGCCAGCGACGGAGGGAGTGAGGAAATTGGAGCAGAGAGAAGCTCTGGGAAAGGACCAAGTTAGGGTTCGGTTGGTGGATGAAGATAGCATGCGAGTCGCGGTGGTGGTGGTGGTGGTGGGGAAGAAGTGCGAGGCCATGGTGGCGACCTCCATTGCTGCTCTCTGTAGAGAGAGAGAGAGTGTGTGTTATGGTGTGTGCGGAAGAAAATGGGCATTGGCTTCCCTGCGACTTTGGATTAAAACGGGCTTTGGAATGGGTTTGTTAAAGTTGGTCCGAGCCCCTATGACTCCACTCCAACGAGTTCATAGACTCACACAAGGATCATAACAAATACATCCCCAACAGTTTGATAAAAATACGAATTGTCCTATAATTTTAAAAATTATATTTTATTCTTAAAGTTTCTAACTTCATAATAAATTGTCATTTTTATTAATAAATTATCAAGTTAATTAACAGTTTTTAATGATGTTAGAAACATGTTTTAATTAATAATTTAGGTAATTTGATTATTGTATAAGAAAATAATTATGAATTTTATTTTTTTTAATTAATTATGTTATATAAAAATACTAACTAGGAGATATTTGTAATTTTTCAAATCACAGAAGGCAATTGTACTTTAAACAAACCTCAACGAGTGTATTTATAATTTACCTAAAACTAACTACATAAAATAATTTAATTTTACATATCCAAATCATCACATAAAAAATGGCAGTATTATATTCACACAGTTTATTTTTTTTTACAATCTTCTTAATAAGGTGGTAAGACAAAATATATAAGAATTTTGAAAAAATATTTAAATAGAGTGGGGCTACATTTTCAATACATCACTTCCATTTTGACTTCTAATGAGGTAGAAGAGAGAGAGATAGAGAGATAAGAGAGATGAAATGTGTGAGACTCCATTCACATGGTTTATTTCATATCATTGGAAAATGGATTAGGAGTGTTCAATTCGAGCTCCAAAACATTTTTCTATTTGAATGTAAGTCAACTTTTTAAATTTTACTTATCATGTTATTAGGGGATTGTAAAGAAAAAAAATTATGTGAATAAATCATTTTTCTATAAAAAAAAAAATATAATTTCACTCATCTTAGATTCCCACAAAACACAACCCTCAAAATGATCTGGACCATTCATGTCACTGTCAAAGATAGAAAAAAAAAATTCAAACACATCAATAATCAATACATCAGTAGGGGTCATGGGGGTCCTCCTTTGTGGGGGTCCCAAACATTTTCCTTGTCCAACAGTAATGAAAGAGATCCCTACAAAATACAACCCCCAC
Source organism: Camellia granthamiana (assembly GCA_036172215.1). Classification (NCBI taxonomy): domain Eukaryota; kingdom Viridiplantae; phylum Streptophyta; class Magnoliopsida; order Ericales; family Theaceae; genus Camellia; species Camellia granthamiana. The sequence continues at coordinate 18,479,395 of CM069913.1, forward strand.
AACCCCAAAATGATCTGAACCATTCATGTTACTATCAGAAATAGAAGAAAAAAAAATTCAAACACATCAATGGTTAGTACATTAGTGGGGGGTCATGGGGGGTCTTCGTTTGTGGGGGTTCCAAACATTTTCCTTATCCAATAGTAATGATAGAGATCCCACAAAATACAACCCCTAGAATCCCAAAATAATCTCGACCATTCATGTCACTGTCATAGATAGAAGAAAAAAAAAATTAAACACATCAATGATCAATACATCAGTGGGGTTCATAGGGGTCCTCCTTTGTGGGGGTCTCAATATTTTCCTTATCCAACAATAATGATAGAGATCCCCACAAGACACAACATCCAAAATAATCTAGGCCGTTCATGTCACTTTTCAGAGATTGAAGAAATAAAAATTCAAACACATCAATGGTCAATAAGTAAGGTCATGGGAGTCCTCCTTCGTGGGTCCAAACATATTCCTTGTCACCATCGAGAGTGGTGGCCCAGTGGTGAAGGCATTGCTTCCCCACAGCCACGAGTCAAGTTCAACTCCTGAGAGGTGCGAAAAATTCTGGATTTTCAAATGGCTCTCTTTAGAGACTTCGTGCTGTACTCTGATCGAAACTTGGCCGTAGCTGGGACAGTTGATGAGCTCCACTGATGCCTCGATGGTGGGTCCCTTCCTATGGGTTGGGTTAAATCAAGTTGGCAACCGGCTAGCTCGGGGCCTGAGCCTACGGATGTAGTGATGACACCTCAGAACAACCTCCACTGGTGCCTCAGTGGTGGGTCCCTTCCTATGGATTGAGTTAAATCAAGCTGGCAACCAGCTACCTCGAGACCTAAGCCTACCAATGTAGTGATCACACCTCAAAACAAGTTAAAAAAAAAAAAAAAAAACATTTTCCTTGTCCAGTAATGATAGACATCCACAAAACACGACCCCGAGTAATTGAATGTGGGTCGTTGTGTTCATGACATATCAGGAGGGAAAGAGTTATTTCCCATTTGTGCTGTGAACACCATAGACAATGAGAAACCACCCACATTCAATTGCATGACTCGGATGAGATATCCTGATTGGTTTTCCCCTATTCCTCCTCAGGGTTGTGATTGTATTGGTGGATGCTTGGACTCTCAGAAATGCTCACGTGTACTCAAGAATGGAGGAGAGATACCATACAACTACAACGGTGCTATCGTAGAATCAAAGACTCTGGTCTATGAGTGTGGTCCTTCTTGCAAGTGCCCTCTTTCGTGCTACAATAGAGTCAGCCAGCATGGCATCAAAATTCAACTTGAAATCTTCAAAACAGAGTCAAGGGGTTGGGGTGTTAGATCCCTAACTTCTATTCCTTCAGGAAGTTTTATATGTGAGTATATTGGGCAGCTTCTCGAGGACGCAGAAGCTGAAAAAAGACACAATGATGAGTATTTGTTTGACATTGGACAAAATTACTGCGATTGTTCTGTCATGGATGAACTTTCTACTCTCAAGCCTGATGCACAATCAACTCCTAATGAGGTTGTGGAGGATGGTTTCACCATTGATGCAGCGGAATGTGCAAATGTGGGCAGGTTTGTTAACCACAGCTGTTCCCCTAATCTTTATGCTCAGAATGTCCTCTATGATCACGAGGACAAGAAAATGCCCACATAATGTTCTTCGCTGCAGAGAATATTCCACCCTTACAGGAGCTGACTTACCACTATAATTATTCAGTGGATGAGATTCGTGATTCGAATGGCAATATTAAGAAGAAGAACTGCTATTGTGGTTCTGAGGAGTGCACTGGCAGAATGTATTGAGGCCGACAGAAAAATTTGGGTTCTCGGGTGGGGATTCCTTTTCTCTTAATGTAAGTTGTGTTTGACCACTTTCCTTTTTGTCTGTGTTATGGAACTTAGATTTATTATTTACTCTGTGATAGGTCCTAATAAATCTATTTCAGCATGTACTCTTGGGCTGTCTCAACAGAAACACATAGATATGAACGCACATATACGGGCAAAAATCATTTTCATGAAAAGAAACACACATGAACACATTTCTAAGCTTTTTGACACAATGCGAACATGTATAAATGACGATTATAGGATATTAACAGATTTTAATATATACTTTCTACAGTATCTCCATGTGTCTATTTGTACATAACGAGCTGGGTTGTACCACTTCATTCAAAGTTTTCTTTTTAGATTCACTAGGTTAAACTATTGAGTTGCACCACTTCGCTTCAAGTGCTGCATGAGCCAAATGGTGTAGCGCATCTGGGCTAACCATATTTTAGAGCATCGAGGCTCCAGATTTTGGAGATGATGCCAGAATTCATACGTAATTATCAATATGAGAATTGCCCAAAATCAAGTTGTTTGGTGGTTTTTTGTTTGTGATCATAGATATAGAAGTTCATCTCTCTTTGGATGAACTGGCAGCTCTCACGAATCACATTTCTTTTCATGTTTAAAGTAATATTGAAATCTGACATTTGTTTCCACATTCATGATCTGATTCATGTCTGTAAATACTTCACATCTCATCCCTTAATTTTGAGAATTTTCTTATGATTCTTGTTCAGATGCAAAGCTTGATTTTGATGAAAGCAGACGAGGAGAATGATGGAAAGGTTTGGATCATATTTTGAGGTGCTGGGATCTCCAATATCTGTTTTGACAATGTTTTTCTCAATTTGTTTACTGGACAACACATTTTATGGTTAGATATGGAGTGCCTTGACACAGTGTGGTTAGTCCTGTGGACTTGGCAGTAATTTTTTTCCAGACTACATGGTGGACTACTACTCCCATCCTCTGTAGGTCAGATCACTACACCTACCATGAAATGAATTATCTGCTGTATATGTTGTTTACTGAATTATTTGTATGTTTGTTACTGAATTAGTGATTCCAGAGAAGAAATCCAAAAATGTTAAACTTGGTAACCTTCATATGGTACTGTTCTTGTCCCAAGGAAGAAAAAAATGTAATCTTCTGTGCCTTTCCCTGTAGTTTTTTGATTTAGCATTTTTTGGAATTTGTACATATGAATCTGGTGACAAATAAGTTATGAAATAGGTGACTGGTTGTTTGTGAAGGTTTCAGATTGCAATCTTTTATGTTTCTTTTGTGGCACATATATTTTGTGTCAACACAAATAATATCATTGCTGTGTAGTACTCACTGGTGGTGCATTTTTGCTTCAAAAACAAGTTAATGTTTATTATCTTGGCTAGTACTATTCTTTTTAAAAATTAAGTGGAGCTTTGTGTGTCCAAACATGCAGTCTTTCTTTTTCTTCTGAGATTGTTACAATCACTGCAAATATTGTTGTAAGTTCAAGATTCAGTGAGTTCTGTGCATACACACACAGACGCATGCATATTCATGTGTATTACTGTTTGCTCAAGTGCTGCAATATCATTTTGCCCTTTTTGTGTCTATCCAACCATAAGGAAAAGGAAAAGTATGTCATTCATAGCACACAAATACACTTCTTTATTGAAAATGGTAAAGAGCACTAGCTCTAACTCAAGCATAACTTTGATGACTTTATTAAACTCCTAGATAATATTTTTTTTTTTTGGGTGATAAATTTAAGCAAATATTATTAGAAAAGCATTAAGATGATGCAAAGAAAACGAAAAACAAGGCCCTAAGGGGATTAGACTCCTAGATAATAATTATTTAGCATCTTCTACTCAACATATACTTATGTAGCAATAGGTGTTGGGATTGGGATTTTATAGGGCTCAAGTAAGCTGAACTGTTGTTACATAAGCGGCCCCAGCCTTCCATTCGCTAGGAAGTGCACTACGCAGCTCTACGCACTTCAGCGCTGACCTGCCACTCACTTGGAGTCTGAAGTTAAGTGGACCTTTTGGTGGGCTAGACACGTCCCACACTGCACCATAGGCATTTCTCAATCCCCTCCATTGCTGACGGTCCACCTGCACCAAAGAAGGGAATATATATTGTTAAAAATGATATGCATAGGCCCTAGGCCCACCACCAGAACGCTAACGGAAAGTCTTTACTGGTGGCCCAACCCGGCCTTTTTTACTTGATAATACCCAGTTCACTCAAATAGTTCAGTGGACTGTACCTGCCACACTTTAACCGCAGTGATATCTGAAGGGGGCACAATTACTTAAGCCTATTTGTATGAAACCTCGTGGGATTGGACGAAGGTCCCTACTCCGTACTGACGAAGGTCCCTACTCCACACTGACGAAGGTCCCTACTCCATACTTAAGCCTATTTGTATGGAACCTCGTGGGATTGGACGAAGGTCCCTACTCCGTACTTAAGCTTATTTGTATGGAACCTTGTGGGATTGGACGAAGGTCCCTACTTCGTACTTAAGCCTATTTGTATGGAACCTCGTGGGATTGGACGAAGGTCCCTACTCCGTACTGACGAAGGTCCCTACTCCGTACTTAAGCCCATTTGTATGGAGCCTCGTTGGACCTGACGAAGGTCCCCACTTCGAAGTGGGCTCTCTCTCTCCACTCTATGATGGGCCGAGCTAAGGGATCAGTCTTGGCCCACTCCCCACTCCGAAGTGGGTAAGTCCATAACATGGGATCCAAGGCTTCCACTCAACGACAACATGAGTGCTAACAAATCAATCAATACCCTGTAAAGTAAAGGGCACATGGTGCCCGCGAATGACGGATCTTGCTCCCCTCTATTAAGGGATGTGCTACAATCACGGCTGAAGACCAGGCGGAGAACGAGGGAGCTTGATGAATAAGTCATACGATTCTTATAAAAGGTAACCTAGACTCTCCTTGAGAGGGGCGAGCTCTTAACTCTAGAAACACACTGGTCTTCTCTATCTTGTCTCTACCAAACTCCGGTACTGACTCGACCGTCGGAGGGGTTTCCGACCAACCCCCGGTCGGGCAGCCTAACTATTTGTTCCTTGTGCAGGCCTCCACCATCGGTGCACCAGGGTTCGTCCACAAAGTTCCATCTTACTCTATTGCGGAAATCGGTCCGCACATTTGGCGCCGTCTGTGGGAATCGTTCTCTGATTGCTTTGTGACGAACTCCGGCGATGGATATTGAAAGAACCTCGCAACCTGGGATGTGAGAGAAGACTCCAGGAACGGAGAGAACCAAAGATAAGGGTCTGGCTTTCCTTACCAGGAACGACAACCAGATGGACCACGACAGTCCGACCCTCCATACGGCGGAGCGACGTCATGCCGTCGCTTATCAATCATCTCAACGGCTATTTGTTGAGAAGGACCACCGTGATCGTGTTATCGACTCGATAAGTCTAGAGATTGAGGAGCTACGTGCTCAACTGAGGAAGCAGATGGTACCTCAGGGAGAGCCAAGGAAGTCCGAAGGGGGACCGTCGCAGCAACAGAGGCATGCTCCTCCGCCGCCCCCATGACGTGAACGATCTAACTACAGTCCTGCTCGTGGTGAGCGTAGCCGGATGATTCCGGTACGCAGTGAGGGAGCCAGTAGCAAGACAGAGAATCCCCGAGAAAACTCTCGCAAGAGACAAAAGTCCATCAGTCATTATTCAGTAATCTCTCATCCTCCGCGCCGTCGTGATGAGCGACCGCGTGACTTGAGGGCATGGTTGAACGACAACCAAGGGGACGATCGACGGTCGAACAAAGTAACAGAACAACACCACGGCGATCGACAAGGGAGACGCCTTACTCTCTCACTTATGGGATGGAGGCCATCATCCCCTTGGAGGTCGGCCTTCCCACTATTCGGTCTGAAATCTTTGAACTAGCAAACAATGATGAGGCCATCGCCCAGGCTCTTGACCTGACAGAGGAGCGTAGAGAAGTCACGCTCATTCGTCTGGCAACATACTAGCAACAACTTCCTAGAAGTTTCAATAAAAATGTGCTAATTCGCCAATTTCTACCTGGAGATCTGGTGCTAAGGAAGGTCATGGATCATAAGAAGGTCCCTGGTGAAGGGAAGCTCGGCCCTAACTGGGAAGGGCCTTAAAGAGTTACCTCTGCCTTAGGCAACGGAGCTTACTACCTGACTGACCTGGCAGACAATATTCCTCGTCCTTGGAATGTTGCCAACTTGAAGAAATACTATCAGTGATGTAATGATCTAAGCAGCTTTTGAATGTAATCGCAATTCTCTAAGTATTATTGAAATCATCTTTTCCCCATGAATTGTGTTCTTTTTCATATGTGTCGTACATATTTTCGCTCGACAATTGAGCAAGAACAGGTTACAGGTCTTAACCTACGCCCCAGCCTGCAAACTCGGCCTTTCGGTTGGAGTAGGGCGCCAAGTGGTATAGCTTGGTGGAATTTGTGCCAAGTATCGTTACTTGAAAGCATGGTCCATGGTAACAACTCGCGCTCAACGAAGAGCCGAGTTACGCTCTACGATGAGTTAAGCTTGACCGAATCAAGTAAAAGCCGAACAACGAAATACTCGGCCGAATCCAACTAGACATTTCTAAGGTTGACGTAAAGTTTGAGCAAATTGGACTAAATACAAATAATGGCTTCCACTCAATAATTTTTAGTGCAAGCTAGGGGGCAAATGAAGGGGGCACAATTACTTAAGCCTATTTGTATGAAACCTCGTGGGATTGGACGAAGGTCCCTACTCCGTACTGACGAAGGTCCCTACTCCACACTGACGAAGGTCCCTACTCCATACTTAAGCCTATTTGTATGGAACCTCGTGGGATTGGACGAAGGTCCCTACTCCGTACTGACGAAGGTCCCTACTCCGTACTTAAGCCTATTTGTATGGAACCTTGTGGGATTGGACGAAGGTCCCTACTTCGTACTTAAGCCTATTTGTATGGAACCTCGTGGGATTGGACGAAGGTCCCTACTCCGTACTGACGAAGGTCCCTACTCCGTACTTAAGCCCATTTGTATGGAGCCTCGTTGGACCTGGACGAAGGTCCCCACTTCGAAGTGGGCTCTCTCTCTCTACTCTATGATGGGCCGAGCTAAGGGATCAGTCTTGGCCCACTCCCCACTCCGAAGTGGGTAAGTCCATAACATGGGATCCAAGGCTTCCACTCAACGACAACATGAGTGCTAACAAATCAATCAATACCCTGTAAAGTAAAGGGCACATGGTGCCCGCGAATGACGGATCTTGCTCCCCTCTATTAAGGGATGTGCTACAATCACGGCTGAAGACCAGGCGGAGAACGAGGGAGCTTGATGAATAAGTCATACGATTCTTATAAAAGGTAACCTAGACTCTCCTTGAGAGGGGCGAGCTCTTAACTCTAGAAACACACTGATCTTCTCTATCTTGTCTCTACCAAACTCCGGTACTGACTCGACCGTCGGAGGGGTTTCCGACCAACCCCCGGTCGGGCAGCCTAACTATTTGTTCCTTGTGCAGGCCTCCACCATCGGTGCACCAGGGTTCGTCCACAAAGTTCCATCTTACTCTATTGCGGAAATCGGTCCGCACAATATCACTTTGGCCAGCTTGGTACAAGATGATAATGGCTAGGTAATCAGGAAACCTGCTGTTCTCATGGACCTTGACCATGAGGTTGTAACCTGGGTACTGGCAAGAAATTCTCCGGTATTCTATGTCAACCACACCATAAGCAAACAACTTCGAGGCTACGTTGGGACGAGCCAGCCTTGCGTAGGCACGGGTGCTTAGAATGAAGTCTGTCTTGTCCCCTTCACCGTAGTCTGTCACCACCACCCTCGCTCCATCCTTGGTGCAAAGTTGTGGTATCTTGCACCTAACCTATCATATTAGTAAAAACAAATCAGAAACAACCATCATTATCGACACGAGCAAAGGAGCCACTTTTTTTATCAGTGTTAACATTTTCATTATTTTGCACTACCTCAATGATTCATAAAGAAGGGCTTGTCCTGGATGCCAGTTTCTTGCAAGCTCAAAAGGTAGTGTTCCTAATTGTTGCTTTTTACTGTTCAAAATTTTTTTGTAGCTTTTTATCATAGTCCAAGACTAAATATCAATATATATTCATTCTATTTCAAATATCATCATTCAGATTCTTTCAATATCCTCGAGAAGGGTCAATGACTTTTTAAGTAGCTTTGAAGTTGAATTACCTGGTAGCATGCACCACAGCCAGTTCCATTCCTGTACAGTCTAGAGACTCCACTTACAGAACCATTGTTGACGGTTCTTCCATAGTCACCAAACCCGCAAACTCCAGCTAATTTTTAACCACATTAAATCAGTGTTAATCATTGTAGCTAGATTATTAATGTAGAAATGTACACAAATCAATACATGTAAACCACACACACACAACATATATATATATAGAGAGAGAGAGGATTGGGTGTATACATACTTGGAGTCCCCAAGCCATCAGGGCTGCCATAGTAGGTTGCTCTAGAGGACACAAAAGTGTCCTGGGAGTAACAAAGTGCTGGCAAAAGCACCAGGACATAAAGAAGAGAGCAATAGCTTTTAGGTGCAAAACCCATTCCTTTAGACAAGATAACAATCTAAGAGAGGTATAGTTTCTGAAGATGATGAATGAGGAGAAGATTTTCAGATGGTAAGTTCACCAATGAAATCCCATATTTATAGTTGAGATCATGAAGATTTTTTGTTTTCTTATTTTCTTTTTGGCGGCCTTTGATGTCCAGTCCCGGTTCTATGTAACCACTGATTAACTTTATACCAACCTACAAGGATATTTCTCTTTTATTGATATCGGTGTCTATCAACACAATTGAAATTTTAATCTAATCGTGCGGGAAGGTAGTATTCAAATCCATATCTTTAATCAAACATTTTAAGTTGAATGTTTTTGGGTTAAAACCAAAAAAACTATGGGCTAATATTAATCAAAGGGGGGGGACTAAGCTACCTAGAGTCGTGTTTGGTTAACAACGCACTAAGGTGTGTGTCGAGGCCCTGTAATCCTATGGAGGCAGTCAAAACAAGTATGCACTAGAGTCCCCTAGATTTCCAAGTCTAAGAGCATCCTTAGCAGTATTCCTAAACTCACTCCTTACTTATTTTAATGGATTGGAAGTCCAAAATGCACCTCCATCAGCTCCCTTAAACAATCCCCAAATATAAGTGTTGCTACAGTAACTCCCTATTTGTGGGGAGTCACTGTGGCTCCCTTATTTTTTTTTTTTTTTTTTTTTTTTTTTGATCGGCAAAGAAAAATTTCATTAAAAACATGAAATTTACAGGTATTATATCTGATAAAAGACGTGAAGGGATGTCTTTCCAGACGTTGGACGTCCGTCCAGATGTCTTGTGATTGCCCTATAGTTGAAAAATAAAAAACACAAAATTGACCTGACCGGTCGACGGTCATTCGGCCGGTCAACCGCTCTGCTTGCATTGCTTCTGTTTGCCTATGCTGCTACTATGCTGTGCTTTCATAATAATTCAAAATATTATTTTAATAAAAGTGATTCAATGCTGCTGCTTTGCTTTCATAATAATTAAAAATATTATTTTAATAAAATAGAGAAAGAATAAGGAATTTATTGGGGAACGTAGATGAAAAAATAATTCCTAAAATAAGGAATGAATTTTTTAATAATATTTTAGGGTAAAATTTAAATAAACTGCTGGGAATGCTCTAAATAACATTATTATTAGGACAAAAGCACTCTTACAATTTTGTTAACACGGGATATATAACCTTCAAAAACTAAAAAACCACAAATAATTTTTTTTTCATTAATTACAATTTTGTTGACTTTCATTTTTCTACCATACCAAAATCTAGAATATGAGAAAATTGTTTAGAGAAATTACAAAAAAAAAAAAAAAAACTCAAGAGTTTGCCTTTTATAATAAATTAAATTTTGAGTTTTTAATTTTATTAATTTAAATTTTGAACTCTTGATTTGTTTTCAATTTAAGCTATTTGTTTATTTTCGTTAAGTAAAATCAACAATATATATACATATTTTATGCATATCTATATTAAGTTTAATGATTAAAATATTTTTCCTGTCAATTTTACTAAATAAAAATAGATAAATGATTTAATTGAAAATAAATCACAACGTTGAAATTTAAATTGATAAAATTAAAAAGTCAAGATTTATTTTGTTAAAAAATTGGAACACTGGTTTTTTTTTGTGTAATTGTCCCAAAATGTTTGGTTGAAACAAAGTAAGGACTTCTTTGGTAACATTTTCAAAAACAAAAACTTGGACGGTATGTATCTTATTTTTTTTATTAAATGAAATTGATTCTAGTTTAAATTTTTTTAGAAAAAATATATATATTCATTTATTTTCAAAATAAATTTTTACTTTTTCCGCCCTTCCCACCACCCACCAATAAGCTCCCACCAACTCTGGTCACCTTCCTATAAGCTTCGACAAGGTAATCAAACGGTCACCGCTCGTGACCTCCAGTCACATCACATTTTGATTCTCCAACTCTCCGCCCACCTATTTCTTCTAACAACAATCATCAACTCCAGTGACCACCTTTGACCACCCCTACGGTGAATCACCACATCCATCCACCCTTCACTTCTAACCATCACCTCCATCAACTTACTAAACATATTTCTTCATTTTTGTTTTCATTTCTTTCCAAAAATTTTATATACACTTTTGTTTATGCTTTTTACAAAACAAAACAAAAACTTACTATAGATATTGATAAATAGAAAACCAACAATTGACGAGGTTATCAAAATGACTCCTAAGCGCTAAACTACCTTGTCCACTTTTCTTCTTTATATGCATGCAGATATCCATTTCTCTTCTTCTATATAAACATACATACATGATATATCATTCACCATAGACAACTGCTACTGATTGTGGGATGCTCAATTCCTGAATTCTGTTTTATAGTATTTTGCTCTGACAAACAATTCTAGTTTTTATGCTTGCATGCTTTGAAAGAGTGATTGAATAACCAAGACACACACACACACACACACACACACACACACACACACACACACACATATATAAATTAAAAAATATATATATAGCTTTGGAAATGGCAAGCTCATGTTGAAGAGGGCTTGAGCTCTTCTTGTATTTGGTTTTTTGACATTGTTGTCTTCTTCATCATATATGAAAATAAAATAAAGACATAACCTACAATGAGGATACCCATGCAACTAAATAAAAAATAAAATACCCATAAAATACATCAAGGAAATTAGGAAACTACAATGCTAGAACACTTGCAAAAGAACCCCTCGCCGCAGAGAGCTGCTAATGTACCCTCTTGGATGCCCATCTACACAGAGACAGAAGCATGAGAAGTCAGAACATGTTTTTAGGTAATATGTTCTAACATTTGAGATAGCTACTGGATCAATCAAGAGAGTGGTAACAGGTGCAATAGTGATTGCTAAATGGGAAAAAGGAAAATGATTGAGACCTGTGAGAACACAGAAAAAAGAGTACTACATGCAAAAGATTCAGTTCCATTGTGCAAAGAACTCCTCATCAACTATATCCTTCACAATTAATTAACAAACACAACACTTCCGTCCAACCAAGACCAAAAACAAAAAAACAAGTTGAGTCCCTCCCTCAAACCCAAACACACCCAGAAAAGGAGTGGGGAGGAAAGGAAAAACACACACACACACACAAATACACAAGATGGTAAAGAAAAACTCCTCCCAAATAATATGGTCTGGCCTGGCCTAAAATAATAAACTGCACTTGTAACATTGGCATGATTTTGGAACAAATTTATTTCTTTATGGAAAAGACTATGGTACATACCCCTAGAAGGGTGTACTATATGCACCTTATAACTAAAGAAGAAAATTGCATAATTCCATACTTTCTAAGTCATAACTATAAAAAAAGAAAAGAGAAAAAAAAAGTCATAACCAAACACTACATGAAACATAACCAAACATCTCAAAATAATGTCATAACTAAAGAAAAAAATTGTGTAACTAACGGTGCATATGGTAAGGGGTGTGTATTGTAGAATTCTCCTATCTTTATATATGAAAATGAAAGCAATTAAACATAAATTAATTCACAAGACAATGACAAACAAGCGATCATGATTTTACCTGGGTATTCCATACATTCATGTCCCAGATTTAGATACAATTAAATAAGTTGTGCTTTTTTCAGGTCAGCAACAACTCCTCTATCTTCATGGCCCCTCTCATTGTAAAGAACCTGCAGAAAATTAAGAGAATAATGTAATTTTACACGACACCTGATATAGAAAATAAAAAAATCCTTTTGACTGGAGACATACCTTATCGATAATACCATATTCAACAGCTTCACTTGGACTGAAGTATTTCGGACGCATAATGTCTGCCTCAATCTCCTCAGGTGATTTTCCTATATGCTTTGAATAGAGTTTAACCTTCAATATGAATAAAGAATAGTTAGCGTTTACACGAGCTTCTTTCTGGATTCCTGACTCAATGCAGTCGATTAAGCATAGCAAATAGCAGCATTTTCAAATATGCAACATCCAAAAGTGTTAACGCTAAGACAGCATTGAGTCTTCACTTTTCATTTGTAATTATGTTCCTTTTGAGATATAAAACGAGACATTATTAGGCAAATCAACTGAAAGTCATTTTTTTCTATAGAGACATTATTGTTAATATATACCTTATAACATTGAAAAATTTAAGAAAAAACTTCTTCAAATTGGTTGGCATGCATGGACCAAAGAGAGGAGAAAATGCGCAACTTAAGTGGTTGTTAACATTACCAATTCTGCCTTCACATTCTTTACTTCCCTCCTTGCAAGGTCCACATCTGTAGCTTGGCCTTGAAACCTTGCAATTGGCTGCATACATAGGGAAAAGGAATGGATAGTTTTAAGTTATAATCTAATCAATGTCTTAGGTCCAGCAAGCTAGTATAATAACAGCAGTCCAGTAAGCCCTGCCATGCAAGAGAGTTTAAGCAAGAAAGAGCCAAGGATACACAATGGCCAACGACACCAGAGAGAAAAGACTGAAAACATACCTGCTTTATCATAATAGTTGATGAGGGCAATGCAGAACGATTTCCTTTTGCACCAGCAGCCAAAAGTAAGGCTGCTTCTCCCCAGGCATTGCCCACACAGAGTGTAAAAATAGGTGGTTTAACATACCTGCAGATGAAGAAATTCAATTTCATATAATGACAGGAAAAAAAAAAATACTCTACTGATAAAAAAAATGCAGGTAAACAGAGTGTGTATACTTCCCATACATAGCCTCTTCCACTAAGTTAAAGTCAGCATCACAAAACAGATACGAAAAATTCAAAAAAAAAAAAGAAAAAAAGAAAACAGAAGAAGTATATTACTAACCCAAAAGCAATTCATGAAAATCTGTTGAATACGTATAATGGAAAACTATGATTGGCAAAAACTTTTTGAGCTAAAATAGTCATAAAAGGACAAAATAGGATAAAAAGCCAATAAGACAAAATATCACATCCAAACCATAATCATTTCATTTTTTTCTCTCACAAAAGTTAAAAAAACCAAAAAGCCAATTCCAAGCGAGGCTTTTTAGCCCCAAGCTAAAATAGTCAAAAACTCAAAAAGCCAACCCACATCTCAAACGAGTGCTGATGCTCTGTCAAAAAAGGTAGCCTTCATTTTGACTACTGAAAATATCAGGAAGCAGTGTAAGATTATTGTGATTTGGTGTTGTATCATGCATATATAAGGGATGGAGAAAGTGTCAACTACATTCTCCTTCACTATAGTGTAGCTAGAGGGATACAGAGTCTAATTTTTTATTTTTTGGTCTTTTGAAATGAGTGACTTCAAATTTTTATTTTTTTTTTGATTTTTTGAAAATTGAGTGCTTGATGCCATACTCTGTTGTTGATTTCTTGGCCTGTTGGGGACTAGGAGTTCCAACGAGCAGCTATGAAGCACTGATACAGATACAAGTACTAGTATTGGTACAATACAGGTATGTCAATATGGTAAAATCTAAAAAAAAATATAGTACAAGTACGGCTTGGTACGTTTGTAAAAAAAATATTTTTAATTTAGAATACTGTAAAAATTGATTAAATGGTTTAATTTGTTAAGATCCAACATAAAATTAACATTTAATGCCAAAAGCAAAGGTACAAATCAAAATTAAATGTCAATATATTAAATAATTTATAAACTGTGGCTTAATTTTAAAATCATGTTAAGTATAAAACTAAAAATAAAAAAGAATTATAGTTAAATGAATTTTATCTCTGTAGTAGAATAAAATATTATTTTAAGTGAGGTACGGTACAACTTGGGCATATATTAGGTATGTCTGGATATGCCAAAAATTAAAAAGAAAAAATTTGAATACGTGTTTTATGTACCTGGTACATATGCAGAACCCGACACAGGTACAACATGTTTTTTGAAGTACCCATGCTTCATAGACGAGCAGGGAGAAGAATGTAAGAAAAGCCACACCATTATGTGTGATGCGGAATTTTTGGAAGGGGAGAAACCACTTTTGATGGTGTGGAACTTTTCGCTCATTGCTCGAAGGGAAATCATACTAGAGTCTTTTCCTTTTTTTATTCTCGTTTATGGATTTTTTTAGCAGATTTGCACCTGCTTAAGATGCCTCTAATGAAATTTATATATTAAAAAAATATTCAGAGATAAACTAGTCATGACTGAAAAAATGATAAAGGTTGAGACTTGTGTTAGGTGTTGGGATAGATTTCATAAAAGCAATCAGCAATTATATGTTAAATTAAAGGATTCAATAATTAATTAAGCCAAATAGCCAACAGAAGGGTGCTTTAAATTTAGATTCTTAATTCATTTATCAAAATAGAAGAAGATTCTTAATCTCATTAAAACCATTTTTATCTTCAAAGAGAATATTATCCTCATCTCTGCTGAAAGAGTAACACATAACAATTTCATCCAGAAAATTATGTACAATATAACCATTCTATGATTTAATGAATACAAGAATGACCTGTTTGATAAAAATAGGCTAAAACTTTCAGTCACACACTAATGAACAGGATACAGATTTAAACCTCATGACATCATAAATTGCAAATGCCTCTGTCTCATAACCTAACTTTTCGCCATCCTGGAAAAAGTGCAAAATTATATCAAAGTAAGATTCATAATATTGACAATCTATCGATCTTGTTTACATAAAAGTAAATGAAAAAACTCTCCATGTAATGATATCAAGACATGGGAATGCATTCAAGTCCAACAAGAAAAGAAAGAAAGAAAGAAAAAGGACACAAAAATAAAAAAAAGAGCTCTCAAAGCAAAAGACGAAGATAATACCATGAGATAGTTTTATCTTTTCTACAACCATTGTCCTCTATTATGCAGCACTAATGTATAGCCATTTCTTAACTCAATTTCGTGAATGCAAATCTGGGAACAACAATTGAAACAAAAACCAAACTATTTTTTGATATGTTTCTTCTTTTTCTTTTTTTCTTAAATAACTTCTGTTTCTAAAGATTTTACAAAACAAGCCTTTAGTTTGTTGTAAATTGAATTCGTAATGATTTTTCCATATTATATGTCACTGCGATTTACAAATAATCCCACAATAAAAACCAATGTCACAAGTACTGGAGCAGATTGATGCTTTTATAAATTTCCAAAGCATATTTTTTTATTTCCAGTACACTTCATTAAAGTTGATTGCTCTACAAGACCTCCTTAATCCCTTAGGACATGTCCTTGTCCTAAGTGACCAAATTTACTCCGGAAAGGAAGACTATATACTGCTCCGGATTGGCACTATGGCCACTGAGCTTAGCTGAATTTTGTTTCCTATTTCAAGAGAAAAAATTACCCTCTTAACAGTAGTTTTATAAATGTAGCAAGTTTGCAAACCGCAGGTCGATGTGAACTACTCGAGGCCTGTCCAGGAGGTTTGGGAAGAGAGAACAAAACAGGGTGCAGTGGGCTCAGGAGTATTTTAACTGAAAAAATGGGCTATCTTTCCTTACCTATGCTAAGGAGGTTGCGCCAACATTTGATTTTAAAACAGCGTCCACCATGTTACTTGAGAGATTGGGTGATATCTCGATTTGGGGTTTATATATTTGAAGACCTATTTATGAAGCAATCTAGATAAATAAATAAAAAACTGTTTACCTTTGTTGTCCCAGTGGAATTTATGTAAAGGTAAATTGGCTTCTCTTCATCCTCATACTGAAGATAAAGAAATTCTGCTAATATCAACTCGGTGACAGATGGAACTAGAGACATGCCCAAGTAAACAATCCGATTCTTATACAAGTACGATGCTAAATCTGGAGGAGGCTGCTCCCATGCACTTCCCCTTGAAAAGGGAATTACCTGTTAACAGACGGCAAACAATACAATAGACGGTAGAAGGTAAGCAAAGATACTTTGAGGACAAAAGGTATACTCTATGAAAAGGAGTGACATACTTATGATAACCAAACTCCATATTCACAAAATAGCAAACAACTTTGAAATGAATGTTTAGTCTTAAAAATGCACTCTGAATTTCCCGTATTCCGAGAAGATGAAACTACAAATTGGCATCGCTAACCCAATATATGCTACTAGGGATTTTCTTCATATAAAAGGATAGCAACCAGAGAAAACCCTCTGATTAATATTATTGATCAAGAGTTGAATTTACACCCCTTCTTCACACACATGTTGCACTACCATTAGTCAAATTCATAAGCATAGAATCATATCATAACAACCTAATCATACTCATATCAAATCTAAATTGACAAATAAAAACCTGAAGTCTACTAAATAATGAATCAACAAAATCCTAAAAATTACAAGAATATAATACGGTACATACAACTAATATAATTTTTTTTTTATTTATTTTTTATTCATTTTTTAAGTACAGATATCAAACCGCCACTAAAAAAAAAATTGGCCTAAAGTATTCTTTTTGAACTTGAAATCAGGAGATATTTCAAATATAACAACTTCAAATTAATCCCATTTTGTTCACACAGTTAACAAAATACAAGTTTTGATTCATTTAAAACAATGGAGCCCCTAATTTTAGGTAGGATCAATACACTTACTTTTTGGATGTGAAGCTCACAGTTTTGGACCAATCAAATTTTGTGTTAAATTAACTCTCCTCATCTCACCATTTTCCCAATAAATTTCCCCATCAGCATACAAACATAATAAGCAAATATATATATTATATACACATAAATTGAAAAACTCTAGATAACAAAGAAGGTGAAGCAAATTTGTGGGTTTTGGGAACAGTACCATGGTGACGACGCCTCTTTTGGGATGAGAGCCGGAGTAGGGGGTTGAGAGAGCGGGCGGAGCTTCTGGCCGGAGAAAATCGCCGGAGACACTGCCGGCGACGGAGGGAGAGAGGAAATTGGAGAGAGAGAGAAGCTCTGGGAGAGGACCAACTTAGGGTTCGGTTGGTGGATGAAGATAGCATGCGAGTCACGGTGGTGGTGGTGGTGGTGGTGGTGGTGGTGAGGAAGAAGTGCGAGGCCATGGTGGCGACCTCCATTGCTGCTCACTGTAGAGAGAGATGAGAGAGAGAGAGAGAGTGATGGTGTGTGCGGAAGAAAATGCGACTGTGGATTAGAACGGGCTTTGGGAATGGGTTTTGTGAAAGTTGGTCCGAGCCCCTGTGACTCTACTCCAACAAGTTCATGGACTCACACAAGGACCATAAATACATAAAATAATTTAATTGTACATATAGTATTATATTCACATAATTTATTTTATTTTACAATCTACTTAATAAAGTGGTAAGACAAAATATATGTAAAGAGTGTTTAGAAAAAATATTTAAATAGAGTGGTGCTACATTTTTAATACATCACTTTTATTTTGACTTCTAATAAGGTAGAAGATAGAGAGATAAGAAAGATAAGGAGTGTGAGTCATCATTCACATGGTTCATTCCATATCATTAGAAATGAATTGAGGTTGTTCAATTCGAGTTTCGAAATATTTTTTTTATTTGAATATAGATCAACTTTTTAAATTGTACTTCCCACGTTATTAGGTGATTGCAAAGAAAAAAAAAAATTATATGAATGAATAATTTTATATAAGAAAAATATATATAATTTCATTCACCCTATTTTACCTATATTTTATATGATCAATTATGTATCTAGACTTGCTAGTCTCTACTTTAATTCTCTCTATTATTTTTTTTTTTGTACAAGTAAATTAGACTTACTTTTCCTAAATTTATTTTTACCCTATATTTTGCCTAGTTGTTAATTGTTATTTTTGCTAAGTAAATTACAATAATTTTTCTTAAAATTTGTGTTTAATATAGTTTATATATATCTCTTGAAAATTAGGTAGACCTTTCTTATTGGCAAAAGTATTAAATTATTGCTTTATCCGTTATTCTCTATAACTTTTTATTTTTATTTTTATTTTATCTTTCTTTACTGATGGTGAAAATTTATGTAAATTATAGTGGAGAAGCAAACCACTTTCTTAAGTAATGTGGTAGGTAGTAAATTGTTTATATATATTGAGGAAGGTAATTTATATGTAAATTGGGGCCGAGCTGGGTAATGGGCCGTGTCTGTGGGTCACAGTAGGAAAAGTCTTGCAGTTAGCTCGGTCCAAAAGAGCTTTGCAGTTAGCTCGGTCACCTCGGTCAGAGTGGCAACAGTTTGCTCGGTCATACCATGCTGAGCCGAGGTATTTTTGGCTTTCCTGAGGACCTTGCTCATTGATTAGCTCAGTCCAAGCTTGCCATGGGGATAGCACGGTCTCTACAGGAGAAACCGAGGTAAAAGCAAGTAAAGGAAGAGCCGAGCTATTTGTAGCTCGGTTTAATTCTGCCAATTTAGCTATGGCCGTGTTATCTCAGTCGTTTTGCCGTGCTACTGAGGGTAAAACCATCTCACTTGGTTTAAGCAGTGAGGGGAGTGTTGAAGGATAAGTATTATCTTTCTGGAAGAGTGATTCCTAGGGAGGACTCTGCATGGAGGAATAAGAGTTCTACTAGGATTATGTCACGTGGAACCTATAAAAGCTCACAACATAACTTATAGGAGAGGTAACACAACTTTGATTCTTGAATACACAGAGCTTTTGTCTATTTGTCTATTTTGCTGACTTAGGCATCAGAGAGGTATCCGGCACACACCCGCCGGCTAGCTCACGTTTGTATTTTCAGGGAGTAAAGCGATAACGTTTGAAGGAGCGTAGACTTGATCAACAGGATTATACGGGGACAATATTTCGTGCTCGTACAATTGGTGCCGTTTGTGGGAAGCACAGAAAGAACAAAACCTCTTGATTAAGTTTTTCCTCTCTAATTGGAAGTAATGGCGCACAATGAAGATTTGCCGCAGTTCGCCATTGACGAACAAACCCTAGAGGGGGGTGGGAGGCGCGAAGGTTTGCCTTCTATCCCTCCCATGGAGGATTTAGAGCCCCAGCGACAGAACCCCCGGAGGGATGCAAGGGGGAGGCGAACTAACAGCCCCCGTCGCTCTCAAAGTCCAGAAAGACAGAGGCGGATGATTGATCCTCAAGTTCTGGAGGATCGCGTAAAGGAACAAGACGAGTTAATAAGGAAGATGGCGGCGGACATGGAGTCTATGAAACGCCAGATCAAAAGAAAATGGGTGACGACAGGAGAGGGGCGCAAAGGCAACACGCCCCCTCGCCACTCGGAAGATCGTAGTAGGCATACCACACCATCACAAGCAGAGAGCAGAAGCCTGAGAACAGACGACACTCAGTCAAGGAATACCAGGACTCGTTACTCCAGGTCTGAGAGAACGAGGACTGAGAGGTCATGTACTGAGGGAAGCACCTATCGGCCCTCACGCACATACCAGACTGTATCCAGGCAAACAGAGTTGCCTAGATCGTCCGACCTATGAACTGTGCTTGAAGAAAAGGCACGATGGAAGGAAGATACTAGGGCATGCGACCCACGCAGAGTTTCAGCCCTTCAGTGGTTGGCTCCTCGGGCGCATGGAAGCGTCGAAGCGTCGAGGTCGGAATGCTAATATCGCGCCTAGCTTACGAACTAGCAGACAAGGTATTAGCCAGATTGCAAACCTCACTGTTCGTTCCGGCAATAGAGAACGCACCTCTACTTTCAGGCTTCAATCAGCCTAAATTCACCATTTATGAGGGGAAGACAGACCCCTACATGCACTTAAGCCACTTTCGCCAGGTTATGGCGGTATACCGACGGAACGAAGCTTTAATGTGCATCCTATTCCCATCCAGCCTTGGCGACCTAGGTTTAACCTGGTTCGAAAGGCTACCAGAAGGCAGCATCGCCTCCTGGGCACAATTGGCAGAAGCGTTCGTGACCAGGTTCAAAACGAACACCAAGACGCCAGTGGAGATCAATCAGCTACTCTCCATTGACATGGGCGACAAGGAGACGTTGAGGTCATACAACAGTCGCTATTGGGAGACCTTCAACCAGATAGGAGATTGCCCTACAAATCTCGCCATCGCACAGTACAAAAGAGGTCTTCCAGTCGGTAACAGGTTGAGGGACTCAATCACCATGACGCCCTCCCACATAATGGAAGCCTTAATGAAGAGGGTACACCAGCACATTCGGGTAGAAGAGGATGGCACCCGTACTAAAACAAAGTCTGGTACAACCGCAATACCAGATAAAAAGACTTTAGCAAAAGTCAATGCGGTAGAACGTCCAAGCAGAAACGGACGAGGCAGGCGGGACAACGGAAAGGACCAAGATAAAAGGTGGTTGAGAGTCCGCACTGCCATTACCACAGTGTTCAAAAAACTGATCTATCGGATTCTCAGTGAGATACGTGATGAACCTTTCGTTAGGTGGCCAGCTAAGTTAGAAGAAGTGCAAAAGGACTATGACGAAAGATCTCGATGCACCTTTCATAAGGAAAAAGGACACCGCACTGAAAATTGCACCCCGTTGAGACATCACCTGGAGGAGTTAGTGGCAGCCGGGCGCTTGGACCAGTACATAGAAGGAGGGACACAGCCAGTCCCCCAGAACCACGATCACCTAGACGGAATGCCGATCGACGCCCCACCTCAAGGCGTAATAAATGTAATACATGGGGTATTCGAACCTGAGCGAGTATGTGAGCTCAGGGGAATAATCAAGAAGGCTGAGCACTTAAGAAAGATATTAAGTGCACAACCTACCATTAAAAATGGGAGAACAGAGGCCACGAACGTCATGTCTTTTTCAAACAGAGACTTGGCAAGGATATATTGCCCTTACAATGATGCACTAGTCATCACTCTTCGCATCAAGGATTACGACATCAAGCGAATTTTGATTGACTAAGGGAGCTCATGTGAGATAATGTATTACGAAACCTTCAAACAATTGAAATTGAAGGACAAAGACTTGGCACCTGCCGTATCTCCCCTGATCGGATTCAACTCAATGCCAGAGTGGCTAGTTGGCAAGATAATCCTCCCAGTCAGAGCAGGAAGCATGACGAAACAAGTGGAATTCTGTGTATTGAAAGTCCCTTCCACTTACAACATAATCTTGGGAAAGACATGGCTGCATACCATGCGATCGGTAGTGTCAACCTACCATCAAGTAATGCGGTTCCTCAACGAAGCCGGAGTAATTGAAGAGGTCTTTGAAGATCAGATCATGTCCAAACAATGCTTCGTCACCGTAAACGGCAGCCGCACTGCCAAAGGGTTTGTTCAGATGGTGGAAGAACCTGAGAGCAATGAATTGTTTGCGGATGTTGGCAAAGCCGCTGAACAGAAGGCAGTGGAAGACTTGGTACAGGTAAGAATAGATGAAAAGAACCCGGAAAAGTTCTTTTTGCTTGGCTCATCTATGTCCAGCACTGAGAGGATAGAGGTCATGGAATTCTTGACCTCTAACATCGAAGTGTTTGCCTGGACGCCATATAACATGCCTGGCATTGACCCAAACTTCATCTGTCACCAATTGAATGTCCACCCAACTGCCAAACCAATTATACAGCGCACTCGCAGATCAGCACTCCACCATGCTGAGATAGTGACGGAAGAAATGGGAAATCTTCTAGAGGCAGGAGCTATCAGAGAAGTGCACTATCCCAAGTAGATATCCAATACAGTAGTGGTGCCAAAGAAGAATGGAAAATGACGTGTCTGCATGGACTACAAAACAGTCAACAATGCGTGCCCAAAAGACAGCTTTCCCCTACCACGGATAGACCAACTAGTAGACCTAACGGCAGGACACAATCGACTTAGCTTTCTTGATGCGTACAGAGGTTACCATCAGATCACTATGTATGAACCAGACCAGGAGGTCACATCCTTTACAACGCCAAGAGGACTGTATTGCTATAAGGTCATGCCCTTTGGCCTAAAAAACGCAGGGGCAACATTCCAGCAGATGGTCACCAAGATGTTCGAACCATTGTTAGGTAGAACAATTGAGGCTTACATCGATGATATGGTAGTCAAAAGCAAGGATGAGAATGACCATCTCAGGGACCTAGGCGAGATGTTTTAGATTCTAAAGAAGCACAAGTTGCGCCTTAATGCATCTAAGTGTGCGTTTGGTGTAGGATCAGGCAAATTCCTAGGTTTCCTGGTGACCAACCGAGGTATAGAGGCAGACCCTTCTCAGATCAAAGCAATTCAGGATCTAGAGAGGCCCAACTCAGTAAAAGAAGTACAGCATCTCACCGGTATGGCTGCCGCGCTAAACCGATTCATAAGTCGGTCGTCAGACAGATGTCAACCATTTTTTCAAGCATTAAAGGCCAAGTTTGAGTGGGATGAAGAATGCGACCGCGCCCTAGAAAGTTTGAAAGAATACATGTCTTCTCCACCATTGCTAGTGACCCCAATACCTAGAGAAGAACTATTTTTGTACCTGGCAGTTTCATAGCACGCAATTAGCGCAGTGTTAGTCCGAGCGGAAGGAATCCAACATCTGCCCATCTTTTATGTCAGCAAGACATTGCTGGACGCAGAAACCAGGTACTTACCATTGGAAAAATTGGCCTTAGCCTTGATGATGGCATAAAGGAAGTTGTCACATTACTTTCACGCCCACACCATAATTGTCCTCACAGCTTTTCTATTAAAAGCTTTGTTTGAGAGGGTGAACTTTTCTGGGCGAATCTTGAAGTGGGCAGTAGAGTTGGGACAGTTTGATATCAAGTTCAGCCCCGAACCGCAATAAAAGCCCAAGCTTTGGCAGACTTTGTGGCAGAATTTTCACCAGGAAGTCATCACATCTGCCTAGTCGACTTAACTGGTACAACCGATATAGGGATGAAAAGTGGCGTCGGAATAGCGCAACCCCTAATACAGGATACCCAGCCACATCCCAGGACAGACCAGAGTAAACAAAGGGAGGAAGAAGCAAACCATGCTGCACCAAGCAAAGACTCATCAACAAATAAAGACTTGGTATAGTCAGATAGTAAGGGGCAAATAGCAAGCATGGACCCTGAAGAAAACGCCAGCAACAATCATGACCCCAAGGCATCATCTAATCCCTCCACTTGTTGGAAGCTGTTCGTTGGAGAGATGTGGAAGCTCTTTGTGGATGGAGCATCTAACAGGCACGGTGCAGGACTTGGCATAGTCCTCATCTCGCCAGATGGCCTAATAGTGGAACAAGCAGTCAACCTTGGCTTCCCAGCATCAAACAACCAGGCGAAGTATGAAACACTTTTAGCAGGACTAAAATCAGCATTCTACATGAAGGCAACCGAGCTAATGGTTTACAGTGACTCCCAACTAGTTGTAAACTAAATTTCAGGCGACTACAAGGCAAAGGATGAAATGATGGCTAAGTACCAAGAGTTAGTCAGAAAAGAGATCAAGAAATTTGAAGTAGTACGGATAGAGCAGATTGGTAGTGAAGAAAACAGCAGAGTGGATGAACTAGCGGGCTTTGCCTCGATGGCAGACACATCCATCCCACATCTATTACTGATCGACTTCCTACCAAGACCAAGCATTGAAGAAGCTAAAGCAGCAGAGGTATGTTATGCCGAACTAGGCCCTTCATGGATGGATCCCATTATAGTGTTCCTAAAAGACGGCATTTTGCCCGAAGAGAAGAAGGAGGCCAACAAAATAATAGCAAAGTCACAGCGATTTTGGCTCTCTCCATCAATGGCCTTGTACAAGAAATCCTTCACAGGACCTTACCTGAAGTATGTCCATCCCAGCAAAGTTGAAGCATTCCTGTTCGAAATTCACGAAGGCGTATGCGGCAGCCACCAAGGAGGAAGATCTTTAGCCTACAGAGTAATTTCACAAGAATATTGGTGGCCTTACATGCAAGTAGATTCAGAGAAGCATGTCAAGAAGTGCGAGAAATGTCAGAAGTTTGCACACCAAATACATCAGCCAGCTAGAGAACTACTACCATTAACTAGCCCATGGCTCTCCGCAATGTGGGGCTTGGACATAGTAGGACCACTTCCAACAGCACCTGGCAACAGGAAGTTCTTTCTTGCAGCAACAGACTATTTCACGAAGTGGGTGGAGGCGGAAGCACTCGCTTCAATAAAAGAGAAAGATGTGAAGAAATTCGTCTGGCAGAATATCATTACTCGGTTTGGCATACCCAAGGCTCTAATATCAGACAACGGCACTCAGTTCGACGGCAAAATTTTTAGAGGCTTTTGTGAGGAATACAAGATAGAATTCTACAATTTTACACCGGCATACCCCCAAGCAAATGGCCAGGCAGAAGCATCCAACAAAGTTGTCTTGGATGGGTTGAAGAAAAGATTAGAGAAAGCAAAAGGAAAGTGGGCGGATGAGCTTCCTCATGTTTTATGGGCTTACCGTACCACACCTCGGCGATCAACTGGAGAAACACCTTTTTCCTTGGCCGATGGCATGGAAGGAGTAATCCCACTGGAAGTTGGCCTCCCCACCATTAGAAGTGAAAATTTTGATCCAGACTTAAATAGAGAAGCCATCGCATTGGAGCTCGACCTTGCAGAAGAAAGAAGAGAAAGAGCACTGGTTCACATCGCCTCATACCAATAGGAGTTATCCAGAAAATACAACAAGACAGTACATCCAAGGCAATTCAAGGTTGGAGATTGGGTACTGCACAAAGTAATGAGAAACACCCTGGTACTCGGAGACGGCAAGTTAGGGCCCAATTGGGAAGGACCTTATAAAGTGGTTGGGTTAGCAGGAAAAGGGGCATACCACTTGGAAGACGAGGACAGCAAAACCATTCCTAGGTCATGGAACACTGCCAATCTCAAACTATTTTATTTTTAGCTTTTCTTTATAGTACTTGTAATTTTTCTTTTTCTCAACAAAACAAGTAGTTTTCTTTTCAGCATAATTGTGTTATTCTGTAAAAGTTGTTTTAGTGAGCTAGGGGCAACAAAAGCAGAGTTGGCCGAAATAACCAACTTAAAAGTTGGCTGGAATAACCAACACCGCTCCTAAACCTAGGATAAGGATCCAGGCTGCCGGATGTTTGGCAGGAATAACCAAACACTTTACTCTAGGTTGGCAGGAATAACCAACTTAGAAGTTGGCTGGAATAACCAACACCCCTCCTAAGCCCAGGATAAGGATCCAGACTGCAGGACGTTTGGCAGGAATAACCAAACACTTTACCCCAGGTTGGCAGGAATAACCAACTTAGAGGTTGGCTGAAATAACCAACACCCCTCCTAAGCCTAGGATAAGGATCCAGGCTACAGGACGTTTGGCAGGAATAACCAAACACTTTACTCAGGGTTGGCAGGAAAAACCAACTTTGGGCTCTCTTCAGCCGAGGTAAGGATCTAGGCTGAAGAGGTTAGCTGGAAAAACCAACACTTATTGTTCTTCAGCCGAGATAAGGATCTAGGCTAAAGAGGTTGGCAGGTATGGCCAGTTAGATTGCAAAGTTAAGACCGGGATAAATATCTCGGCCAGAGAATTTACTTCATTCAAATTATATTGGGAAAGTAAATACAAGCATAGAAGTAAACTGAACAGACAGTTAAGGAAAACAAAAGATGATTTCATTGATAATGCAAAGTCAAAGTACAAGAGATGGGGCCATAGCCCGGTTACAAAAACTTCTAAAATTTAGCACCTAAAGAAAAGAAAAGTACATAATCAAGCAAAGAGGTCATCTAAATTGGCATCCAGAACAACTCGGTCTTCACCCAAAGGTAGCTCGGTTGTGCCTAGCCCCCCTTGGTTGAGCTCGGACGAAGGCACCGCATCAGACACAGCAGGCAAAGGAGGGATGGAGACCACTGGAGTTGGAGAGATAGATTGGCGGCCGAGCTGGGTGTTGTCTTCTGGAGCAGAATCCTCGTCCTCTCCCTCTTGCAGAAATTTTTGCTGAATGGAAGTAGCGTACTCCGCCATACAGCTCGGTATGAAATGCGAGGGAGGGTTGAAGACCTCGGTCTCTGGACCATGATCGAGCTGCGCCACAGCCGCCTTCCATCCGCATTTGAAGAACAGATCTTTCGCAGCTTCGCATTGCTTGATATAAGTGGCCTCTCCCTCCTTGTAACCCCGGTCCTCTACATCCTCTACTTTCTTCTCTAGCTTGGCAATTTTAGCATTCTTCTTGCCCTCAAGCTTGGCCAGTTCGCGCAGGTACTTATCTTTTACCACGGCCGCGGCCTTTTTCTTATCTGCCTCAGCCGAACTGACAAGACCGGTCAGACGTGCCATCTCGGTTTGTAGCTCGGCTATTTGCTTCTTTGACTCTTCCAGCTCGGTGGTTTTGGCATTAGCTTCTGCTATGGTCTGCCTTGTGGTTTTGCGCAGTTCCAGCCCTTGCTTGTGAGCGATGTGGTTTTTTTGCATGGCCTGCAAAAGGATGGTAAGAAACTTTTAAGAGAAACCGAGCGGAAAGTTGTTGAAATTAGAAAGACAAGCAAGGGGATAACCTACCAGCACCATTGATTTTGTGGCTGAGCGAATGGCCTTCAGCTCGGTTAGATGGTTGTGGTGCTCCATGTCAGCTGGAAGGCAAACGCTTTTGGTGAGGTTGAACGCCAATAAATGGTCCTTTTCTGCGACCACGGAGTCAGAATCCTTGATAGCACGGTTCTGAAACGTGATCTTTGGTGCCCATTTTGGAGAGCTAGCTCGGTCAAAGCGCTCAAGTGGAGGGCTTGGTGGAGTGGTTTGAGGAACCACGGTTTCATCCTCGTCGACAAGGCGTGGCTCGGTTGTGGAAGTCTGAGCACGCTTGCTTGCCCGAGATGATGAAGGCTGGTGGGATGGTAGGCTACCATGGTCTTCTGTGTTTGACCGGCTGGTAGTACCTCGGGCTGGTTTGTCTTGGTCAGAAGGGCCCTTACTGCTCTTTTCTTAGCCATCTCTTGCTTCGCAGTCAATGGGATCAAGTTGACTTGTGGAAGGGAAGGATCAAGTTCTGGGGATGGCTCTAAGAGGAAATCGGTCACCCTGGTCTTTCTACGGCTACTATATCAGTAGGTCGGTTCAAAATTCAGTAGCTCAGCCTAGCTCCTGTTTGGATATCGGAGTGCGGCGCGAAGTGTGTTTAAGTTGGGGTAGCTGTACTGGGACTTGAGAAAGTTCAAATCTGTATGAAGGAAGGAGACAACAGTTAGCACGGTTAAAAGTAAGTACCAAAGTAAGAGAAAGAACATGAAATTGGGCCGAGGTAGTTATACCGGCGGCTCCTTTATTCCAATTAATTCGGTCGCCCGGGATCTGGGCTTCGTGGTCTTCGAAGTTCCCAGAAACCCAGAAGAAATCATCATCGTTTACATCCTTGTCCGGGGTATTCTTTATTATCTTTTCACGCCGGTGCCTTATTCTTAGATAGTAAACCCAGCCATCTTCATTTGATTCTATGGAATATTGGTGGAAGAGCTCGGCTAAACCGAGATTAAGGCCAGCCTGGCGATTTAGCTCGGCGATACCATTTATTATGCGGTAAGAATTGGTGGAAAGCTGGGTAGGGCAAAGGTTTGTTTGTCTGAGGAATTCACAGAGAAGAGGCTGTACAGGGAATCTTAGTCCGGTTTCTACAATGGAAAGAAGGGTAAAGGGAACAAAGCCAGGGTTTCCCCAGGGTGTGGTATCTAGTTCAGCCAAGGTAAGATGGACATCATCAGGGATATGGTAGTCCTTTCGGAACTTGGCCATAGCACCTGGTGTGTTTACCAAAAACCTATATTTACCCATGAGGTCTTAAGTTATGAATAAATTAGATAATATTAGCTCGGTCGAGAAATGACGCTAAGAAGCTCGGTTGAGCGCTCAAAGGAGTGCTTGGCCAACCTAAGTCTGCAAAGTAAAAGAGAAAGGTGTTAAGCACTGATCGTTGGACCGTGCTAAAAGCACAAAGGCAAGATAAATGAAGTCCTAGCTCGGCTACGCGGGATGCTATCCAGTCTTAGCTTGGTTTGAGCAAAGGGCTTTAGCTCGATTGAGCCTTTGGGGCAACATTCTTAGTTCGGTTTGGACTAAGGAAGCTGGTTTAGCCCCAAGTAGTAGCTCGGTCAGTGGATGAGGCTTTCTAGCGCGATATTGCGCGAACCTAAAACAGTTCATTAGCCCGGCTAAAGTATAGCGAAAGGTACTCAAGATTATTGTTACTTCGAGTTCTAGTTTGGTTGTTTAGTTTCGCTAAGCTTACACCTAACACAAAACAATATCCTAGTTAGGTTGAAGTGAGATTTTGGATCAAAGGGTAAATAGTTCAGATTGTTCATATATACAATGGTCACATTACAAGGTTTTTTTTTCCAGAAAACACAAGGCTAAGCAAAAATGGAACATATGTTTTGAAAAACATACAACTAAGCATGCTATGTATTACAAAACATTGACGATATCAGCCAAAAAAAAAAAAAAACAGATTTGAGTTACTTACCAGTTCAAGATGGGGGGACTGAAGATGGAAACAATCTTAGCAAAGAATACGAACTTTTGCAGAAGCAGTATTGAAGCAAAATAAAAACTCAGAGGGTAGAGAGAGAAAGAGAAGATGAACAGGGGTATTGTGATATGAAGAAATAGGGTTTTTTTTTGTATAAACCTTGGTTTTTGGCGGGATTGTTCAAAAGTCGCGAGGTACGAGGGCGGGGTGACAGCTGCATTGGGCCAATAAGAGTCTGCCACATGTGCAAGGAATGGAAATTGATTCAGTTAGAGACTGAAGAGACATTTTGACCGGACAAATTGATAGTACGGTATGAATCTAGCTCGGTTGGAAGGTTAAAGTTTTTTAGCTCGGCTTGTAATAGGTAATCCCTATCATGCTGCGCAGATGAAATCAATGGGCAATTGAGAGGGTAATTTATATGTAAATTGGGCCGAGCTGGGTAATGGGCCGTTCTGTGGGCCATAGTAGGAAAAGCCTTGTAGTTAGCCCGGTCCAAAGGAGCTTTGCAGTTAGCTCGGTCACCTCGGTCAAAGTGGCAACAATTAGCTCGGTCATACCATACTGAGCCGAGGTATTTTTGGCTTTCCTGAGGACCTTGCTCATTGATTAGCTCGGTCCAAGCTTGCCATAGGATAGCACGGTCTCTACGGGAGAAACCGAGGTAAAAGCAGTAAAGGAAGAGCCGAGCTATTTGTAGCTTGGTTAATTCTGCCAATTTAGCATGGCCGTGTTATCTCAGTCGTTTTGCCGTGCTACCGAGGTAAAACCATCTCACTTGATTTAAGCAGCGAGAGGGGTGTTGAAGGATAAGCATTATCTTTTTGGAAAGTGATTCCTAGGAGGACTTTGCATGGAGGAATAAGAGT
Organism: Camellia granthamiana; assembly: GCA_036172215.1. NCBI lineage: Eukaryota > Viridiplantae > Streptophyta > Magnoliopsida > Ericales > Theaceae > Camellia > Camellia granthamiana. The sequence goes on from CM069913.1 coordinate 18,509,007, forward strand.
CCTATTAGGATTATGCCACGCGGAACCTATAAAAGCTCACAACATAACCTATAGGAGAGGTAACACAACTTTGATTCTCGAATACACAGATCTTTTGTCTATTTGTCTATTTTGCTGACTTAGGCATCAGAGAGGTATCTGGCACACACCCGCCGGCTAGCTCACATTTGTGTTTTCAGGGAGTAAAGCGACGACGTTTGGAGGAGCGCAGACTTGATCAACAAGATTATACGAGGACAATATTTCGTGCTCGTACATATATATATATATTTTGAACGACAAACTTTTTTTATATTATTGTTTAATAGAAATTTATATCACAAGGCTCACAATATCAACGTTGAAACGAAGCTAGCATCGTATCCGAAAAATTCTATTTTCACATACTATATTGGCCAAGTTTGGCATATACAAAATAATTCATTTTTTTTTTATCTTTTTATCTTTTTTTCATCACATCACATCACCTCTCTACTCATTTTTTCGTAAAAAGACAAAAAGTGCACTTATTTAGGTCATCCAAAACAACCCATCATTTCTCATTTCATTCACTTAGTAACTTAATTTTTAGGTATTTATCTCAGTCTACATACCTCACATTCCAAATATATCCATTTTAAAAAAAAAATGTGTGCACACCCTTATATTCTTCATCTTCAAACTCTAACCCTAACCAACAACCACCTCACTGGCGGTGACGCAGCACCATCATTACCACCTCTGTTTCACTTTTAGTCGCCATCCTCACCTACAAACTCACCCAACGTACACACCAAATTTGAATTTCCATTTAATTGTGTTTCAGATTTTGAAATTCCAATAAACTCTTATTAAAGGACCTCCATAGAAGACCTCCATTTTGAAATTCGTCACTGGTTTTTTTATTTCTTGCAAAAAATTAATAAACATACATTTTTCTGTTTCATTCAAAAGTATAGTATCGAACTAATATGTAAGGTTCGGAAATATATTGTCGAACTAATGTGTTCAGATGTTGAAGGTTGAACCAATATGTTTTTGTTCGAATGTTGATGATCGAACGAAATTCATTGGTTCGATGGTTAATTTCCGAATGGAGGCGATTCTTTCGATACTGGTAGTCCAAATGGTAAGAAAATGAGTCTTTTTCCCAAATCTAGGTTCCATGATGCTTGCGATGGTGAAGAAGGTTGTGTGAGGGTGAGGCGGCGACAGGATGAAGATATTACCATATTTAGGGTTGGGGTTTAGAAGTGGTGGGTGGTGACGAGTGGTGGTCGGTGATAACCACTAGTAGTAGGTAGTGGCTAGGGTTTTGATTGAGAGTTAGGGCTTTGATTGAAAGAGAAATGGGGTATTTTGGTAATTTCATTTTAGAACAAAAATGTAATAAAAAAATTCATTAAATGTGTTGATAGAGAGTAAATAGTGTGTGGAAATATAATTTCCCATCATCTCCACCTACATTAACAAGCACCTTATACTTATTACTATTAAACGTTACAACCTTAACGCCACAGTCCCTACTTATCGTTAACAAGCCTTTTTTTACTTTTTATTTTTTATTCTTACTAATTAGCAACCTAACGTCACCATCATTATTAATATCTCCTATTTTCAATAAGCACATTACTCATTTATCATCTTCGACAATCACTTTTTACTCTTTACTATTACTCATTGCAATCCTATCGCCACTGTCTCCACCAATCGTTAATAACTTTTCTTAACCTTTTACTTCTCAATATTACCTATTAACAACCTAACATCACCATCACAAATAATATTTCCTATTTTCAACAAACACATCACTCAATTCTCATCTTCAACAACCACTGAAGTGTTAAAAATCATAGCATCACAAGGTCATTTTCATCCCCCAAAATATGAACCACTACTAATTGGATCATGTTGATAAAATTCAAATAGCTGATGAGTCAAATCTTGAAATATGTACTATTTTAAGGGTCAAAAATAAAATAAAATTTTAAAGGGACAATGTGCAATTTACCTCTTTTTAAAATTTTAGTAGTCACTACACTAACTTAGACAACCAAAACAAAACCTTCATATTCTATGGTTGAGGATAGTCCATTCTAAAGCTTCTTCTGCACTTCCATCTCCAACACAAACAACAAAATGTCCATGGCTCTATTCTCATCTCCTCCAACCCACCTCCCAACTCTACCTCCCTCCTCTTCCCCAAAAACCCATTTCACCAACAAGCCTTATCTCTCTCTCAGACCCAAGAAACACCTCTTCTTGGGACCCACAAGAGCCACCGACAATGGGTCTGGAAGTGTGGCCTCTGCTGCCATTGTAGAGGACCAGAAGGTTTCTGAAGCTCCGGCGGTCGATTCTGAGCTGAAATCGGAGGCTCACGACGGTTCTTTGGGGCCCAATGGTTCTCCGGCCGCCGTGGATGCGGTGGCGAAATTTCAGGATCCCAGATGGGTTGGAGGGACTTGGGATTTGAAGCAGTTTCTGAGAGATGGGAAGACCGATTGGGACACTGTGATTGATGCTGGTAAAGCCCTTTTAAGCTCTTGTGCTATTTTTATTTATTTATTAATTTTTAAATTTGGTTTTTTGGTGCTATAATTAATTTCTATTTTAGATTATCTCTTATGCAAAAGCTTGAATTTTTAATTTATTTCATCTATTGGCGGTTTAAATTATTTTTTTTTCCTGTCCTGAAATTTTTGCCAAATTGTTTCCTTTTGACATATTTCAAAGTGGAGCTCTATCTAATTTTCTAGAAAATATATACATGGAAAAGAAATGGACATTTGAGTGTTAAAATAATTACTTGGCATTGGGATTTTAATTATATTATGTGTTGAGCATGAGTGATATAAGAAACTGAGAAAATCAACCACAAATTAATAAATTGATCCAAAATTACATGTGGCTGTGGTTGTTAGCAGATAGGAATGTGAATAATCTTGGCATGTAGTAATTTTTTTTACAAAAAAAAAAAAATTTGCTGATGGCATTAACGATTCTGGGTAATCTGATTTTGAGGATGCCCTTGCTATCATTGAACTGAATGATCACTATACTTTATTGTCAGAAGAGTGTTAATTGTAGTGGGTAGTCATGTTTGAATGAGAGTTTTCTGTGGAATAGGCTTGTTAGTCACACACAGTACGCATCAAATAATTTTTGTTGGGCCTTCCGTTAAATATCTATGTGATTGCTGATGCTGCATGTGCAGTATTAATGTTCAGTGAAACGATTAATGCTTTATTTAGTAAGGGTGAATAAGCATCTCCAAAAGAGGCATCCTATCTTTCATATTATGGGGCAGTACCGTAGTTGTGGTGGGTGGTCCCAATTGCTTTGATGATCTAGAGGGGGGTGACTGCACCCCCTAAAATTTGAAAAACCCTCATATTATATTAGGAATTAGTAAGGAAATCCCAAAATTATAACGTTTCACACTCCCAAAATTATAGAGCTCGCACCCCCAATTCACTATAATGACAAAATTTTAAAAATAATTTTCTAATCGAGTTTTATTAAACATTATTCATTATATAATACCAGCTGTATTGGCCAACATATGCCAGCAAGCCTTCCTCAAAGATGTAGAGTATTGTCGACGTATATGTCAGGTCTCTGTCAATACTTTATTGAGATTTAGAATGTGTAGAATTGCATAGGAATGTACAAGCTTGTCAATTTTATTTGGTTCAGTAGATGCTCCCTGGCTCTGCTAATTTGGTGCCCCTTTTATAGTGAGAACCTTACTTATCCAAAACATCTTTAAAAAAAAAGAAAAGAAAAGAAAAGGAAAGGAGACCCCAAAAATCTTGCCCTAACTAATTTATGTAAGAATTTATTAATTTGAAATTCTTGATTTTATAACCATTTTCTTTATCCCTTTTTATTCAAAACATAAGTCATTACAAATAGCTACAGTAGCCACTTTGTATCTTAGGTACTTTTTGTATGACTACATCCATCTCATTCACTATGTAGTATCTAGTTCCACCACTTAGGCATCTCTGATGTCATATCTGCTTCATGTTTTACTTTTTAAATTGGTTCCTCATAATTTAAATTGATTCCTCATAACTAAGATATAATAGAACAATGGCAAAAAGCGATGTGAATTGAGGTTTGCAAAGACACCATATGTAAATTATGATTTGTGTCAGGATTTCTATATGTTGGAATGGGGATTAATTGCTCAAATTTAGCATATCTGCCTTTTGTTATTATGGTTTTCAACCATTGACGTATGCATTTTGTGTAACATTGACATTGCTTAAACTTGTGAGAAAATGAGTATATCACGAACAAAGTAATGTAGCTGCTCCCTGATATTTCATGCCTTAAGATTTTCCAGCTGCTCCGTGATTTTATGAAAATTTGATGTTTAGGCTGTCACCTGTGCTACTGGAATTTTTTCTAGGGATACTGATCAATGAAATGAGAGGCTTTATGCTTGAGTTTAGAATTTCTTATTTGAGCTTTGTCACATGACAGCTAAAATAGCCTAATGTAACCGGGCTATCAGTCAAGTAATTTGGTAGAAGGAAATGCTGTCATTGCTGGTGCACAAGATATTGTTCGTGTGTTTTGAGTAGTAAACCATTTATAACCTTTATGGAAAAGTCAACCTATCTGGATTCAAAGTTTTTGAGTGTGATTTTGTAAATAAGCTGCTTATCCTTTTCTAGATGCAATAATTCTTGCCTTTGCCATACATCAAAGGGCATCTGGAGCTTCATGGAAATGTAGACATTCCTTTTTGTTATTATATCATATTTGGATGGTTCATTTTAGGTGTATGTTTAAGATAAGATCATCATAGAATTTCACTAAATTCTTCAAATGCCCTTATTTTTGTTTTGTTATCAACTTCTCATCATTTTCTGGTCATTGATTTGACTCTCTTTTTTGGCTGTTATATTAGTTGACCCCGTTTGCTTGCTTGGTACATATTTTGTGAATATTTGTCACCCTATGGGATTATGACACTTAAAACTATAAATTTTTTTCCCTTATCATATATTCCTTCTGGGAAACAGAGAATTCTATTGTTGTTGTTAACATATCATTTTCCTCGAATAATTCAGGGTTTACGACTTTACATGATTTCTGATGAACTTTCTTGGGTAATCCTTTTTCAGAGGTTAGGAGGAGGAAATGGCTTGAAGACAATCCAGAATCATCTAGTAATGATGACCCCATAGCTTTCGACACATCTATCATTCCCTGGTGGGCATGGATGAAGAGGTTCCATCTTCCTGAGGCTGAACTCCTCAATGGTGTGCTGAGACTTTTCTTTTTTCCCAAAGTCATCCCAAGAAATCCCGTGCTACGTTATACTGATATATGTTATGCTTTCTGGTGATTTATACACAGGCCGTGCTGCGATGATAGGGTTCTTCATGGCTTACCTGGTGGACAGCTTGACAGGGGTTGGTCTTGTGGACCAAATGGGTAACTTTTTCTGTAAAACACTCTTGTTTGTAGCTGTAGTTGGTGTGCTTGTGATTCGAAAGAACGAGGACATAGAAACCATAAAAAAGCTTGTGGAAGAAAGTACTTTTTATGACAAGCAGTGGCAAGCAACTTGGCAGGATGAGTTGCCTAGCGGTTCCAAGAAGGATTAGGCTGCAAATTGGAGGTTTCTGAGTTTCTTGTTTTAATTTATTGCAAATTTACTGAAATTTCTGTCATTGGATAGTGATGATTCTAGTTTTTTCCTCCGATTTGTAAATTATATTTGCTTTGTTATGCATGGGAAAATCTTGGGCTCCGTTTGGTTCAATTTTGGAATCATGATTCCACTCTTATGTTCCAACCCTCTGTTTGATTACAGTTTTCAAAATATGATTCCAAATCACATTTCAAAACACATTTGAAAACTTGTTTGGTAATTAGAGAGTTTTTGAATTTTTGGGTCTATCCAGTTGTTTGCTCAGTTGACCGAAACAGTGTTTTTTTTTTTTTTTTTGCTTGCAATTGTCACCTGTTATTTGAAAGAAAAAAAAAAAATTTGTTTTTGATATTTTTTAAATATAGAAATTAATTTTTTTAGACCAAAATGATAAATTATTTGGTCATTTATTTAAAATTAACAAAAAAAAAATGTAAATAAAAATATATTTATTACAGTAATTTTAAAAAAATAAAAAATATATTTTTAAACAAAACAATTAATTTTTTTTTAATTAAATATACAATAAAAAGTAATTTTAAAATAGTATTTAAATATTTTGTTAACAAAAAATAATATATATTTTTTAATATTTTAAATAAAAATATATTTTCAGAATTTTTTGAATTTTTTAAATCAAAAATTTATTTTTTTCAATAATTATTTTTTTGATTTGAATTTTAAAAAAAGTTTAGTTATGAGCTTTGAATAAAATTTTTAATAGAGTTTTTAGTTGTGCATTTGGTTATAAGTGATAAGTTTTTGAATTAAGTTTTGAAAACTCTTTTCAAAACTCATAACTAAACAATTTTTCTTATTTCAAAATTCATTTCAAAAATTCGAAATTCAATTCAAAACTTGAAAATTCAAAAATCAATTCAAAACTCTTTTTTTCAAAATTCATAATTAAACAAATTTTCTTCTTTTAAATCATGATTCAATAATTCATAAACTTAAAATACAATTTCATTCTTAAATCATGATTTTAAAATTAAACCAAACACTACTTTTACTGTTGTGTTGATGGAATTTTTTATTTAGAAGGAAGTTAAAATTTGGGGAAAGACTATTATGCATTTTATGGTGTTAATTATAAATTATTGTGTTGTAGTTATGGAATGCACTGGTAGTTATGTTGTGGATATTTGAAAGTTACGAATCATTTTGACAAACAAAATTATGAATTATTGTGATTTTGTTTTGAGTTATTTTATGGTGAATGCACACTTGCGAACTTCTTTTTACAGTGTGTATGTTCTCACAAGGTGGATGGAAAGGATGAGAGTACGAAGTTAGAAGATGAATTAGATACGAAGTTAGAACATCTCCGGTAAGGAAAGTCAAAATAACTATTTAAAATTTCACATTATTATTTTAGCTAGTCAGTTTTTTAATATACATTCTAACAAGACTACTTACTTTAGCTATCTTCTATTAAAATATTTTTATACTTTAACTACCTTCTTTCCTATCAAAAAAAAAAAAAAACTAACTTCTTTCAAATTATTATTTTTTTCATTCTTTTAAATATAATTATATTTTTGTGAAAGTTACATTTTTCTACTGTTGTATTTTTCAAACGGTCATATTTTTGTAATGGTCATATTTTTTCAACGGTTATATTTTTATAACGGTCATATTTTTCCAACAATCATATTTTTTCACTTTTCAAGTATAAATAAGACAATCCCTCTCATTTGATCTTACCCTCAACCCAATTTTCTACTTCATTCAAACTTTCATATCTCTCTCTATGGCTTCCAATTCTCTTTATGATTTGCTTGTAAATGACTCTGACTTCTCTGAATCTAATGATGATTTGGAGATGCTCAAAGCTGTTACTATGGATGAAGAACTACTAGATAGTGAGATAAGATCAAGCTCACGTCATGGTTCTGTTCGAGATCGTAAAGTCATTCATCGTGACCATATTCAAGGTCATGAAAGGCTTTTTCTCGACTATTTTGCTGAACCGCCTGTATACCCTCCTGAGCTATTTCCAAGGAGGTTTCGAATGAAGCGTTCACTTTTTCTTCAAATTCAAGCTGCAGTAGAAGTGCATGACCCATACTTTTTCCAAAAAAGAAATTGTGCTAGAAAGCTTGGTTTGTTTTCTCTTCAAAAAATAACTGTTGCACTTAGGATGCTTGCTTATAGAGTAGCCGCTGATTTTATGGACGAATATGTGAGAATTAGAGAAAGCACTGCAATAGAAAGCTTAAAATATTTTGTTAAAGCAGTTGTTGATATTTTTTCTCATGAATATTTGAGGTCACCAAACAGCAGCAACATCGTTAAATTGTTAGCAGTTGGTGAAAGTCATGGATTTTCTGGAATGCTAGGAGCATTGATTGTATGCATGAAAATGGAAAAATTGTCCAACTGCATTGAAAGGTATGTATACTGGTCACATTCATGAACCAACAATTATTTTGGAAGCTGTTGCATTATATGATCTTTAGATTTGGCATGCATTTTTTGGATTACTTGGGTCTCATAATGATATCAACGTACTAGAAAGGTCTATTGTATTTACCGAACTTGCTTAAGGGCGTGCTTCTCCAGTCAATTACATCATCAATGGTAATGAATATACAATGAGATACTATCTCACCGATGATATATATCCATAATGGTCAACATTTCTGAAAACAATTCCTTCTCCTCAAGGAAATAAGAAATTTTTTTTTGCTGCAGCTCAAGAGGCGACAAGAAAGGATGTAGAGTGTGCATTTGGAGTGCTTCAAGCATGATTTGCAATTGTGCGTCGACCAACACGTTTTTGGAATACTAAAATGTTTAAATATATTATGAAGGCGTGCATAATTTTACATAATATGATCATTGAAGATGAGCGGGATGACAATGGAGTAAAAGACTTCAATTATGATCAAATCGATGACAATCCCCATCGAGAGAACTACTGAACTTATGGAATTCATTCAATGTTATCATAACATTAGAGACAGGCAAAGACATTCTCATCTCCAATCGGACCTTGTCAAACACTTGTGGCAATTACACGGCGAGTCGTAAAAGTTTTGAATTTGAAGTTTCATTTCATATAGTATGTTATTAGTTTTGAGTGTAATCACGATATGCTTTTGATTTATGTGTAATTTTATAATTCTATATGCCTTTTAATTATATGGTTTTCTTTTAATTATATGCCTTTATATATATATATATATATAAATAATTATACGGTTTATATATTTATGTTTCAACTAGCAGAACCAAAAGCAATACCATATATCAAGTTTCTAGCCTACTAGACAAAAGCCAACATATCATAAGGAGCAAAGAGAGAATGAATACTAATTCATTCTTCTTTTCTTAATGATTTCCATCTACCGAGCACAATAAAATTCTTGTTGGATTTCCGGTAAGCCACTGAGATCCATCAAAATAACTCTTTTATCCTCTTTGAAAGTTCCATTTCATGCTTTTCAAGTTCCACCTCATGTTTTTCTTGCATGATACGAAGTTTCACTTGTTCTTGAATGGATACTTTGTCAATCATTTCAATTTTCTTGTCAATCATTTTCTTTTTGACTTCCTTGATGTCCTCCAAAGTCTTTATAATATTCGAATGTACGCTTTCTTTGTTCTTTCGTTCATTCAATCGCTCCTTTTTAGCTTTCCTACTAGTTGGTCTCTCCAAGTCTACAAAAGTATTAGGTGAGACATCGTCTTTCCCTAGATTTATCAAATTCGGAGTAGAAGGAGAAAAGGTTGTCCCTATTCTTGGTCTTTTTAGTTGCTTTTTCTTCTCAGACTCTACCACCCATTTTGGTTAATCCCTTAACATAATCCAACAGTGTTTGAATTGGAATGTGTTGGAAATGGTTATAAAATTCTGGGTAAAACCAGAATTTTTTCCTAAGTTTGGTCTAATTTTTAGGTGGGCCCCGTGCATCGATTTACACGGGTCAAAGTGATAACGCGTTCTATGCCGCGTTGTGATTCACGTGGTATATTTGGTTGCTCAAAACCATTACCGAGTGAATGGGAAATTGAAGCCAAAGTATGCTCCATGGAAATGGAGTTTTGGTGGAAATTCCTTAAAGGTTTGAATAAGACTTGTCCTACATTGATTTGGTGGGAGGTTTTGAAAGGGTTTATAAGGCATGGGTTTGGTACTTGGGGTGTGCCCCAGGGGGTACCCAAGTGTTTTAGAGGGAGAGGTTATGGGCAAAATGGGATAGACCCATTGGACCCAAAAACCACCACACGCGCGCGCCGCCGTCCGGTCGAGCGCGGGTGCATGGTGTGTGGTTGGGTTGGGCTTGTTCGGCCAAAAACATTTGAATTTAATTTTATTTTTGGTAAAATAAAATTCAGAATTCAAATTAAACTGGTTTGGATTTACTGTTCATCCAAACAGGGCCTTTCCCGTTTTCAAACAGAATTAAACTGATTTGGATTTACTGTTCATCCAAACAGGGCCCTTCCCGTTTTTGAACCCAACAGCTTTAAATCTGTTTGAATTTCAAACCAAACAGTGCCTAAACAGTTTGTATCTGTTTAATTCAAATTGAACAGGTACAGTACCTGTTCAATTCAAAACCAAGAGCCACCTTTACATCTATAAATAGACTAAGCCCCCCATTTGGATTGACTACACCAATTTTCGTACTCCATCATCTGCTTTAAATCTTTGCATTTTGCTGCATTTTATTTATGAAAGAAAGAGTGTAAACACTTAGTGTGTTCGACAAACGATTAAATTGTAGTGCTGCTTTTATTCGTTGAGAAGATCATTTTATCTTGTGAGATAGACGTCCAAATTCTGAAAGCACCGTGGAGAGGACGAATCTGTCTTAAGGACACAGTGTCAAACATTGGACTTGATCAGATTATAATTCGAAAAAATTAAATCAAGTAAGTTATTTAATTAATTTTTGTGTTATTGTTATTTATTTAAATCAGATTTTAATTTTGTTTTTGTAACAAAATAAAATCTGTTTTTATTTAGTTATTTATTATTTCGAGTTTGATTTTTGTATCAAACAAATTCTCTCATTTTCTTTATTTCTTTAAATTCTAGTTGTTGTTTTGTACACAATAGAATTAAATCTTTTAAATACAGTGAAGATTGTCCAACAATCTTAAGACAGATTCCTTTTTGGTATCTTCAATGTATTTAATTTTCTGTGTTTTCAAACTAATATTCTGGTTGGAAAAACAAATAGTGGTTTATGCTATTTAACAGATAGTAGTAATATACTGTCTCTTCTCTTTGACAACTAGTAGTAATATACTGGTGTCATTAACAATTTCAGAATATTATTTGGTGTTACAGAAAATTATTTTGGTATTTTATTTTTCTAGTTTTCGTAACAAGGAAAATAAAATTATTTTGTGTTATCATTTATTTTCTGGTTTTAATAACTAGAATTTATTTTCTGGTTTTGATAACTAGAAAATTATTTTGTATTTTCCTGATTTTTGTAATCAGATATTTTTGTGATATTTTATATTCTAGTTTTAGTAACAAGGAAAATAAAATTATATTATTTTCTAATTTTAGTAACAAGAAAAATAAAATTATTGTGTTATAATTTATTTTCTGGTTTAAGTAACTAGAAAATTAATTTGTGGTTTGGTTTTCTGATTTTTTGTAATCAGATATTATTTCGGTATTTTATTTTACTAGTTTTAGTAATAAGGAAAATAAAATTATTTTTTATTGTAATTTATTTTCTGGTTTTAGTAACTAGAAAATTAATTTTTGTTAATCAATCATGTAACTTTGTGACTTGGTTACAATCTGTTAATTTTGTAAGTGACTTATGGTTTCGTTTGGCAGACCACTTATTTTTGAACCCTTTGTGAAAAGGTGTTAATTCTTTTGACTTTATTATAGTTCATCGTGAGTATACATGGAAGAATTTGTTTCTAGAGTAAAATATTAGTTTTACAAACTAATTTTATTTTTATTACAATGTGGATTCATAGTCTTGAATTGTATCTGCACTTGAGTCGGAAAATATATATATATATATTCACAAGAACATTTTAATGCATATTTAATTTGTTTATTTATGTACAAATCAAACTTATTAAATGAAGGTATGTCTTGTCATTTTGAAGTTTAAAGTTTAAATGCGTTGGATTTTATTTATGAGTTGAGAATCCTTTTATTTCATGATGCTAGTGATGGGATCATGTATGATTAATTTATTTTGTTAAATTCATTATTTTTAGTTGATGCGTTTGATATGCATGTATGATATCAACTCAAGTTATTTCTTAACAATAATTTCAAGTGATTTGGAATGATAAATTGTTATGTCGACTTTGGACATAAGCAGGTTAATTTGAATATTTCTAATCAATTTTGGATGGGTGTTTAAACATGAAGATGTATGTAATTATATCGTTCCGTTTAATTGGGAAGTAATTTACGAAATCTTTTATGTTGATTATTGGTTTATTTTAAATTATGTGACATGAGATGTCGTTAATAATTATTTTACTTATGTAGTAGAAATTGTTAAACCACAAACTATTTTATTAATATGGGGGTGTATCTCTTGCATTAGTTGAGATAATTTAATTTTCTTCTGTCACAAATATTTTTATGATAGTGACATTTATTTATAAATGAGTTGCAAGAATGTATACAATCAATTGGGTTTTTGAATTGTTCGTTTCTTAGGTAAATTTTTATGAGGATATGATTTTGTCAAAACATTAATTCTGATTTGTGTAGTCATAATTATTTTGGATTTTTGGATTTGAAATTTATGAATCAAGCACATCATAGACAACAAATGATGAATGTCATATTACTAAATTTAGGCTTACCACAGAACTTGTGGGGGGAAGCAATATTGTCTGCTGATTATGTTCTTAATAGAATACCCCACAAGAAAACTAAAAGCATTTCTTATGAATTGTGGAAAGGTCGACCACCTTCCTACAAATACTTAAAAGTGTGGGGGTGTTTGGCAAAAGTTGAAGTTCCTGTTCCTAAAAAGACTAAGATTGGACCAAAAACAGTAGATTGTGTGTTTATTGGTTATGCTCAGAATAGTAGTGCATATCGGTTTCTGACTTATAAATCAGCAATACCTGATATAAATGTAAACACTATTATAGAGACAAGGAATGCTGTGTTTTTTGAACATGTCTTTCCTTACAAGAAAGGACAGGAATTAAGTTCACAAAAAAAAGAACTTATGATTGTACACAAAGTCAAGAGACTAATGACAATCAAACACAAGTGGTTAGTAATGGTCTCGACCAACAGGATTTAACTGATGATGAACCAAGACGAAGTAAGAGAGCGAGAACATCAAAATCCTTTGGTCCAGATTTTCTGACATACCTGTTAGAAAATGAACCTCAAAGCTTTAAGGCAGTAATGACAGGTCTTGAAGCACCTTTGTGGAAAGAGGCTGTTAATAATGAAATTGAATCCATTATGCAAAATCATACTTGGGAATTGGTGGATCTTCCACCAGGTTCTAAACCTCTTGGATATAAATGGATATTCAAGAGAAAAATAAAAGCAGATGGTTCAATTGGCAAGTATAAAGCAAGACTTGTAGTTAAAGGTTACAGACAAAAGGAAGGTCTGGATTATTTTGACACATATTCTCCTGTGACACGAATAACATCCATTTGCATGCTTATTGCTATAGCAGCATTGTTTAATTTAGAAATACATCAAATGGATGTTAAGACAACTTTCTTAAACGGTGATCTAAAATGAAGAGATCTATATGGAACAACTCGAAGGGTTTGTAGTATCAGGGCAAGAAAAGAAAGTTTGTCGACTTGTAAAATCCCTTTATGGATTAAAACAAACACCTAAGCAATGGCATGAAAAATTTGATCATGCAATGCTTACTAATGGGTTTAAGATAAACGAATGTGACAAATGCGTCTATGTTAAAAACACTGACCAAGGATATGTCATAATTTGTTTTTATGTGGATGACATGCTTATCATTGGAAGCAGTCAAAACATGATCAAATCAACTAAGCAAATGCTTAACAAAAGATTTGATATGAAAGATATGGAGGTCGCAGATGTTATATTAGGAATGAAAATTACTAAAACATCTGACGGATATGCATTATCTCAATCTCATTATATTGAGAAAATTCTTGATAAATTTATCAAGGATGATTTGAATTTAACAAGAACACCTGTAGACATCAGTCTTTATTTATCGAAAAATAAAGGTGATGCAGTGTCTCAGTTAAAATACTCCCAAATCATTGGAAGTCTAATGTACCTAATGAATTGTACTCGTCCTGATATAGCTTATGCTATCAGTAAATTGAGTAGGTACACTAGTAACCCTGGAGAAGACCATTGGAAAGCGATCATTCGAGTTCTTAGATATCTAAGATTTACTCGTGATCATGGTTTGAACTTTACTCGATATCTAGCAGTACTCGAAGGTTATTGTGATGCCAATTGGATATCGGATACTAAAGATTCAAAATCCACTAGTGGATATGTCTTTACTCTAGGAGGCGCTGCTGTTTCTTGGAAGTCCACGAAACAAACTTGCATTGCACGATCCACAATGGAATCCGAGTTCATTGCTTTAGATAAAGCAGGTGAAGAAGCAGAATGGCTTCGTCACTTCTTAGAAGACATTCCAATGTGGCCAAAACCTGTGCCAGCTATTTGCATTCATTGTGATAGTCAATCTGCAATAGGCAAGGCACAGAATCACATGTATAACGGTAAGTTACGACATATTCATCGTCGACATAATACCGTAAAGTAATTGTTGTCAAACGGAATAATCTCAATAGATTATATAAAATCTAAAGAGAATATTGCGGATCTGTTAACAAAATGTTTGACAAAAGAGCTAGTGTATAGTTCATCGAAGGGGATGGGATTAAAGCCTATTACATAAGAGTCGTCATAATGGTAACCCTACTTATATGACTAGAGATCCCAAGAACTAAGTTCAAAGGGACAACTAAGTTATGTATGGCTCGCCAGAAATCACCAAGGGATTAAAATTCCCTACCCATTCCTATGGTGAGAGTGATATCTGCAACATATGTTGTCTGCAGGGGCATAAGGATAAGCTTTGCTTTTAATGATTACTTATATCTTGATTAAGGCATAAAATCAAGACAAGTATAAGAAGATACTCACAATAAGAATCACCTATATGAGTGTTGAACTGGGGCCGGTTCTATGAGAATGAAAGAGGCTACATTCTCTAGAAACACTCATGAAAACCAGGAGCGTTCAAGGCCAAAATGAACACAACAGTGAGAACCACGATGTGTTAGAAGATATTTTGTGTGAAATTTATTGTCTTGGCTTACACAAACGGCTGAACAATTCAAGGCATCGCGTCCATTGGTTAGCCAGTAAGTTCGATAGGTTATCACTAGGGAAGGTTCAAGGCCGAAAACTACCTATCCTGATGCAAGATATTTTCGACTTATACTCTTTCGTTAAGTCTGCATTTTGTTGCATTTCCGTTGTTATCAAATTCCATTCATGTGGGGGATTGTTGGAAATGGTTATAAAATTCTGGATAAAACCAGAATTTTTTCCTAAGTTTGGTCTAATTTTTAGGTGGGCCCCGTACATCGATTTACACGGGTCAAAGTGATAACGCGTTCTATGCCGCGTTGTGATTCACATGGTATATTTGGTTGCTCAAAACCATTACCGAGTGAATGGGAAATTGAAGCCAAAGTATGCTCCATGGAAATGGAGTTTTGGTGGAAATTCCTTAAAGGTTTCAATAAGGCTTGTCCCACATTGATTTGGTGGGAGGTTTTGAAAGGGTTTGTAAGGCATGGGTTTGGTACTTGGGGTGTGCCCCAAGGGGTACCCAAGTGTTTTAGAGGGAGAGGTTATGGGCAAAATGGGATAGACCCATTGGACCCAAAAACCACCACACGCGCGCGCCGCCGCCGTTCGTCTGTCCGGCCGGTCAAGCGGGCTGGGCTTGGGCGCGGGTGCGTGGTGTGTGGTTGGGTTGGGCTTGTTTGGGCCAAAAACATTTGAATTTAATTTTATTTTTGGTAAAATAAAATTCAGAATTCAAATTAAACTGGTTTGGATTTACTGTTCATCCAAACAGGGCCTTTCCCGTTTTCAAACAGAATTAAACTGATTTGGATTTACTGTTCATCCAAACAGGGCCCTTCCCGTTTTTGAACCCAACAGCTTTAAATCTGTTTGAATTTCAAACCAAACAGTGCCTAAACAGTTTGTATCTGTTTAATTCAAATTGAACAGGTACAGTACCTGTTCAATTCAAAACCAAGAGCCACCTTTACATCTATAAATAGACTAAGCCCCCCATTTGGATTGACTACACCAATTTTCGTACTCCATCCTCTGCTTTAAATCTCTGCATTTTGTTGCATTTTATTTATGAAAGAAAGAGTGTAAACACTTAGTGTGTTCAACGAACGATTAAATTGTAGTGCTGCTTTTATTCGTTGAGAAGATCATTTTATCCTGGGAGATAGACGTCCAAATTCTGAAAGCACCGTGGAGAGGACGAATTTTTCTTAAGGACACAGTGTCAAACACTGGACTTGATCAGATTATAATTCGAAGAAATTAAATCAAGTAAGTTATTTAATTAATTTTTGTGTTATTGTTATTTATTTAAATCAGATTTTAATTTTGTTTTTGTAACAAAATAAAATCTGTTTTTATTTAATTATTTATTATTTCGAGTTTGATTTTTGTAATCAAACAAATTCTCTCATTTTCTTTATTTCTTTAAATTCTAGTTGTTGTTTTGTACACAATAGAATTAAATCTTTTAAATACAGTGAAGATTGTCCAACAGAATGTAGATTTTCATGAGTTCCTTGTACATAATTTTCACCTTGCAAATCTAAAAATTAAATAAATAAATAATATTAGCAACTTCATAAATAATAATAATTGTAAATGTACAATATTCAATATATTGTCATCCTCATTTATGCCACTTTGATGCAATGATTCAATTTGAGCGTAGCATCCACAAAATTTATTCATGGCAAGCTGAATGGTTGACCATCGATTCATAAGAGAATTCTCATTTCGATTAGACTCAAATTTCTTGTGCTCATGGAAAAAATCCCACACTTTTTTCCAATAGATAGAGCATTTTTGCTCATTCCCGTGTACCACATCTAAGCTAATACTAAGCCAAGCTGATACAAGGAGTTTGTCTTCTTCTATTGTGAAGTTTCCTCCACGTTGAGGTTTCTTCGACAAAGATTCAATTTCAACAGTAAATTGAGACTCCTGGGCAAAGACTTGAGTTTTTTGATTCAAATATTCACTACAAAAATTTCGATTTTTTGCGACGGCACGGTGCCGTCGCAAATACTCTTCATGTCGTCTCAAAAAAATTTTAGTGACGACAAATGACTTTTAGTGACGACAAATGAGCGGTCACAACAGAGGGCGTTGCAAAAGACTTTTAGCAACAGCATCATGCTGTCGCTTTTTTTTAGCAACGACAATTGGTACCTTTTGCGACGGCAATTTGCTGTGGACTATAATATGTAAAAAAGTTAGACTTTTTGTGACGGCACCATTTTACCGTCGCTAAAAGTGTTATTTGAGATGGCAAAAAATGCTATCGCAAATGGTTCTGTTTTTTTGCGACGGTATGCCCACTGTCGCCAATAGTCCTAATATTTTTTGCAACAGTATGGTGTTGTTGCACAAAAAAAAAAAAATTGTAATATAATTATTAAAATTATTAAAATTACCTATTTTTTGTGACGGTGTGGTGCCGTCGTAAAAAAAAAAAAAAATACTACAATAAAATTATTACAAATATTAAAATTACCTATATTAAATGAAAAACAATTGAAAAAGAAACCAATAATTACATAATAATATAAAAATTCCTGTATAGAAAAAATAATTTCTCCATAATAAAAATATTCTTGCATTCCTAACTACGCATCAACAAAATTATCCCACTACATAATGTTCCATAATACATATATAATGTTTAAATACATAATGTTGTTCATAATTCAAAATAACATAAACCAAAATTACAAGTTTTGCTCATCATTCTCCGTGGGTAACAAAACAAAAATTAGTCGCATTCTTCACAGACATGCATTCCACAAGAAGCAAAACTCCTACCTGGGAAATATCTGAAAACAAAAAATAAATATAATTAATGACAATGTAATTATGTTTTAATATGTTAATTACAAAAAAACATAAAAATGTAACTACTATACAATTATAAAGATAATTAAGCAAATACTTTTGCTTAGACCGAAATTCGGCTCTAACTCCCAAATCGGGAACTCGATTCGAGTTTCGTCTTCTCCCACAAGTCTCTCGTGCTTAGACGGCCGTGTGTGCCAAGTTTCGTGCTACTCTGACGCCGTTTGGTGATTTTGGGATGTTAACACCTCGAATTCTAAGTTTTTTAAGAAACTAGTTTGTTTCTTAAGAGTGAAATCCGGCTCTAACTCTCAAACCGGGAACCTGATTTGAGTCCCGTCTTCTTTCACAAGTCTCTCGTGCCTAGACGATCGTGTGTGCCAAGTTTCGTGCTACTCCGAAGCCGTTTGGTGATTTTGGGGTATTAACACCTCAAATTCTAAATTTCTTAATAAACTAGTTTGTTTCTTAAGAGTGAAATCCGGCTCTAACTCTCAAACCGGGAACCTGATTTGAGTCCTGTCTTCTCCCACAAGTTTCTCGTGCCTAGGCGGTCGTGTGTGCCAAGTTCCATGCTACTCCGACGCCGTTTGGTGATTTTGGGGCGTCAACACCTTGAATTTTAAGTTTCTTAAGAAACTAGTTTGTTTCTTAAGAGTGAAATCCAACTCTAACTCCCAAACCGGGAACCCAATTCGAGTCCCGTCTTCTTCCACAAGTCTCTCATGCCTAGGCGGTCGTGTATGCCAAGGTTCGTGATACTCCGACGCCGTTTGGTGATTTTGGGGCATTAACACCTCAAATTCTAAGTTTCTTAAGAAACTAGTTTGTTTCTTAAGAGTGAAATCCGACTCTAACTCCCATACCGGGAATCCGATTCGAGTCCCGTCTTCTTCCATAAGTCTCTTGTGCCTAGGCGGTCGTGTATGCCAAGTTTTGTGCAATCCGACACCGTTTGGTGATTTTGGGGCGTCAACACCTCGAATTCTAAGTTTCTTAAGGAACTAGCTTGCCTAGACCGAAATCTGACTCTAACTCCCAAACCGGGAACCCGATTCGAGTCCCGTCTCCTCCTACTAGTCTCTCGTGCCTAGGCGGTCGTGTGTGCCAAGTTTCGTGCTAATCCAATGTCGTTTGGTGATTTTGGGGCGTCAACACCTCGAATTCTAAGTTTCTTAAGGAACTAGTTTGCCTAGACCAAAATCTGGCTCTAACTCCCAAGTTGAAAACCCGATTCGAGTTCCGTTTTCTCTCACAAGTCTCTCGTGCCTAGGCGGTAGTATATGCCAAATTTCATGCTAATTCGACGCCGTTTGGTGATTTTGGAGCGTTAACACGTCAAATTCTAAGTTTTTTAAGGAAATAATTTGCCTGGATCGAAATCTAGCTCTAACTCCCAAACCGGGAACCCGATTCAAGTCCCGTCTTCTTCCACAAGTCTCTTGTGCCTAGGTGGTCGTGTGTGCCAAGGACCAGGCTGCAATGGTGTATGGTGTAACTAAACTAGTTTCTTGAAAGCCCAAATACAAAATCTAATAAAAAAATAAAGAGAACTCATAGCCCTAGATTCAATATAAACAACGTGAGAGCCAATAAGAATCCTGACAGATATAAAATTCATCTCTTTGAGAGGTACACACCAAGTAGATTGCTTAACTAATATCAAATTCAAAAAGAAATCCAAATTAAAAAAAACCATTTGTTCGTCTTTAAATTTTTTAATTTTGAACTTCAGATCTCTCTCATGAGAACTTAATACCATTATTTGAAAAAGAAAGGAAATAGAGAAACATCTGAATCCAAAAGAAAACAAGCATCGAATGAATTGGCACCATAACAATACTTTATGATTATCCCCCCATTCATTACCAATAACACTATGCCCAAGGCAGGCAAAGATGAGTGTAGAACCAACCATTACATCCAGACCAAGATTTTAATACAACTCCACACATACATTTTAAGCTATCAAAATATATATACATAAGCATACATATAAACAATATATACGGAAATCTAAGAATTGTGGTGAATTACCTTGCAAAAATTCCAACCAATTTAGTGATCCACTATAGTGATTTTTCAAAAAACACAAGAAATTCACAATATGTTTCACCCACAGAAGTCATCAGGTGGAAACACATAAATGAAATGGAACAGACAGAGACTTGCTTTAGAAGGATAATTGTATCAATATGTTAGTTATGCAAGCATTAATCAGAACATGAGACGATTGATAAAAACATGGCCAACCTATTTCCTAGAAAGTGGCATTTCAAAGAGATTAGGTGGCTGAGGCTGATCAATAAAGAGAAGTAATTGAGAGAGAGAATTCCAAAGAATTAGAGAAATAAAATAACAAACTTTATGGCCTACACAGCAACTATATTAGAGTTTGTAATTAAAAAGAACCATTTTCAAATAGTTTTTAATTAAAAAGAACAATTTTCAAATAGACTGCTTTATGAAATGTTAAAAGAGCTCTCTACTATAAAGCAAGTCTGCATGCAACCTCATTACACAAATAAAGCCAGAGATTAGTTCTGGACCAACTCTGCCCCCCTCCTAGCAGCCCTATTAGTCAGTATGTCTACTACTCATTCATATTTATAATATATTTTTAATGTACATATGATTTTCTATTTAGGTTAGAAAGTGGTACCCAAAAATTTTGAATGTGATTCTTCAGGCCTTTTCCTCCTCTTATCTTCATTGTTTAATCCACACACAAGTCCTACATCGAGAAAATATAAATGAAAAAAAATAAATAAAATAAATGTACAACACTGAAGAATTTCATAAACAAACAAATAAAAAAGGACAATAATATGGACAAACAAAAACATACTGCAACAATAATTAAGAGAATGGAGAGTGTTGCAAGTACTTCTCAGTTTAATGTGTACCTACCAAAAAGCTTCTAGTGATGGTCCTTGAGTTGATATTCCAAAGGTAAGCATGAAGAAATAGCAAATGATATATAATGAGAATAAGGATCCTCACCTTATTCACCCTTATTGGCTTCCCATAAAGTTTAATCATATTCAGAACTTTTATTGCCTGCATCACCAAAAGAAAGAAAGGATCACTGATAAAATAAAAGTAAAAAAAACATAGAAGGAAGGAGAAAGCAAAACTTAAGAGATGAACGTTGATCTTAGCTTCAATTAAGAAGCTATAGAGAGCACTACTAATGATGCCACAAGCAATGAAGTACAACTTACATAATCAGCATCCTCTTCACTTTGGAATTCTACAAAGCCATATCCCTGATAAAGATTGGTGACTCTATCTTTGGGAACATACACATTTACTGACACAGAACAAAAAATATTACAATTATGCATTCTTGAAATTTATAGAAGGAACTCTCACAAGGGAATTCTTCTTAATAAACAACCAAATGCATCATGTAGAAAAAGAAAAGAGAGATTGGAAAATATCACCATATCCAATCCCTAGTTTTTCAGAGATCTTTTTTAAACACATTCAGATGTCAGAACCAATTTAATAGTGAATAAAATCAGGAAAAAAGATGAAAAACACAAAATAATGCCTAAGTCCGGAGAACATTAGTATAAGTTATAACTTGTTCATACTATTGAATTTAAATGGTAGTATAAATTATTCCTTTTCTTCCAAATGCTAGGCTGGTAATGTAATTATTCTCCAATGTTTCATTTTGCATTTTACTTCACTATTATGAGTTTTGCAAGATTCATCTTTTTGTTCCAGTATTTAAGGCTGGTTACTGGTTTTTTAACTATTTAAACACATAGAGACGGACATATCTCGATGCAGCAAACCAAGACTATACTCATATTGGGAAGAGGTTAGAACTGGTGCATAAGGAACTTCCTTAATTATGCAAATTGACACGAAGGAAATGGAAAACAGGGGCTTGTAGGAGAGAGCAAGTATCTATCTAAAAGCATTATCTTGTGTATTTAGAACAATGACCGAAAACATATACAAAAAGACAATGTAGTTTATGAACTTGTAAAGACATGCAAATAGAGCCAAGAGTTTTAATAACGCTGATGGAATTGCATGTTGTAGACGCGCCCGAGAATCAGGCGTTGCTGCTACAGTTCAGACTTAAATGTCACGGTCCTTAATCTGATCTCACAAAGTGCAATGCAAGACTGATAAATCACCAAAGAGTCCAAATCCGGCAAATCGTTTTGGAAAACTAATTTTTGTAAAGAAGTGCCAAACATGAACTGCTTTGCCAGATACAGAGTCGCCACTTAAATATTTTGTTTTGAGGAAATTTAGGAAACCTTGACTCGTGCCTAAGACCACGTGTCCGTCATCACCAAAGTTGTCTCGGCTCGGGAACTTGGTTACGATTGGAGAATGTCATCTATGAGCACCCCCGCTCGCCCGATCAAAGATCGGCTTGTACTAAGCATGATATCTTGTTTTTTTGAAAACACATGTGTTTTTATTACGGTTAATTAGCTAATCTTACTATGTGATGCGCACAACACACAAGTATAGACTAGATCGCCTAATTTGGAACAAAACATTGCATATCCGTTTGTTTGAAAAATGGTTTGAAGTTTGCTACTCGCAAGTAGGCTAAATCGAGGATTTTGATGAATTGTTCCAACTTAAGTAATCCAACCTTCACCTATAGGCATTCATGCAGTTATAACAAATAAGTAGTTAGCCTCATGGCAAGCATGCTTTCATGGCAACATTAACACACATGCAGTATGCTAAAGCATAAATACTCACAGTGTACTCCGAGCCAAAATAAAGAACTAGTTAGAAATCAATGCATGATCCTAATTCATGTTGAGATGGCTAATGCAGCACATGCAAAATACAACTAGATAGGCTCGGCTATCCTAAAATGACATAGGAAATGTGACATTTGATAACATGTATTCAAATTGGAATTTGAAGTACAATGCGGTTAGTATGATGCGCCGAGCCCGGTGCATGCAATACAGATGAATGATGCAAACATGCATAGCATAAGGATGCTAATTGAAACATGCCCTAAAACTAACCATTGAAAGTAGTTAAGTAAAAAGGAGAAAGACGTGGGGTTGGAAGACATGCACACACTCACGCACACTTATTACAACATATGCCCTCTCGATGGAGGGTTCGAATAAATAATACAAACCAACTAACTAACCAACTAACAAGCTAATTAATTATTACATAACCGAATTAATAAGCGAACTACTTACTAATTATTACAACAATTAACTAATTAACAAATTAACTAATTAAATTACAAATTAAAAGCTAACTAACAAGTAAGCATTAAAATGTGTAAACTAGGCTGCCTCAGCTCTGCCTTAAAGAAGTTGGAGATGCATGCTCATGATTCCCGTCCCGAAAAGCTCTCCGATTGCTCTCAAGAGGCTTTGTCTACAGGGTGTCCTCAAGGAATTCTTGCTGAACCTTACCAAAACGAGTCTGGGGAATACACTAGTGGCCTGCCGGCCATGGGGAGCCATTGCCGACCATCCTGCCGGCCAATAATACACACTGCCGGCCATCAACAAGGGGGTGCCGGCCATTGATGTGCTGGAACACCAAGCTGCAGTAGAGCACAAAACAGAGGAAATTGAGGGTCTCCCAAGGATATGTACACACTATGCCACCCCATATCACGTCAAAACATCAAGGGGGAGGCATAATCGGATCCACGACCATCAATCACGCATCCTGATGCATGATGGCCAAAGATCCAACTTGTGCAAATCAATGTGAAGTGAATGCACGAATAAACACACAAAGCCTAAAACTCTATCATGTATCGTCAAGAGCGTCAGCGACCAAGAATCGAGACACGTTTCATCACTTGAAGTATGAAACGTCCCTCGTTTCTCGTGCTCGGATTAATACTTAATCCAAACAACAATGCAACACAAGCATGGCAAACATGCAATATGTCCTAAGCATGCAAACATGCAACTACATGGCATACTCAATGCAAGGTAGTATGATTAACTTAACAAAGCTAATGGCATGCACAATGCTAATGTTTACAATAACTAGCATACTCAATGCGAACGTCAATTAGCATGCTCAATGCAATGGTGGCATACTTAATGCAATATACATAACATACACAATGGACTTAAACCAAAAGAGTAGACCTCAGTCTTGCTCCAAATCAGTGGCCGTTAGTGATGAAAAGATGATATGAGAAGTATGAAAAGGCAAGGCAAACATGTATGCCAATTGGCTCAAGGATCAAAGCATAAAGATGCGACTCTTAAGCATACTTAAAGAGTGACAAGCATGGATATATGATAGCACCACAAGTTCTGAAAACATCCATGGAATGGTGCCAAACCACCCTAACAAGACAAACAAAGCATGCGAGAAAGCTCAAAGCTCGAAATTAGCAAAGAGACGTAGGCCATGGCTATACAAAGCAAGCCCCAAAGGGGCAAGGGCATCAAAAACAGTCCCAAGGCAGGTCAAGGTGAGTCTAAAAACATGCTTGAACCTAGCCATTACAAGCTAGAACAAAGGGCCAAAACATGAAGCATGCAAAGCTACAAAATGGGTGTTATACTACACTTATTAAAACCAAACATGGCATGACTTGAACAACATAAAACAGAGTTGCATCATGTCAAGATAAGCCCAAAAACCTACTGAGATGGCATCCCAAAGACCTAAGCATAGAGGCATGCACAATGATCCATTCATAAGGCATAAAACACCAACTTATCAAAGCATTGAAAGCATGGAAAAAGTAAGTGTATGACCACATGACATGGACTGAAATAACATAACAAGTGATGTCGAATTGTTGAAATAGGCCAAGTAACACATGCTAGTGGACTTGGTGCACAAAAGCTAACAAGCTAGATTGAACCATGGCTATACAAAGCAAGTCATGCATGGCCAAAACAACCAAAATCAGACCTTAAACATGGTAAAACATGAACAAAATTTTCTCAGAGCTAAGCCAGAAGCATGCTAAAATGACATGTTGAAGCATGATGCATGTTAAGGTAATGGAGAGGATTACACTACAAGTGCATGAGGCATGCAAGGGCCAACCAAACCAAACAAAAATTGAGTCATGACATGGCAAAACATCACCAAAAACAAGCTGAAATGGAAAGAAAACAAGCTAGAATGGCATGCTCCTTCATGAGGCATACAAAGCTAATTTGTGTGATTTACACTACAAGTGTGTTATGCATGCATGGAGTGATAAAATCAACCCAAAACAGATCTAAGGTATGGTAAAACATCACCAAAAACCTACTGAAATGGAGCCAAAATAAGCTAAAATGACATGTCAAAACATGAAGCATATAAAGCTAGTTTAAAAGATTCACACTACAAGTGTATTAGGCATGCATGGAGTGACCATACCAAGTAAAAACAGTGGCATGCCAGGCTAAAATAATCCCAAATACAAGCTAAGATATGGTCAACATAAACTTACCAAAGGTGCTCACACATGAGGCATTCAAAGCAAGTAAACAAGACACAAAGGAGAGGGGATGACCCTCTCCTATTTAGGACACCAAAACCACCTTTCCACTACTAAAAATCCTCTGGATTTCAGTGGTAGAAAGGTCATACAAAGGCTTCAACAAGAGTCTAAAGGGATGGCTCAAAATAAGGCCTAACAAGGCCTAAGAGGGGGTAAAAAACCCCCAACAAAAAAAATGACCTTAAACAAAGATCTAAAGCACTTAAAAACAGAACTTTTTTCAGTTGAAAGTAAGGCCTAAAACAATATGCAAGGATGGCCAAAATGAGGTACAAATAAATGCTAAAATGGGGAATATACTTACCCTTGAAGATCAACTTCGAAACCAGCAACCTCAGGGGCCAAAAACCAAATTTTAGAACTCAAGTAACACTCCCAAGAACCTCAGCTCAAAGATGGTGGTGTATCTCTATGTGTTGTAGTGTAAAAGTGCAAGAAAAATGGACTTTAGAGCACAAATACACACAATAAAGAGAGAGAGAATGAGAAATATAGAGAGAGAGAGAGAGATACAACTTCTCTAAAAATGGCTGAACCTCTGATAGAGAGGGAAAGCCTCTCCTTATATAGAAGGGAGCAATGCAAAGCTTGTTGAACAAGCTTGGCAAGAGCTTCATCCCTCCATACATGTGTATGGAGGGGAAAGAAGTGAAAACCAGCTGGCTCAAAAGATCTGGCATAAAACCTACTGAGACAAGGGTTCTGCCGGCCATCAGTGGTGGCCGGCAGTGGCTCATTGATGGCCGGTAGGCTTCATCAATGGCCAGCAGTAACAAAGGCATGGCCGGCAGTGGTAGGCAGTGGCCAGTAGTGCACTATGAGAATAAAGCTGGAAGGGCCAATACATGGTCCAAAAGTGGGGTAGAAAGGATACAGGGTTTGGAAAGCTCAAACTTGTGACGTTCCGCCGCAAAAGTTGAGCACTCGACGAGCAATCGAACTTGTGGTTGGATGTTGTAGACACCCCATTTTTGACCGACCTTAAGACTCAGACGTCATCGATTGAGCGCTCGGTGATGGTGCATGTTGTGCTCGTTTCGAGTCTCTGGAGTTTTGGCTTGAGAGCCTTACCTCCGGGCCTCGGAACTTTTTGTGCTTCGACTCGGTTTGCTGACCAGGTCTTGTTTTCTCTTCCCGAAGGGAGGGAGAGGTCTTGTAGACCATCTCTCAGTGGTCGTAGACTACTTTTCGTGGTTGTAGGCCACTGTTCCCGTTTGGAGACTAGTTTCTGATTTTCGGGGCCGTCGGCCGCGCGCCTCAGTTCGGGACCGCATAACTTTCTCCGTTTGGCACGATTTTTGGTACACACCTTACTTTCTCTCTCTAGAGGGACACTGTGGCCCGGGAGACCACCTTCATGGTCGCATGCCACTTTTGATGCTTAACAGCCTGTTTTCGGGGCACCCGGCTGCGCGTTTTGACCCCCGAACCCTCGTTTTGCATCCATCTTGGTTCATTTTTGGTTTGGACCCCATTTTCATTGTTTGGAAGGTGGTACAAGGGTGGGAGACCACCTTTTCTCTTGGAGACACCTTTTCTCTTGCCGGCCGATTTTCTTGTCAGGAAGCTGGTCTCCTTGGTTTTCGAGCCATATTTACAGGTCTCCCACCATACCACTTGCTTGCATTTCATGTGGAGACCACCCTGGGAGGCTGCCGACCACTTGAACCTTTTGACCCTGGTCGGCCGACCAGGGCAAGTGGTCGGCCGACAACTTGAACTGGTCGGCCAGCTCCCATCAGTTCTGTTTCAGTGAGTTGATTCCAGCTGTGCCAGTTGGGAGGCACAGACTGCATCCTCCATACACGTGTATGGAGGATGTTTGCCCTTGGTTTTAAGCTTCTAGGAGAAGCTTTAGTCCCTCTTGTCTATAAAGGAAGGGCTCCCCTTCCTTGTAGAGGGTTCTGAAATTGGTCTAAGGCAAAAGACATATATCTCTATATATCTCTACACTTTTGGCTCAAAAAGTGTGTTATTCTTAGCCCTTTGCACCACACCTCATAGCCTAACACCTCCACCATTGCTTGGAGCATCTTGGAGGCCATTTTTAGAGGTTGAGAGGCTGTCTTTGTGGTCCAGAGGTTGCTGGTCCTTTTGTGCTACAAGGGTAACACACTTTCTCCCTTTTTAAGGCTTTATTTTGCTTCATCTTTTAGCTATACTTGCAAGCATATTTGAGCTTTGGCGTAACCTAAAAAAAATCTTATTTTGAGGCCCTTAACATGTTTGTTTAAGATTATTTTTCTGTTGGGGGTCATCTACCCCCTTGCATACTTCATTTTACCTTGTTTTGAGCCATGCCTTAGAGCATTTGTGTTAGCCTTTGTTTGGCCTTTTAGCCACTAAAATCCAGTGGATTTTCAGTGGCTAGCATGCTGTTTTGAGTGCCAAAATCAGAGAGGGGTGACCCTCTCTCTCCTTGTTTTGTTTTTTAGCATTTTTGGCCTTACAAAGGAGCCCTTATTTGCATGCTTCCAAGCCATGTTTCAGGCCATTTTTTATGAGTTTTAGGATTTGCATAGGCTCTTTCTAGAGCTTTTTTTGCCATATTGGATGTCTATCTTGCATGTGTAGAATAACCCTCTTCATAGCATATCAAAGGAGCATCTCATTCTTGCATGCATTAACCATGTTTCAGTGGGTTTTTGGGCTTTATTTGGCATGGCATACCTCTGAATTTTTCTGGTTTAGTGGCCTCTTGATTGCCTCACATGCTTGTAGTGCAAATCCTCTTTACTAGCTTATATTGCATGCTATTTTGGCCTTTGATTCTAGCACTTTTTGGCCATGCCTTAAAAATTGATTTTGTGCATGTTTTAGACTGCCTTAGCTCTATTTTTGGGCCTCATGGTCGAATGATGTTTGCTATGCATGGTTGTAGTTCAATACCCTTGCCTAGCTTTGAGTTTTGAAGCCTATTGCATGCGTATTTCGAGGTGTTTCCATGTTTTGGCATCATTGTGAATCATATTTCAGAGCTTATATGTATGCCATATTCCCATGTTTTCCACTCTTTGAATGTGTTTGAGAGTTATGCATGAATACCTCATTTTTGGATCATTGCATGAACTTCATTTCCATGCTTTGCGAGCCATCATTTTAGTCCATATTTGCTACTATTCTGGCCTGCATAGGGACTATTTGGGGCTGGTTTGGCCATTTGAGTATGGCTTTGCATGCCTATAGTGTAATCCACTTCACTAGTTTCGGTATTTGGGCCATCTAGCATGCATTGTGTGAGGTGTTTGCATGATTCGAGGCCATCTTGCATGTCATTTCAGAGTTGGAAAATATGTGATTGCACGCCATATTTCATGCTTACCATGCTTTGGTGGAGTTGCACTTTGTGCCTTAGGTTTGGTCCCTTGCATTTGTACGTGTTTGCATGTGTGTTGTTGCTTTATTTTCATCATGTATGGCCACTGATTTGAGTGTGGCTGAGGCCCATTCATTTTAGTTTAAGTCCATCTTGCATCATGTATGCCATATCCATGTTGTCGCATGCTTGATCGTCACATTGGGTATGCTTTGTTCATGTCTTCGTGCATGTCCATTTTCGTATGTGCATTGCGTATGCCATATAGTTCATGTGCATTGAGTATGCCATTCTTAGTTCATAGCATTGTGTATGCTAGTTGCATGTTTGCATATCATCCCTCGCGTGCTAGCATGATTAGGTTCATTGCATTTAGGGTTGCATGCTAGTCGTATTGTGTATTCCATGTATATTGCATTGTGTTTGGAATAGGGTTTAGTCCAAACACGGGAAACGAGGGACATTTTGTACTCCAAGTGACGAAACGTGCCTCGATTCTCGATCGCCGACACTCCGGATTACCTATGATGGAGTTTAGGCCTTGTTGTGTTTATATGTGTATTCATTTTACATCGAGTCATGCAATCCGGCTCCTTGGCTATCATGCATCGAGATGCGTGATTGGTGACACGAGGATCGAGGACTACACTCCTTAGAGCTTGTGCAATGATGGGGAGAGTGGTCATGCACACATATGTTGAAAATACTTTGCCATGCCCCTTTCTCGCTCTCTGTTACAACAAACCGGAAACCAGCAGCAAAAACTGGTCAGCAGCCTTCTGGAGCTTTGTACAGTGTTCTGGGACCAGTTGCAAACAAAGGCAAATTGGAGCATCGCGATGGATTTCCCAACAAGGCGACTTGAGCATGCATGCATCCCTATCATTTGGAACAGAGCTGAGGCAGTCCTTTTTGTTTAATTTGCATGCTAGTTTCCTTACTTACTTAGTTAATTCATTAATTAATTAATGTTGTGTAATAATTAGTTTAATTAGCTTAGATTAGCTAGTTTATTCTGTACTATTCATTCGGACCCTCCGAGAAGGGCAATGTTGTAATAAGTGTGCATGTGTGTGTGATGCATGCCTTTTAACCCCACGTCTTTCTCCCTTTTATTTACCAGCTTATGATGGTTAGTTTTAGGGCATGTTTAAATTAGCATCTATATGTTCGCATGCTTGCATTCATTCATCTGTATTGCATGCACCGGGCTCGGCGTATCATGCTAACTGCATTGTATTTCAATTCCAAGTTGAATACATGTATCGATTGTTGCATCTCATATGCCATCTTAGAATAGCCGAGCCTATTGTAGTTGCATTTTTGCATGTGTCGCATTAGCCATCTCAGCATAGTTAGGATTCATGCATGTTTTCTAATTAGCTTCTTTCTTTGGCTCGGAGTACTCGGTAAGTGTTTATGCTTTAGCTTCCTTGCATGCGTGTGAGTGACTGCCATGATAGCATGCTTACCATGAGGTTATTTGCTTATGTGATGTAACTGCCTGAATGCCTGTGGGTGAAGGTTGGGTTACTTGAATTGGAATAATTCATCGATTGCGAGTTTTAAGCCCACTTGAGAGTGGCAAATCACCCTGTTTTTCTAAGCCCACTTGAGGGTGGCAAAATCCACGTCTTAGCCTACTTGCGAGTAGCACCATCAAACCATTTTCAAATAAACAAACATGAAATATTTTGTTCCAACTCAGGCGATCCAGTCTATACTTGTTTGCTGCGTGCATCACATAGCAATTCTAGGTTAATAACCGGAATAAGAGCACATGTGTTTTCAAAAACAAGATATCATGTTTAGTAGTGGCCGATCTTTGATCGGGCGAGCGGGGATGCTCATGAAATGACCTTCTCCAATCGTACCTAAGTTCCCGAGCCGAGACAACTTTGGTGATGACAGACACGTGGCTTTAGGCACGAGTCAGGGTTTCCTAAATTCTCCCAAAATAAAATATTTAGGTAGCGACTCTGTATTTGGCAAAGCTGTCCATGTTTGGCACTTCTTTCTAAAAATTTATTTTTCAAAACGATTTGCCGGATTTGGACTCTTTGGTGATTTATCGGTCTCGCATTGCACTTTACGGGATTAGATTCAGAACCGTGACATTTGAGTTCGAACTGTAGTGAGCCCAATGAACAAAACGGGATTCCCTCCCGGGACGTTCGGGGACGTCTACAGATGTACCTGCAATCACAACCAAGTCTTGAGGACGGTCAAAAATGGGGTGTCTACACATGTCTCTTTCACTTCACCACTTTATTTAAATAAGATTAATTAAAGAATGCTTTAATGGTGACAGAATATTATAACCTACCAACAGGGCCTGCTTGAACAAACAATTCTTAGAGTAACTCTTCAATTACCTACAAGCAGATAGAGAACAAGCATTAGCTAGATTAAAAGCTGCCTACACAGGTTCTATAATTAGTTTAGGACCTTCAAGAAGTTGAGTACCTTTCATAGCCAAGACCTTCAAGAACAATAAATGTCAATGTGTATTTGAATTGAATAAAATTGAATTAATAATTGCATCATTGAATCAGAAAATAGAACCAATTTATATAAATGGAACAAATTCCTAATATAGGAAGTACGTAAGAATTTATTGTTCTAGTAGAAAATTCCCACAATTACAGTATTAATATATCTCAAAATTCTATGAAATAAATACATTATGGCACAAAAAAATCAATTAACAAAATAAAATTTTCAATAAATATATGTGTTGAGCAACTATGGCACAAAAAAATCAACAAGTCCAATTGTTAATATTTTTATTTTCTTTTTTTAATTTTTTTAGTAGTTAATATAACAATAATTGCTAGTCTACCAATATATCTACAACCACTAAAAGAAACAGTTCAAAGAAACAGAGACTAAATTTGGAAGAAACAAAAAAAATTAAAAAAAAAACCCTAATTAGGTATCCAAAACACAAAGCAAAGCACTAATTAAACAGAAACCATAAATAATTTATTATAATCAACCACACATAGGCCTAATTTATACTAAATTGGAGAAATTGAAGAAAAGAAACAGAAATGGAATGGCCAAAAACCTAAAATTAAATAGAAATGATATATATATATAGAGAGAGAGAGAGAGAGAGTGTGTGTGTGTGTGTGTGCGCCTTAACCTTAGCTCAATGGATCTATGATTTCCACTTTTGAGGCTCCGATCTAACAACAAACGAAGGGCCGAACCAGAGACTCCATGGAGGCGGATGAGGCGGCAGATTTGGAGGAAGAAGAAAAAGCAGTGGTGATAGTGGATGTAGATATTTGATGTTGTTGTGGTCAAGGCAAGGGTTGTGAGGCAATGAAGGAGCAATGGTGGACCAAAAAAAGATGTTGAGCGATTCAGGTACTCGCTATTTCACCGCCGCTGCTTGCAGTCGTGAGAGAGAAAGAGAGAGAGAGAGAGTTAGAGAACGCGATAGTATCGTATTTTGGGGATTTTTGAAATTGGAGATTTTTTTTGTTTAAGGGATTGGGGATTAGAGATCGTGAGAAACAAAATGGGGGAATTCGAATAGAAAGAGCGGGATTTTTTTTTTGATTTTTGATTTTTTTTTTTTTATTAAGGTTGAAAATTTATTTTTTTCATTTTTAATTTAATGAAAAATTATTATTATTATTATTATTTATTCGGTAGAAGTAGGGGTAATATTTTAATAAAAAATATTTTCTGTTAAAATAAAGTTAGTTTTTTGTGGTCAATGAAAAATATTTATTTGTTTAGTTATTAAGGTTGAAAATTTATTTGTTTCATTTTTATTTTAATGAAAAATTATTCATTAAAATTTTATTTTGATGAAAAATTAATGAAAATTTTTTATTTGTTTCATTTTTATTATTATTTTTTATTTGGTAGAAGCAAGGATAATATTTTAATGAAAAATATTTTTCGTTAAAATAAAATTAGTTTTTTGTGGTCAATGAAAAATCTTTTTCTGCTGTCCATTTTTTTTGGTTACTAAAAATCAGGAACTAATTTTTTGTGGTAGAGGGAGTGACAGTGGTGGTGAAGGTGGTGGATAAGAGGTGATGGTATTGGTGGTCATGATGGCAAAGGAGATTAGTGGTGAAGTTGTGGTAGTGGTAGAGGAGATGGAGTGGGTTGTGGAAGAGAGGTAGTGGTGGTGGTGGTGGTAGTGGTAGTGGTAGTGGTAGTGAAAGTGGAGTGGTGGTGATGGTGGAAGTAATGGTAGTCGTAGAGGTGGAGTGGCAATAGTGGTAATAGTGGTGGTAGTGGAATGGTATTTGCAGTAGTGGTGAAGATGGTAGAGGAGATGTATGGTGAGAGAGAGAGAGAGAGAGATGAATGAGAGATAGATAGAGAGACAGACAGACAGACAGAGACAGAGTGATGAGTGAGAGAGAGACAAAGTGGTCACTAAAAGTGCATTTTCTTATAGTGGATCGATAAATCAAGAAGGAGCTTGGTAAATAGAGAAGAGGGAAGGGAGAGAGTGAGCAAGGTGAACACAGTGGAGGAGAAAAAGAAAGACAGACAAAAAGACAGCCAGACAGAGAGAGAGAAGAGTGATGAGTGAGAGAGAGACAGAGAGAGAAAGAGATAGAGAAAGAGAGAGACAGAAAAAGAGAGAGAAACAAAAGATGAGCGAGGGATAGACAAAGAGAGAGAGAGAGAGAGAGAGAGAGCGAAAAGAGATAAATGAGAGAGAGAGAAAGACATAGAAAAAAAGAGAAACATAGAGAAGAGAGACGGACATGAGAGATAGAGAGAGAAGAGAGATGAGCGAGAGAGATAGAGAAAGTAGAGATATGAGAGAGATAGAGAGAAGAGAGATGAGCGAGAGACGCATAGAGAGAGAGAGAGACAGGCAGACAGACAAACAGACAAATAGAGAAGAGGGATGAGTGAGAGAGAGAGAAAGAGAAGAGATAGAGAGACAAGAAGATGAAAAAATGGGTGAAAAGACAAATATTATATCAAAGGAGTAAGACGACGTCGTTTTTTTTTTTTTTTTTGCGACAAAAAAATACCGTTGCATTTATTCAAACCATTTTGTGACTGTATATATATGAAGCCATCTCAAAGCCACACTATTATTTTTTTTTTACTTTTTTTTTTTTTTTTTTGCAATGGTATCCATTACAGTGGCAAAAAACTCTTTTTTTTTTTTTTTTTTTTTTCCGATTGCAGCTGATGCCGTCGCAAAAACTCTATTTTTTAAGACAGCAATATCTGCCGTCGCAAATACTCTCCTTTTTCGCGACAGCATTTTCTGCCGTCGCAAAAACTCATATTTTTCGCGACAGCAAATTGTGTCGTCGCAAATACTCTCCTTTTTCGCGACAACATTTTCTGCCGTCGCAAAAACTCACCTTTTTCGCGACAGCAAATTGTACCGTCGTAAAAAGTCACTTTTTGAGACAGCAAGTGTGCCATCGCAAATACTTCCGTCTTTTAAGCCCACTTTTCTTGTAGTGATTGAGATTTCATTAGATAATGTTCATCAATGTTGGGCCTTTCTTGTAAAAGATTGGTAAAGTAAACATCTTGTTGTGAATTCATACCTATGATTCAATAATATATAAGAATTAAAATTTAAAAAACAGAGCTTATAGCAAGCTGCAACTATTTGAATAGTAATGGAAATCCTACAATAGTTTCCTATTGCTACTGTTGATACTAGGCATCTTGCTGCTACTACTACTTTTGGAGCATAATTTGAAAGGGCCAATGGAATTCATTCAACGAAGCAAAAATTTAAAGTGGTCTGTCTATATAAAACTTATTTGATGGGATAAAATAATTGCATACAATTCACAATCTCTATTCTAACAGAAATTACAACAAACATATGGTGTGCAATACAAATACATAGTATTTCCTCTTTTACAAGTAGTAAAATCATGACCTATTGATTAAGAACATGGAGCCATAACTTGCTGCAACCATTTGTGAAATGAGATTAAAAATAAGGGAAGCCACAAAGTGAAGGAGTAAATATACGTTCACGTGAATTTCCTTCTATAATTACAAATGACAAATCAATGTGTAATATTTTTGCCAAAATCAACAAATAATGAAACGAGGATGTAACAATCTGAACATTTGCTTTCATATTCTCCAATTTTTTATCCACTATTCATGGCATAAACAAACAAAAATGACAAAACTTATTACCTCCCTTGAGCAGAAAGCTTGAGAAAAAGATAGAGAGGATGAGAGAGTTTGTGAGTTTTGGAATGTCTTCTCTATGGATTTATTTGTGGAGGTACTGATAGAACTTTTAGTACCAAAATGAGGGAAAAACTTTATCAGCAAAAACAGAACTCAGGAGACAAAAATAAATAAAAATTGGAAGGCTCATGAACAGTACCTCACTTGTCCTGGCAAGGTACTGTAGCTCACAACCATCTCAGCAATGCTTGAGCGAGTCTGCTGGAGCAGTCTTTCACCCTTCCAAGCTCGCTTCTATGACTGAAAAAAGAGAATGGCTATATTACTGGAGATGCTCTTAGCAGGTGGTATAGAAAGAATGAGAGTAAGGTGAGAATTTTCGACATGACGCATCAATAAAAGATGCATTGAATATGAAGTTAGCAGGTTAAGGTTAGTGTGCATCGTAAAAAAGTTAGATTTTTTCTAATGAAAATTATGAAGGTTTGTGGCATGCTATGCCACTTTGTGATAAAGACATGAATATTGAATTTATAGTGTGCATTATAAAGTTTGAATGATGAAATTACAATACCTTTTAATTTTTGTTATGATATTTTGTGATATAGATAGTAGCCTCTCCTGAAATAAATAGATATCCAATGTCAAATTTGCATAATTTGACCTGAATATCATAGGATTAATTACATATTTCATTGTTATTTTTATGGGCAAATTACACAAATAGTCCCTATAGTTTGGCGCTTGTGTCACTTTGGTTCCTGACTTTTCAATTGTGACACATTTGACCCTGAATTTTGAATCTTGTTCCAAATAAGAACAATTGAATATATAATTAGATTTTTCAATGGTAAAATTGTCAATTTGATAAAATATAAACTAATTTGACAAAAATAAATGTTAAACAAATATTTTTGAATTTTTAAAAATTATTTCTACCTACTAAAAATAAAATTATGTAAGATTGATAAATCTTTTAGACATTTATTTATTTTTTTTACCAAATTAATTTTTATTAAATTGACAATTTAATTTTTATTATGTTCCAAAAATATTTTTTTGATATTTGTTTTTGTCAAATTAGTTTATATTTTATCAAATTGACAATTTTACCCTTGAAACATCTAATGATATTTTCAATTGTCCTTATTTGGAACAATATTCAAAATTCAAGGTCAAATGTGCTACAATTGAAAAGTCAGGAACTAAAGTGACACAAGTTCCAAACTATAGGGACTATTAGTGTAATTAATCCTATTTTTATTAAAGGGTACACCATAAGATGTTTGAATTAAGACTCCTAAATGACCCTTCAAAGTGAATAGCACCCATGTCATCCATGGCAGCATCAACCTTGTTCTTGCAGAGATGTTCATTATGCTGCTAAATGTGGTATAGACTGCACCAACATCAGCTTTGTTCTTGCGCACAGAACTAGGAATACAAATATACTGCTTCAGATTGTTCTACTCGTGATCCATTCCAACAAATATTATCAGTTTCCATATTAAATCTAATAAAATTAATCAAACATTTCTACTTTCCATTTCAACAATTTCCTTGCAAGTTTTGAAATTGTCTCTCATCAACACAACAATTAATCTTTGAAAAGGCAGAAACTTTTATGTAGGCACCTGATAAGGTAATCCCCAAAAAACGCCATTCCCTACAATGCCTTAGATTTGATATTACAAGCTAAACATTGAAAACAATAGTTCATCAAGAATTTCAGAACAGGGAGAAATTCTATTAATTAAATCAAAATTATACATCCTAACCTGAACTTCAGATGAGAGAGAACATGAAACAACAATAATTATTCACTAACATACAAAGATCAAATCTCACTAGTTCATCTCCATATGAAGAAACAGAGAAAAAACTATGACTCCGGCGAAGGCATTATAGTGTTCGCCTTTTTCTTCTTATTTTCCTGTAAAACAGTCACAAATGCATCCACAATCTGTCGCTGCGATTCAAGTATCAACTCGTTTCGCTTCATCTCCATCTCCATTCTCATCTTCTCAATCTCCCCAGCCATCTCCATCTTCATCTTCTCCATCTTCACAAACCCTTCTCCCAAAACCTTAATGGCAGAAGCCATCTCTGCAATTTCACCCCTTTCTCTCTTAACTCCTCTACCATCACCACCAGTCTTTTTCCCTAACCCTAATCCAAAAGTAGAAGAAAACCCATTCCCATTCACAAACCTAGAATCAAGATTAGGGCAAGAATTCCCATCAGTCTTGCCTGAACTCTTTGATCTAATTCCAGTAGGAATTGAATATCTGTCATTGAATTTCTTTGCCCTAAACCCAGGAGGTACCAAATCTTGATCCATTGGGGTTTTTATATAAAACCCACCATCTGAATCAAAATTAGGTGCAAAATTCCCATGAATCTTCTCGAATTTCTTGCTTCTAATTGGGCCTTGAAAATCAGTATCATCTCCAACATCTTCATCAGATCCTTCATCCAAATACGATGAATGCCCATTCAAAACCGTAGAAGCGCAATTAGGGTTAGAATTCGCATCAATCTTGCTACAATTCTTCGCCCTAAGCCCTAAAATCACCGAATTTCGATCGACACCGACACCGTCCTCACCTAGACCAAGATTAGAGCTTGAATTTCCAACAATCTTCTTCACTGATTCAACACCAGACTCGATCCGATTGGTCGCATTTTGATTAGATCCAAGGGGCAAGGACATGGAATCCATGTTATCGAAGAAGAACCAGGAGGAGAAGAATCGGCCGGGGAAGGAGAGAGATCGCTGCTTCTCGGTCCGGTACTTCTGGCGGAGCTTCTCCATTTTGTGGCGGCACTGGGCGGAGGTCTTGGAAGGGGAGGCATCGGGGCAGCGGCTGACGACGGCGGCCGCCACCGCGTCCCAGTCGGCGGTCCGGAGGTAGCCCCGCCGGAGAGCGTACCACCGCTCGCGGTAGACGTCGATCAGAGCCAGGGTTTCCTCTTGGGTCCAACACGGCGGCGGAAACTTCCGAGGAGGCTTCTTCTCCGTCGTCGTCATCGACATGGGGTTGGGGTGGAGGATAAGGATGGACGCTT
This sequence comes from Camellia granthamiana, assembly GCA_036172215.1. NCBI lineage: Eukaryota > Viridiplantae > Streptophyta > Magnoliopsida > Ericales > Theaceae > Camellia > Camellia granthamiana. Next base: position 18,546,844 of record CM069913.1, read on the forward strand.
AAGGAGCGTAAATTAGCAAAGTAGCGGCGGCGTGAGCGGTGATTGGGGTTATAATGGAGGAGGTGGAGGAGGGGGGTGGAGGAAATGAAGAATGTGAAAGGGATGGGGCAAGGCGTGAGTGGGTGATGGTGGATAATGCTAGCGTGCGCAGGATGGTGCAGTGGACCACATAACAACTACTCCTCCAGTCTTCTACCACCACCATATCACTCCCCCACCACCCACCCATATTGTTTTCTCTCTCTCTCTCTCCCTAGAATGGACTTTTTTTCTCTCTCTTGAATGTAGGTGATTGTCCCCACACTAGTTGCGGTGGTGATGCTGGTGGTGAGTGTGATGGTGTAGGTTAGAACGTGATCGGCTTTGTCCTTTATTCTCATCACAGGATTGGTTTTCTATGTGCCAGTATTTGGCCTGTTTGGTAAGTTGTTTTTCAGCCTTTTTTTTTTTTAAAGATTAAAATAATTAATAAACATAAAATAAAATAAAATAAAATAATTATATTTAATTCATAATTTTTTTTTCTCACAATCATTAAATTAATTACAAAAAAAAAAAATCAACTTTCTAAAAATAACTATTTTAATCAAGTTAAAATAGTCACCAAAAAAAAAAAAAAATCAAATAACTAACTAAAATAAGGAAATTCTATTTGCATCCAAAAAATCATTATTGTCATGTTTGGTTAAGGGATTTGAGAAGGGATTTGGAAAAAAAAATGAAAAATGTGTGTGAAATTATATAAAATGTAGGTATATTTTATTTACATTTCACCTTCCTTTTCTATTTTTCTTTTCAAATCATTTCTCAAATCCTCTAACCAAATACAGCATAAGTATACCCAATTTTTTAATACACTCTATTAAATTATTTAGAATTATAATTTACTTTCAATACACCCTATATTTTTTCTCAAATTACCCTTTGGTATACCTAAATAATAAACAAATTAAAAATCTTAAATTACACCACTTTGCAAAAACCTTTTCAAAAGCTCTTAATCAGATTTCTGATTACAACTATTCCTTTTGTTGAACAAATATACAGGAGCATTGAGGAACTAATTGAAATTTTCAAAACTCACAAAACTAAATTTTTAATCATTTGTTTATAATTTTGGTAATTTTTCTGTTGAATTGAAATTTTGTTTTGTTGTTTAATTGAAAATCTATTTTTGGCCCTTGGGATCATTTGCTTCTTGATATGCTTGATCTTCTAAAGTGAAAACATTTCAAATCTTTTTATAGGCGTTTATTTATAGGTTTGAAAGTTTAAGAAATTTGGTGCTACATGTTGTTCTTATAAAACTTGTTCTCAATCCACATAATTAAAAAAAAAAAAAAATTGTATTTATCTATTATTAAAAGAAATTATATTTATCTATAATCAAAATTATATAAGTGTCATCAAAATTATATGTTTATGCATTATTGGTAAAGGTAAGAAACAAGACAGTTGTAGAAGAAAACAATGATGGATGACAAATCAAAAGGGATCTTGAAATCGAAGCCATGGCTTGTTGGGTTAGAAATCTTTCTAAAGGACCTCGTAAAGTATGGTAGCACATAGAAACATTCTAAACCATTGGTGGGATAGATTAGAGTTTTGGAGTGAGAAATAAGATGAAGAGAAAATAATTGAAATTTAGGGAAGAAGATGAAAAAAAGTTGAATACGAAGAATATGTATAAATGGTTTGGGTGTACCATGAGGAAAAAATATATTTTATTTTAGGTTTTAATGTATATTGTCCTTATTAATAAATTTATATCAGGGTATAATAGAAACTAAAATTTTAAAATTTTAGTTAGATGTACTGAGTTACTATTTGGGTGACAGAATCACCCCTAAAATAACCAACTTCTCAAACAAGGCCAAAATTGAGTTGGGTTTAGAGTTTGATAGAAAGGGCTCTTTAAAGTTTGATACGTTTTTTTTAAGCAAGGCAGAGCTTAGGCCTAATTTTTTCTATTTTTATTTTCACAACTTTGTGTATATATAAAAATATTTAAAAAGTGAGTAAAAATTTAGTATAACAATTATGATGATGCCACGTTATTATTACCAATACTTATTAGCATTACTAATTTTTTATCCTTTTCCTAAAACAACATGTGAGAGGACTCCCTTAATTAAATGAAACAAATGATTCAATAGCTTTCACAACTACATAATAGGAGTCAAAATGGGACATAGATAACAATGGTTGAATTCACATGTAAATTTCACCTTTCGTCTCTCATTTATCTCTTATTTTGTCAAAACAATAATCTTATTATAGACAATAACACACAAAAGAACACTCACCTTTTGTTTTGTCTTTTATTTTTCCGAAGTTGCATATGATATGGCAAAATTGATCTTAGACTGGGAAAATAGTTTTTGTTTTTTTGGAAAAAGTTTGGAAAATAGTTTCTGACTAGCACGAAGTTGAGTATCTTGTCAATTAATATAATTGCAAACAAATAACACCCAAAAAAAAAAAATGTGTGAAGCAAAAAATAAATGAAGAAAGAAACAAAATAAAATAAAAAAGGGAGAGGTAGGGGTATTGAACCCGACGTGAATCGAACACGCAACCTTCTGATCTGGAGTCAGACGCGCTACCATTGCGCCACGGATCCACTTTTTATCAAGTGTTTTGTTCTAAAATAATTTAATGTTAATTTATACCACACGTTCTACACATACCAAAATAGGATTTATTCATTTTTCAACTAACATCTCACCAGTTTTCTTGTATCGATCCTCTATTGTCAACGTTTTGTTATCAAACATTATCCGAAGAGGGGGAGAGAGATAGAGTAGTTGCAAAGCATATTGGGCAAATTACAAACACCCCTCTCGAGATTTGGTGAAAATACAGATTCTTCTTGAGGTTTGAGAAATTATAAATTGTCCCATGAGGGTCAAATTTTCATAACAAATTAGAAAAAATTATGGGAAAATCTGTATGAAAATAAAAATCTCAGGGGGCGGGATGTAATTTCTCAAACCTCAGGGGGGAATTTGTATTTTCACCAAATCTCGAGGGGGTGTTTATAATTTGCCCAAGCATATTTAATCTTAACCGTATAGAACTCGTCGAATAATATATGTTTGTAAAAAATTATATTAATTGGATATCGATAGTTATCTCATCAAATCAAATTTCTGTCAACCGTTTATTTTTTTACCGTCCATTTTTTTTTTTTTTATATATACAAAACTAATTTAATTACGTAGCTATAGATATCCGATCAACGTGACTTTTTACAGACATATAGTAATCGATAATTTTTACATATTAAATAGTTCAAATTATCTAAATGGAATTCATGATAAATCTTCACAAGTTTAATGATATCCTCTAATCTGATCACAAATTAAAGGAAAGCCAGCCCATAATACATATATCAAAAATACATATATCGAAAATGAGTGGTTAATTTAATTGGTTAGAACTTTACATCTTATTAGAACTTAAAATGGCCAAAGATCCGTATGTGATGCCACAAGACTAAAAGGAAAAATAAAAAATATAGGTACTGTTTAGTAAAATTTTAGAATTATGATTTAAAAATAGAGTTATATTTAGAGTTTGTGAGTTTTAAAATTATGATTTAAGTTTTGTTTAGTTGTGAATTTTAAAAAGAGTTTTAAATTTTTGGTGTGACATATGATATTTGATTTAAAAATTTTCAACTCATAACTAAATACACAATCCAAAATTCTATTCAAAACTCATTAAAAATTTAAAAACAATTCCGAAAATATTTTTTATTTAAAATATAAAAATTAAAATTGCCAAAAAAAAATAAAAATTAAAAGAATTTGTTCCGATCAACTGGTCAGACGCCTGGGGGACATCTGGGAGGATGACTGGCAGGGGTATAAAATTGGCCCGCGGCCCAAGATGGGCCTGGTTCGTTTAGGCCCGCTTGGGCCTAGGCCCGAGCCCTTGGGCTAAGGCCTGGGCCATCGTTTTGAAGTCCGGCTCGGCCTGACCCGTGGCTTAGCCCATTGGCTCACTTAGGGCCTTGCCTCGCTTGAGACCCAGTGTATTTTTTAATGGAAAATAATAAATATTGATAGAAAAAAGTTAAAAAAAAAAAAGGTCAGGCCCTCCCGCCCACCCAAGGCCTGAATACCCCTAGGCTTGGGCCTAGGTTTAATTTTTTGACCCGTGGGCCGGCCCAGGCTAGATTTACACCCCTAATCAAGTAAACATGTTTTCAAAAGTTGGTGTGGAATCAATTTTTAAAAACTCTAACCAAACACAACACTCAAACCAACGTGTAAAAGTACGATTCAAAAACTTCACCAGACAGCCTATTTTCTAGACGAAGGTTTTCACCAGATTCCCTCATGAGAAGTATGATTCCCTTTCACAATGGAGAGACTATTCAGGGGCAATTTAGGAAGATTAGCTTTTTAGTTTTTTTATTTTTTTTAAGTCATATCACTGTGAGAATATATTGGCCCTGTTTGGTAGAGCTGTGGGAAAGTGCTTATAGCTTATGCTTAAACAGCTTATAGCTTATAACTATGACTATAAGCTGATTTCCAACTTATTCTTAAAGCATCTCCTGCCCCACTCAAAGAATAAGCTGATTTCTGACTTCCAAAAAGTTATAAGCTATAATCTATAAGCTAAACCAAACACATCAAAATAGCTTAAATTAAACTGAAAGTTGAAATAAGCTGTAATTAAGCTCTGCCAAACAGGCACATTGTGAGTCTTACAAATTAACTTAGAGTCCTATTAAAGGCATGATTGTATTAGAGTCCTATTAGAGTCATGATCGTATTGTATTTATATTTCCTTTTTGGTTTAGGAGTTAGGGCTATATATATTCTAAGGTCTGATTGTAATGTATACACAATTGAATATACAGAGCAACGTTTCTGGAATCTTACATGGTATCAGAGTTGGGGTTTGAAATCCTTTCTGGTTCTGATTTCTAGTTTGACTCTGTTTTCTAGACTTGATCGAACTCCCTAGTTATCATCAAGTCAAGCCTATGCTTTGTTAGGCTCGCGAGACCCATTTGGTTCATTGAAGGTCATCTGATTCGAGAACCGGGTTCTCCTTTCTCTGGTTCTTTGGGTTCTTGATTCGTCTGTTTCATCGCGACACATTTGGGATCTGGGTGTAGGTTGTGAACCATCTTCATAACCCGTCTAAGTCGCGCAGGCCCTCGTCGCAATTCATCTGAGTTGAGAGGACTCTGGTCGTCTGTCTCTGCCTCTTTCGTGCCTCACGCGAAGGTCTGCTCTCACTGACGACAGTTGATCTTCTCTTCTCCGACGATAGCTGGTCATTTTGGGTGACCCATCTGGTCGACCCATCGGTTCGAAGTGGTCACTGTGCTTCGATAGCTGATATTCTTTCTCTGGTTCTTCTTCAGTCTGTTCATGAATTTGATCTCTGGTTATACTTTGGTTATATTTTGGGGTTATTACATTTAAACCTTTCAATTATTACATTTATCATCTTTTGACCCCTGTTTTGCTCTATTTTAAACCCCTCAGTTTTCTATTTATTATTATGACGTCTCTGGTTTCAAACAAGTGTGCCTTCTGCCATCTGGGACATTGTAAGTATCAGTGTCCTAAGAAGAGACGTATGCCTGCTCCGTCTTCTCAGCAGTCTCCGACACAGTTCCGAGCTCCACCTCTAAGTTCTTCTCAATCTCCGATTGCATACACTGTCTCTGCTTCGGCTCCTGATCCTGACTTGGCTTCTCTGGAATCTTACAATCACCTATCTATTCTTTTACACAAAAAAACCAAAAAAATTATTTTTTATCATCTTTCCAAAACACCACTCAATATCAGATGTAGTGAGCCATAAAAATGAATGTTGTGTATTCATTGGTCATGATGTCGATGTTACAAGTGGCATTGAAATTTTTTTGTTCACAATGAGCTTAGCTTAACTTCTCAATCAGTCATTAAAATTCATGCCACAAGGGGAAAAAAAATTCATTCTACATTTTCTTTTCTGCATGTATGTTGGAAAGAGAAAGATAACCATTATGAAAATGAATTACAAAATTTAAGTAAACAGGTGTATGAGAAACAACAATAAAATGGAGGCTAGTTGTACACAACCAGTAAACTCATATACAAAAAAGGCAACATAAAAAGATAATAATAATAATAAAAAAACTCTCAGTAAAAGCTGCTCCAACATTGTCATTGATATTCAACTCTCCTGACTCTTCTTAATTCTTCGAATCAGCAACGGAACGGGTTTTTCCAAGACCGACACGTTAATGTTGCTCCAAACGTCTGGTTTTGTGGGAAGCTGAGCGATTTTCTCTGCAATTCCCATGTCTTCTGGAAGAACGGAACCAAAGACAGTGTATGATTTCTTCCACTCTCTGTGGTTCGCTAGGCTTATGAAGAATTCTGGACCAGAGCCAACCCAGGCAACCGAACCTCTCTTGATGGTTGGGCAGACTTCGGTGGGAATGTGCTTGAATGGGGAACCTTTGGCTTCAAGCGTTCCTTGAATCAGCGCAAATGGAGGGCCAAATGAAGCCTACAAAAGTAACAAAAAGAAACTTCAATTTAGAAACATAAAGCATTGAAGCAGCAAAAAATTGGAAACTCACACAAGGAGAATAGGAAGATTGAAATGATGTTATCTGTACCCCAAAAAAAAAAAAAAAAAAAAAAAAAAATTGTAAAAGAATAATTCAAAAAAGAAGGGAAAAAAGCCCAAAAAGGCTGTTTACACCAACTGTATAGACAAAACAAATCTTTAACGAGCCTCTCGGGTGGCCCAGTGGTCGGGCCCTTATGCCCAGCTCACCGGAGCTGGGGGTACGATCCCCAACCCTCACCCCAAAGAATATGTTAAGTTCCTGATGTTTCTTAAAAAATAATAATAATAATAATGTATAAACCAAATCATCGATCTATTAATTTATGCAAGTCAACTTTGGTGTTTGTGAATGAAGATAGAAATTTGACCCATTATGCTTAAAACAGAAACAAGGAGGGGAAATGCTTTTAACCCAGAACAATCCCAAATGAGGCCAGTTTATAGATGGCTAGAGAAAGACTTTTTGCTTAATTCTACATATGCATATGGTTTTTGCTTCAACTTCATCCTATCACATCCCGAAAAGCACACATATACACAAAAATTTAATCAGATAAAGAACCTCTTAGAATGGTCAAATAAATGCAACTAGCACGAATTCGATTACAATATTTTCTGCTGCACTTTTTCTAGTCTAATATTTAAGCTATATGTTGGCACCTTAAGTAGAAAATGTATGTGCCTGGGAGTTGTTTCAAACACACTCGTCATCATGTGCCAATTGGATTTATAGAATGATGTGGATTTGCAAACAGTTCTACCAATTAGTGATGCTAAGACAATTTATTAGTAGCCTTCAAAAAAGGTCTCCAATGAAACTTTGATGAAATTGCAACAAATCAACAGAAAGTATATGAAAAGGACATAAAATGAAAAAAATTGTGACTTGAATCGGAAACCAATATCTTAGATCACAAATAAAGGGTTCTAGATCTTTGAGAAAGCTATAGGGATGCCTAGAACAGTGGAAGATACGTAAACTTGATTTAAGGAGCAGATTCATAATGCACATTACTAATGACAGCTTATCCATATGCAGCACAATGGGTAACTAAGAAACTTAATAAAGTCTTACATCTTTTATGTGGTTGCCCTTCGAATCCCAAATTTGCCCTCGACTTTCAGCACGATAAAATTGACAACCCGCACAGTGACGCAAACCCAACAACTCAAGAATGTAGACCACTGAATGTGGGGCACAATCAGGCAAAAGCTGCACCAAATCATATACATTGATTGTCACCAAAAGGAAAGGGTAAAATGGCGAAGAAAAAAGAGGACATGTACTGCATTAAAACAAAGATATAGATCAAGCCTATGTTGAAGATGAAATTAATGTGCAAAATTATATGCAGAAAAGAATAAAAAGAAGGAAGAATAATTAAATTGTTGCTATGTGACTATGTCCTAGAATAGTCCTGGATAAAAAAGGAGATATCTTTGGTGAAGAGTCTCTTTCATTTTCCAAAGCAAATTACCCTTATGGATCCTAAGTCACAATGTTCACAAAAGATCATACAAGCCATTCTGTGAACCATCAATCCATCATTGATATTTTCCAACATTTGGACTTTGACAAATCACCATAACCCTTAGATCTTAAAACAGATTCCAGTAATGACTTAAGGAAAGAAAGAGACATGCAAAATTATGACTAGCAATTTGACTAAAATATAACATCTAATCTCCAACAATTTTTTAGGGTTGGCAAAGGTTTGGGTATTCAGAGTTAATAGCAAGAGTTAAAGTACAGAATATATGAGATTAGGGTTGAAGTTGGAGAGGAGGACGAGAACAGAGAAGACAGAGTGAACAGAAATTAGGGTTGTGTAACGTACTTCTCCACCTTAATGCATATTTATAATAGAGTGATAAAATAACAAGATGACAATAGTACCGTCACTAATTTAATAGGTGCTTTCCAGAGTAATTGTTTACCATGTAGCCTTTAATGGTGCAAATGAAAACATAATCAAGAAATCAGTGCTAATGGCAATCTTAGGATGCAATAAGCATGTCAATAATGATGACAAGGTGCATGTATGCATGTTTATACATGTACATTCTGGAGATAACTGCGCATCGATTAAAATTCTTTCCTTTGGAGTTGGTCTCAAATACACTGAAAAACTATGCCATCGCCCAGTTACTAAAGCATATGAGGACTGCCTGTTATCAACTCACCATTTCAGAAAGCTTATACATTTTACTAAGGATATGAGCATTTACCTTTATATGAAGCGTACCATATTCTGTTTTCAACCCAACAATGCCCTATAAGAAAACAACAGTATTAAAGGAAGTCGTTAACTGCATAAAAAGTTCAACATCTAAAAGAAACAAAAATAACAATGCAAATTGGCCAAAGTACAAAGCATAAGAACACTGATCCAATAAATGAAACAGGGTTTGAAAATGAAAATGTCTTGGGGGTGCATTTTGTAAAATAACAAGTCAATTTCATGTTGCTATATAGATTACCTATACTAGATCAAAATCCTCCACCCTTTGAAAAAAAACTATTTTATATACGATCTAAAGTAGATGCTAAAGATGTAAACCCCGTCATGCCCAAAGGGAATGCTACAAATCTAACTTATGTTACATGAACTTTTCTAAATTTATAAAGTACTTGTTTCGGACACTTGACACTTGGTTAGAGTATGGGATGTGTCTAAGATATCTTGTTGGGCATGCATTTCATAAATACTATCTAAACTACTATTTTAAAACTCTATGTGAGCTTGTAAATACTATTTTACCCTAAACAAGTGAAAGATTTATTAATATGAAATTTAGCCATATCCTAGTGCCCCTTGGGTATGAAAATTAGATGAATCTGATATCTAGACAAATATTCACATTAGACACCCATAACAAAGTCCATGTAAAATAGGACCTAACCGTTATATGCCCAGATGGAAAAGGTAGATATATCTAAAAAGGGAGACGGTAGGATACCCAAGGAAGTCTACTTTTTAGACAACACAAGTTACGTGGCAAAGATCCTGAGTCGTTTTAGCTATCATAAACACACATTAAGATTTGCTTTTAAGGTTACCATGGCCTTAAATACTTGGTAACACGAGAAATTCAAATAAACCCACAAAAACAAGTTTATAAATTCTACTCACAAAAGTTAACAGTAGAACACGTCCCATAGATGCAGATTTTTTCATAAAAGAACAACTCATATAGGATAACTTTATCAATGAGTCAGAGTGACAATAAAATTTTGTTATACTACATCTTCTAAATTAAGATTTTCCCTTCTCTCTTTTTTCTTTTTTCTTTTTTCCCCCTTGGCAAAACATAGGTTAAATACATAGTAAAATGAATGTGTGGTATTTCCAAATATATTAGATATACCTCCAAAATTTCAATCTAGATTGTATCATTTCAACACATTATAATGAAATCCTCTACGCAAATTATTGACATCTCTACTTTTGCTATAGGGAAACCAATAATTGCTCGAGTTTATTTGCTTCATTTTACTGGTGAATGTCTTCTTAAATTAAATGTCATTGCAACCAGTCTAATCAATTCCCATGCTTGTCAAAAGTATGTAAAGTTTTTTCTGTTCATTCTTTTGAAAAATGGACACAAGAGTACCGAATGATGGGAGCACTACATCAAAAACCAAATGTAATCCATATGTAGAATCACATATGTAGTGCAGAATGGAATATATTATCATTCATGTACAAAAGATGAAAAATGGTATGGAAACTGGCAAGAAAGTTCCCAATCTTGTATACCTCTCCTTTTCCAAAGATAAGGCCAGAAGTCCAACTGACTTTGGTTCCTGCTTGTTGCCTTTCAGGGGCTAAGGTATCCTTCTGTTTCTTCAACCAGCACTACATCAAGAACATGAAAGAAATGACATTATCAATGTTTTATTAAATACTGCATTTTATGAAATCGTAAACAACTTCTTAAAATATGCCCCAAAAGTCCATTTCTAATCAAATGAAGGTGGAACTTTACTAAACAGCATTTGGATGACTTTAAAATCCCGGTATAATATCTGTAAATATTTTACTCCTGACTAAATCACAATGTTCAGAGTAATACTAAATCGCACACTGTGAAAGGCTTTCAGACAACTAAATCTAGTTGAATGGCATCAAAATCTGACCAGTGCACTGCCAAATTGTATCAATTGACCATCACAAACAATTTTAACAGAATCAAAAACCAAACACAAGCATCAAAAACATAAACCAAATGATCAAATTCCATCAAATCATTCAAAACTCTGTAAAAGCAAACACCAAATTCTAAGTCACATAACCGAATTGCTGCCCACAACTAATACTAAAGCCCAAACTGTGAAATCTTTTCATACAACTAAATCTAGTTAAATTCTCATCGAAGTCTGACTAATGCACTGCCAAATTGTATCAATTGACCATCACAAACAATTCAGAATAAAAAGCCAATTCAAACAGAATAACAACAAGAACACACCAAATGATCAGATTCAATCAAATCATTAAAAAATCTGTGAAAGCAAGCATCAAATTGTAACTCACCTCGCCGAATTTCTTCCCACAAGCCTCCCGATTCCCACAAAACACCCAAGAATCACACAAACAAGGCCCATGATTCCCAGTACACATGGCCTTACAAGCCTTACAACACTCCTCAGAAGAATTGAACTTGAATTCAGAACCCCACTTCACAGCAGCCCCCCACAGCTCCAAATTCTCGATCCCTCTACAACACTCCCCACTCTCTCCCTCCAAATCACCCCCAACAAACGCCAAAGACTCTAAATTCGAAGAAACTATAGTGGGTCTCAAAGCCATTGACGCAAACATGTAAACCACTGTACAAGAGACGAGACCCATCAAGAGGAGGATCAGAGAGGCCCAGCGAGTGGATTCGGAGTCGCTTGGCTTCCGACCCATTTGAGATTGAGACGTGAAGAGACACACCCAGAAATTGATTTGGGTTCTGTGAATTGATCTGTGAGATTTGGTGATGGAGGCTTTGAGGATCGTTGACCTGAGAAACAGAGAACTCTGTTTTTGAAATTAAAGTCTTTTATAGTTGTTATGTTATATACTAATGATAATTACTGTTAATTGTTATCATAGAAGAGATTATTCATCACTCATTGAGGAAGTGAAATGGTGAATATAATAATATATACTCATACAAAGATGTATGGATGTATGTAATATGTATCTTTTGGCTTTTCTTCTTTGGTGGCTGGGAAGGGGACAAGGAAGGTATCACAATGGACGACGTCGTTTTACAGCATTTATGTGAAAGGGCAATAATCGTGTATATGCCTTATTTATTTATTTTTTGGGTAGATTTATTTAAAACATAGATGCAGTTTTGAAAATTTTATTATATTCCTTCAAATTTATAATCGCATAATAAATTATCAATTTTATTAATAAATTATTAAATTAATTAATAATTTTTAATGATGTAAAAAATATATTTCAATTACTAACAATTTAGATAATTTTATTATTGTATAATAAAGTAGTTAAAAAATTTATTTTTTTGTTAATTTTATTAAATAAAAAATTCTAACAATTGGTAATTATAATTTTTCAAATCATAGAAGATAATCTGTATTTTAAGCAAATCTCATGAGATATATTTGTAATTTATCCTTTTTTCTTTTTTCTTTTTTTATCTTCATTTTTATTACAATTTTGGTAAGACAATTTATGAATGATATATTATAGGTATTGTCATTATTTTCTGATTTGATTCATAGTTGATATTATTTAGTGGGAAGATTCGAATAGCTAACATTCTATTGAAATATAAATGCAAGATTTCTAGCTAATTACATTAGCCCTATTAATTTATATTTATGAATTATAATCTGTTCACTAGTAATATGGCGTTTTAATCCAATGAATTAACTACACATAAAAAATTAAATAAATAGTGGTATATAGTCATCATAATATTATTGTATTTCATAAATATATCTTGTTTATATACACACATGTTAAAGAATTTTTTTTAAATACAGTATATTTTGCATAAAATTATGTGTGATAAATAATATGTAATTTTTTTTTAAATATGTGACCAGAAGAGACAAGTTAAGTGGATCTTTCATAAATAATGTTTGGTAAATATGTGACCAGAAAGTAGATCCTTCATAAATAATGTTTGGTAAATATGTGACCAGAAGAGACAAGTTAACCCCCACATCACTCTCTCTCTCTCTCTCACACTCACACGCGCGCGCGCACCCAAAAACACACACACGCGCATATTATTAAAAATAGTAACTTTTTTTTCATGTTTAGGTGACAAATTATAAGAGTTTATTTTTTTTCTTCTAAGATAGTCATCTCAGTATGTATTTTCTTAATTACATCTAATAGAGTTCTATACAAACTCAAACCCAAATTAAATTATACTAATTTTATCCATTTTGTATAGACTCTATTTGACAAATATTTTTTTCCATATATTATTTATGATAAATTGAAATAATTCACAAACTTAATACCAATTTTGCGTTTCATGTTTTTTTTCTTAATTTTTTTAACGGTATTATGATTTTTTTTTAATGCTAAATTGTTTTTTTTTTCCTTCTTATTTTTCTGTGCATTATTCTAAATCCAATACCAATTTATATTATTCTACATTATAGATTTGTTGTTGAAATTTTATAGTGATTATATATATAAAATTATATTTCATTTTCTACATTATTTTATATAATCACAACTCACAGAAATAAAAAACTGTACAATAATGATACTCTTAGAACCTCTAAAGTTTAAATTTACTGCTTGAGTTACTTTTTTAATTATTGAACAATAAGTTTTTTTATGTTTTGACATCATATTATAGATGATTAATCATTTCACACACTGAAATATATCTGTCGTTTGGATGTTTTCATTATTTTTTATTTTTGGATTTAGATATTGTTATGTGATTCTTTATTGGTTAATCGTTATTAAATTTCTTTTATATAGTTGGTATTTTAATACAATTAAAAGTGTTTATTTTACAATCTTATAATTTAATATCTATATATATGATAATCTAACTACAACATATTTATATTTAATTTTTTTAATAAATTTTTATTTTCCAAATGAATATAAAAGAAAATTAAATAGTTAGAATTACTTTTAATTTTATGTTATTAATTCTTCTTCTATTATTTTTAATATCAAAATGAATATTTATTTTGTTATTTTATAATTTAATATATATCCTACAAAATTATTATATGATAATTACACTTTTATAATATGATAGAACTAAAATTATCAAAATACATAAATAATTTAACTAAAATTAATATATATAAGTACAAGTAACAATTTCATAGAATAATAGCGCAAATATTATCGAAATAAATAATTAAAATTATACTTTAATTTTAATTTAAAATTAAAATTATTCTTTTATAACACAAATTATATTATCAATTTTTTTTAAAAAAAATAATAATACGTGCATTACACGGGTCAATTGCTAGTGTATAATTAAAATAAGTAATAAAGATTGAGATTTATAATTTAAATTTCATAATTTCATTCGTACTTATATGACAAGTTATGTATCAATTTCGATTTGTACTAAACTCGACATGTAAATCCAAACTCTCATTGTAGATAAATTGTAAATTTTTAGTATTTCTTTTAAAATAACTTGATGAGACTTTTTTTTGGGTGAATAACTTGATGAAACTTTCTGCCCCTAATACTGCAAAATATTTAATGCTATAACAACTTTAATTGATTAAATGCTTTGAAAACACTTCTTATTAGATTATTGTAAGAGAAATGCTAGAAATTTCAAAAATTTTATCAAAATTTTTATTAAATGTCTCACATGGGTGTGTGGGTCCCACATCCATGTGAGACATTTGATAAAATTTTTGATAGAATTTTTAAAATCTTTAGCATTTTGGTTATTATAATCTGGCCAAGTTGGCACTACTAAAATTTCAGTTTTTTGCGACGGTAAGATGCCGTCGCTAATACTCCTAATGCCGTTGCAAAAACTTTTTACGATGGCAAATGACCTTTTGCGACGGCAAAAGGGGGGTCGCAACTGGGGGCGTTGCAAAAGAGTTTTTGCGACGACATAGTGCCGTCGCTAATGTTTTGTGACGGCATTTTTGCCTTTTGCGACGGCACTTTGCAGTCGCTAATAATGTTTGAAATTCTTTTACTTTTTTGCGACGGCACTATTTTACCGTCGTTAAGAATGTTTTTTGAGACGACAAAAAATGCCGTCGCTAATAATATTTTTTTTTGCAACGTTTTTGCAACGGTGTGGTGCCGTCGCAAAAAGTATTAAAAAAATATGAAAATTTCTATTTTGCGACAGTGTACTACCGTTGCAAAAAGTATTAAAAAAATAATAAAATTTCTATTTTAAATAATAAAATTTCTATTTTTTGCGACAGTTTAGTGCCGTCGCAAAAAGTAAAACCTGTAACAAAATCAATAAAAATATTAAAATTTTCTTTTTTTTGCGACGGTGTAGTACCGTTACAAAAAAGAAAAAAACATCCTACGATAAAATTATGAAAAATATTAAAATTTCTTCATAATAATTTAAAATTTCCTATATAAAAATAACAATTTCTCCATAATAAAATATTCTTCCATTCATAATTACACATCAACAAAATTATCCCACTACATAATATTTCATAATACATATATAATGTTTAAATACATGATTTTGTTCATAATTCAAAATAACATAAACCAAAATTAAATGTTTCTCATCATTCTTCGTAGATAACAAAAACAAAAATTAGCCAGATTCTCCACAGACATGCATTCCACAAGAAGCACACTCCCATATGGGAAATATCTGAAAAATAAAAATAAAAATAATTAATGACAATATAATTATGTGTTAATATTAATTACCAAAAAAATATAAAAATTTAACTACTATAGCATCAAATACAATATTTCTTTTGTTAGTCATCAAATCCCACATGGATAATTAAACATCTCAATCAAATACAAAAATAAAAATTTAACTACTATCTCAACCAAATAGACATTCATTCCATCAAAACTGCCAAACAGCTTCTTGCAAACTTCACAACCACCGTAAAAGCTACAATGACTTCACAGACTTCCATGACAAAGCAAAATCCAACCAGAATTGGGTTTAGTACATATATTTTTAATAAGTAACATGGAAGTTTTATTTTATCCGAGTGTATTCTAATTTTTGGCCTAATTCTTCTTTTAATGATCGATTCAACCTTATATTTCAACTCACCAACAAGTTTAGTGATGCGCGTAACGGCCCTATTGTTCTAATGGAGAAAAAAAAACCTAAGATTAGCTTTCTAGGAAATTTCCAAATGAACCAAACAAAAAGGCATCAAGGAAGTTTCACCTGTATATACTAAATGTGTGTATACATATGTACGGGAAAGAAATACACCTTCTCGTATAATCCTGTCGATCAAGTCTGCGTTCCTCCGTACGACGTCGTTCCACTACCTGAAAACACAAACGTGAGCTAGCCGGCGGGTGTGTGCCGGAAACCTCTCCGATGCCTAAGTCAGTCAACAAGACAAATAGGCAAAAGCTCTATGAATTCAGGGAGCAAGGTTGCATTACCTCTTCATAGGTGATATTGGTGAGCTTTTATAGGTTTCGTGTGGCACAGTCCTAGTAGGACTCTTATTCCTCCATGCAGAGTCCTCCCAGGATTCATACTCCTGAAGGATAATACTTATCCTTCAACACCTCCCCTCACTGCTTAAACCAAATGAGATGGTTTTTCCCATGGTCGGACTTCCATATGACCGAAGTAACTGTTAGTTCGGTCTTTACTTTTATTTCCCTTACCTCGGTTCTCCCATGCTAAAACCGAGCTATCCATAAGAGAGTTGAACCGAACTATCTTCAGACCCAAGTTCTAAAGAGGACTCAGCATACCTCAGCTCCCATACGCTATGACCGAACTAATCACTGAAGACCGGATGACTGTTACCTCGGCTCCGCTTTCCTTTCTCCTATCTCGGCCTCGCATGCAAAGGCCGAGCTATCCATAGAAGAATTAAACCGAGCTACCATTTACTCAGGTCCTAAAGCAAGCCCAATATACCTCGGTTCTGAACAACATGACCGAGCTAACTCAAATAACCTGCGACCGAACTAAACATAAGCACTTACTCCGGTGGAAATCCTCCACTTCGGACCGGACTAACACTTGTCCGGGGCCCATCTTCTCAGCCTCTTCGATATGGACCGTAGATCGGCCTACTATCCTAGCTCGGCCCAATTTAAACATAAATTACCCTCTCAATTGCCCCTTAATTCCATCTGCGAAGCATGATAGGGATTACCTGTCTTCCAGCCGAGCTAATACCCTTTAGCTTTTCCAGCCGAGCTAAAACCCTATAGCTTTTTCAGCCAAGCCAAAACCGCTTAGCTTTTCCAGCCGAACTAAAACCTTTTAGCTTTTCCGACCGAGCTAAGTCCACCCCGGGCTATACCTGTCTGGCTCAAACGTCTCTTCAGTTGCAGAAACTGAATCGATTGTCCTTCCAATGACACGTGGCACACTGGTATTGGCTATTCACAGCTGTAACGCCGCCCTCGTACCTCGTAAGTTTTGAATAGTTCCCGCCTTTTTGCCTTTTTCACCAAAAGAACTTCTCATTTCTGAATCACACCTTACTCTGTTCATCTTCTCTCTCTCTGTGCCTCTGTTCTGAGCTTGGAGCTGCTGCGTTCGAGTTCTTTAGTGCTGCCTTTGCTTCTACCTCCATCTTCTTCCTCTTTCTCTGGTAAGCTTTTAAAAACCTATTTCTGTTTTTCTTGTTTTTGCTTTTGTTTTAATCCATAGCAGTCTATTTTGTATATTTGAAAAGCACTTTTCCGTTCCCAATAATATTTGAAGTTTTCTACAAAAAACCTTCACAAGAACACTATGAATATAATGAAATAGCAAGTAGAACACCTTTTTGATCCTTGCACATGCCTTAACCGGACTAGAACACTGTTCTTGCTATATACAGATTTAGGTAGACTGGAACCGAGCTAGAACTTGTACATTTCACAGTAATTTCAAAATAGGCCACCAACTGATTCACAGTAGCCGAAATAAAAACGTACCGAACTAGAAATTTTTGCCCTCGACCGAGCTAAGCCTTGGGGACTCAGCCAGCTTTCTCAGTTCCTAAACCGAACTCAGAAAGCTGCCCCTTGTTGCTTAACTGAAGTAACACAACCCATAGGCAGAACCGAAATAACCAAAACATCTTGCCAAACCGAGGTAGATCCCGTAGTACACTCCGTAGCCGAAGTAGGACTTGTCTTTTCTTGCTTTGTTTTTTGTAGCACGGTCAACGATCTGTGCTTAACACCTTGTCTTCCACCTTGCAAACTTAGGTTGCCAGGCACTTTCCTGCGCTCAGCCGAGCTACTGAGCACACTTTTTTCGACCGAGATAATTTATTCTTAACTTATACAATAAATGGGGAAATATAGGTTCCTAGTAGAAACCCCAGGAGGCCTAGCCGAATTCAGAAAAGAATACAACATTCCAGCCGATGTAAACCTTACCTTGGCCGAACAAGACGTTGACCCATGGGACAACGAAGGCTTTGTCCCCTTTACCATCCAATCAATAATTGAAACCGGACTCAGATTCCCAGTCCAACCTTTATTATGTGAATTCCTTAGACAAACCAGATTATGCCCAACCCAGCTATCCACCAACACTTACCGTATAATAATGGGCATAGACGCGCTAAACTGCCAAACCGGTCTCAACCTCGGTTTAGCCGAAATATTCCATCAATACTCCTTAGGATCCAAAGATGAAGGCTGGTGTTATTATTTAAGAATACGCTGTGGCCGAGAGAAAATAATAAAACATACACCGGACAAAGACTTGAACGACGATGATTTTCTTTAGGTCTCTGGGAATTTTGAAGACCATCAAGCCCAGATTCCTGGCCGAAGAATAAACTGGAAAAAAGGGGAACCTGGTATACATACTTCGGTGGTGTCTCTCCCTTTTCTTTATTTCGGCTTTCTCTTCCGAACCGAACTAACAGTTTGTCTCTTTTTTGCAGATAAAGCCCATCTCCTATCAAATTACGGCCACCCAAACCTTGGTATTCTGCGCGCCGCACTACGAGTCAAGGAGAGAGGTTGGACAAAGCTTCTAAACTTCGAACCGACTTACCGCTACTCCGGTCGCCGAAAAGCAAGGGTGATCGATTTCCTCCTCGAAGACGCACCAGAACCGGACCCTTCCTTGCCCCAGGTCAACTTGGTGCCACTTACTGCCGAACAAGAGATGGCAAAAAGAAACCGACTGAAGGCAATGCTGACCGCAACCAACCCAGCTGAAGTACCACAACCCAGCCAGACCACTGAGACCGTGGTGGCCCTTCCATACCAACAGCCCTCTTTTTCTCGTCGAAACAAGCGTGCCCGGACTAGCCAAACCGGGCCACGACTTGTCGATGAGGACGAGAACGTTCTTCCACCAAGCCCTCCTCCAAGCCCTCAACAAAGCCTCCAGCCAGAGGAGACTGACCGAACTGCCACTTCTTCCAAATGGGCTCCCGTCCTCTCCTTCGACAACCGAGATATCACTGCTGAAGATTCGGTCGTTGCTGAGAAGGACCACTTGTTGGCTTACAACCTGGCTAAAAGTGTGTGTCTTCCGAAGGACATGGAGCACCATTACAAACAACTCAATACCGAGCTAAAGTCAATTCGGTCCTCCACTAAGTCCATGATCCTGGTAAGCAATTTTCCTCTTTCTATGTAAGGTTTTTTCCAACTTGGAGTCTGGCTTAACGCTACTTCTCCTTTGCAGGCCATCCAGAAAAACCAAGTCACTCACAGGAGGGTCATGGAGCTTAGGAGGAGTTCAAGGGAGGCCATGGCTGAGGCCGAATCAAAAAGGGCCGAGCTAGAGGAGGCCAAAAAACAAATGGCCGAACTCCGGGCGGAGAACGATCGGTTGACCGTATCGGTCGAAGCCGAAAAGAAGAAGGTTGCTGCCGAAGCGAAGGACAAATACTTGCGTCTGTTGGCCAAGATCGAAAAGAAAAAGGACACCGAGATAAACAAGCTGAAGAAGGACGTCAAAGCCGCCGAAAAGCGAGGGTTTAAGGAGGCAGATGATGCATACACCCTCCAATGCGACGCAGCGAAGGACCTGTTCTTCAAGTGCAGTTGGAGGAGTGCTGTGGAGAAGCTCGGCTGCGGGGCTGAGACCGAGGTTTATAATGCTCCACCTTATTCTATTCCGGCCTCGCTCTCGCAATATGCTGCCGATCTGCAGAAGCAATTTCTCGAAGGCCAAGGCTCTGATGAAGATGATGATGAAGATTCTGATGAAGATGAGCAAACTCTTACCCCGGCTGTCAACGAACAACCAAACAATCAGACAGTTCGGTTGGAGCCGGTCATTGAGGACTTAACTGACGAGCTGCTAGTTGACAACACACAGCCAACAGAAACCGAAGTTCAAGCCGAGACCGAGCTCCCAGATCAAACCGTGCTCCCAGCTGACACCGGGCTCCGGACAAATGATGATGCAAAATTCGATGCCGAGCTTGATGATCTTCTCCGCTGACTTTTCATTTTTCTTCTTTTGTTCTGAACTTTTGTAACCGGGCTGCGGCCCCTCAGTTGTACTTCCTCTTTTCTTTAATGAAAAAATTTTCTTTAACTCTTATTCCGGTTTTGTTCTTTATGTCTGTACTTGAAATGAATTTTCATGTACTCATTTGCTGAACTGTGATCTCGGTTTAAGCTGTCTAACTTACTAGCCAACCACTCTTTAGCCGATATAGCGACTTCGGCTGAAGAGTATCCAGTTGTTGGTTTAATTCAGCCAACCACTCTTCAACCGATATAGATACTTCGGCTGAAGAGTACAAAGAGTTGGTTTAATCCAGCCAACCACTCTTCAGCCATACACTTACTTCGGCTGAAGAGTACAAAGAGTTGGTTTAATCCAGCCAACCACTCTTCAGCCATACACTTATTTCGGTTGAGGAGTACAAAGAGTTGGTTTAATCCAGCCAACCACTCTTCAGCCATACACTTACTTCGGCTGAAGAGTACAAAGAGTTGGTTTAATCCAGCCAACCACTCTTCAGCCATACACTTATTTCGGCTGAGGAGTACAAAGAGTTGGTTTAATCCAGCCAACCACTCTTCAGCCATACACTTACTTCGGCTGAAGAGTACAAAGAGTTGGTTTAATCCAGCCAACCACTCTTCAGCCATACACTTACTTCGGCTGAAGAGTACAAAGAGTTGGTTTAATCCAGCCAACCACTCTTCAGCCATACACTTACTTCGGCTGAGGAGTACAAGGAGTTGGTTTAATCCAGCCAACCACTCTTCAGCCATACACTTATTTCGGCTGAGGAGTACAAAGAGTTGGTTTAATCCAGCCAACCACTCTTCAGCCATACACTTACTTCGGCTGAAGAGTACAAAGAGTTGGTTTAATCCAGCCAACCTCTAAGTTGGTTTTTCCAGCCAACTTAGAATAAAGTGTTTGGTTATCCCGACCAAACGTCCTGCAGCCTGGATCCTTATCCTGGGCTTAGGAGGGGTCATAGTTGGTTATTCCGGCCAACTATGTTTACAGTGCTACTAACTTACTAAAGTTATTTTCTACTGAAAAACAACTACACCAAGAAAGAATCGACTTGTTTTTATTGAGAAAGTAAAAATTTACACATACTTAAAAGAAAAAAAGCTAGAAATAAAACAACTTAAGATTGGCAGTGTTCCACGGCCTAGGAATTGCTTTGCCGTCCTCATCTTCCAAGTGGTATGCCCCTTTGCCTGCTAAACCGACCACTTTGTAAGGTCCTTCCCAATTTGGCCCCAACTTGCCATCTCCTGGAATCAGGGTGTTTCCCATTACTTTGCGAAGTACCCAATCGCCGATCTTGAACTGTCTTGGATGCACTGTTTTGTTATACTTTCTAGACAACTCTTGTTGGTAGGAGGCGATGTGAACCAATGCTCTGTCTCTTCTTTCTTGCGCAAGGTCAAGCTCTAATGCTATGGCCTCACCATTTAAGTCTGGATCAAAGTTTTCGCTCCGAATTGTGGGGAGGCCAACTTCTAATGGGATAACTGTTTCCATGCCATAAGCTAAGGAGAATGGTGTTTCTCCTGTCGATCGCCGAGGTGTGGTGCGATAAGCCCATAAAACATGAGGGAGCTCTTCTGCCCACTTTCCTTTGGCTTTCTCTAACTTTTTCTTCAACCCATCCAAGACGACTTTATTTGATGCTTCTGCCTGGCCATTTGCTTGGGGATACGCCGATGTAGAATTGTAGAACTCTATCTTGTATTCTTCACAGAAGCTTCTGAAAATTCTGCCATCGAATTGAGTGCCGTTGTCTGAGATCAGTGCTTTTGGTATGCCAAAGCGAGTAATGATGTTCTGCCAAACGAACTTCTTCACATCTTTTTCCTTGATTGATGCCAAGGCTTCTGCTTCCACCCACTTTGTGAAGTAGTCGGTTGCCGCAAGGAAGAACTTCCTGTTGCCTGGCGCTGTTGGAAGTGGTCCCACTATGTCCAAGCCCCACATTGTGAAAGGCCATGGGCTAGTCAATGGTAGCAATTCTCTGGCAGGTTGGTGTATTTGGTGCGCAAACTTTTGGCACTTTTCGCATTTTTTAACATACTTCTCTGAATCCGCTTGCATGTATGGCCACCAGTATCCTTGTGAAATCGCTCTATATGCCAATGATCTTCCTCCTTGATGGCTGCCACATACACCTTCATGTATTTCGAATAGGAATGCTTCCACTTTGCTGGGGTGAACGCACTTCAAGTAAGGTCCTGAGAACGACTTCTTGTACAATGCCAAGGATGGAGAGAGCCAAAATCGCTGCGACTTTGCTCTTATTCTGTTGGCTTCTTTCTTATCTTCCGGTAAGGTGCCGTCTTTCAGAAACAATATGATGGGATCCATCCAAGAAGGGCCTAACTCTGCACAACATACTTCTTCTGCTTCTGGGTCTTCAATGCTTGGCCTAGGCAGGTAGTCGATCAGTAGTGGATGAGGGATGGAGGTATCTGCCATCGAGGCGAAGCCTGCTAGTTCGTCCGCTCGGTTGTTTTCCTCTCTACCGATTTGTTCTATCTTCACCATTTCAAACTTCTTTATCTCTGTTCTGACCAATTCTTGGTACTTGGCCATTCTATCATCCTTTGCCTCGTAGTCGCCAGATATTTGGTTTACCACCAGCTGTGAGTCGCTGTAAACCATTAGCTCGGTGGCCTTCATGTAGAGTGCTGACTTAAGTCCTGCAAGAAGCGCTTTATACTCCGCCTTGTTGTTTGATGCTGGGAAGCCAAGGTTGATTGCCTGCTCCACTACTAGACCGTCTGGAGAGATGAGGACTATGCCAAGTCCTGCTCCATGCCGGTTGGATGCTCCATCCACGAAGAGCTTCCACATCTCTCCGACGAACAATTTCCAGCAGGTGGAGGGATCAGATGATGCCTTGGGATCTTCCAGGTTGCTGGCGTTTTCTTCAGAGTCCATGCTCGCTGTCTGCCCCTTGCTTTCTGTTTGTACCAAGTCTTTATTTGTCGGTGAGTCTTGACTTGGTATAGCATGGTTTGTTTCTTCCTTTCTTACTTTACTCTGGTCTGCCTTGGGGCCTGACTGAGTAACCAGCACCAGGGGTTGCGTTATTCCGACGTTAACTTCCATCCCTAGTTCGGTTGTCTCAGCTAGGTCGATTGGGCAGACGTGATGACTCCCTGGTGTGAATTCTGCGACAAAATCTTCTAGTGCTTGTGCTTTTATTGCGGTCCTAGGTTGGAACTTGATGTCGTACTGTCCCAACTCCACTGCCCACTTCAGAATTCGCCCAGAGAAGTTTGCTCTCTCAAATAAAGCCTTTAATGGGAATGCTGTGAGGACAACTATAGTGTGGGCGTGAAAGTAATGCGACAACTTTCTTGAGGCCATCATCAAGGCTAATGCTAGTTTCTCCAGTGGCAAGTACCTTGTTTCGGCGCCTAGTAATGTTTTGCTGACATAGTAGATGGGCAGATGTTGGATGCCTTCTGCACGGACCAACACTGCGCTGATTGCGTGCTGCGAGACTGCCAGATATAAGAAGAGCTCTTCTCCAGGGATTGGTGTTACAAGGAGTGGTGGAGAAGACATGTACTCCTTCAAACTTTCCAGAGCTTGGTCGCATTCTTCGTCCCACTCAAACTTGGCCTTCAGTGCATGGAAGAATGGTCGTAGTCTATCTGACGACCGGCTTATGAACCGATTGAGTGCGGCTGCCATGCCGGTGAGATGCTGCACTTCTTTTACTGAGTTTGGTCTCTCCAGATCCTGGATTGCCTTGATCTGAGATGGGTCTGCTTCTATACCTCGGTTGGTCACCAAGAAGCCTAGGAATTTGCCTGATCCCACTCCGAACGCACACTTCGATGCATTAAGGCGTAACTTATGCTTCTTTAGGATCTCAAACATCTCTCCTAGGTCCTTGAGATGGTCATTCTCATCCTTGCTCTTGACCACCATATCATCGATGTAAGCCTCCATTGTTCTGCCTAACAACGGCTCAAACATCTTGGTGACCATTCGCTGGAACGTCGCCCCTGCGTTCTTTAGGCCAAAGGGCATGACCTTGTAGCAGTATAATCCTCTTGGAGTTGTGAAGGATGTGACCTCCTGGTCTGGTTCATGCATGGCGATTTGGTGGTAGCCTCTGTATGCATCCAGGAAGCTAAGTCTGTTGTGCCCCACCGTTAGGTCTACCAGTTGATCTATCCTTGGTAGATGAAAGCTATCTTTTGGGCACGCCTTGTTGACCGTTTTGTAATCGACGCAAACACGCCACTTGCCATTCTTCTTTGGCACTACGACGGTGTTGGAGATCCATCTTTGGTAGTGCACCTCTCTGATTGCCCCTGCCTCCAGCAGGTTTCCTACTTCTTCTGCCACTATTTCGGCGTGGTGGAGTACCGATCTGCGGGTGCGCTGAATGACTGGTCTGGCAGAAGGGTGGACGTTGAGTTGGTGGCAAATGAAGTTGGGATCAATGCCTGGCATGTCGTATGGGGTCCAGGCGAACACTTCGATGTTGGAGGTCAGAAATTCCAAGACCTCCAATCTTTCAGTGATGGACAACGACGAACCAAGCAAAAAGAACTTATCCGGGTTCTTTTCATCTATTCTGACCTCCACCAAGTCTTCCACCGCTTTATGGCTAGCCGCTTTGCCAACATCCGCGAATAGTTCATTACTCTCAGGTTCTTCCACCGAATGAACATATCCTTTGGCAGCGCGGCTGCCGTTCACCGTGACAAAGCACTGCTTTGACATGATTTGGTCTCCATAGACTTCTTCTATTACTCCGGCGTCGTTGGGGAACCGCATTACTTGGTGGTAGGATGACGCCACCGAGCGCATGGCATGCAGCCACGTTCTGCCCAAGATGATGTTGTAAGTTGAGGGGACTTTCAACACCCAGAACTCCACTTGCTTTGTCACACTCCCTGCTTTGACTGGGAGGATTATTTTGCCGGCGGGCCATTCTGGCATGGAGTTGAATCCAATTAGGGGAGAAACGGCAGGTGCCAAGTCCTTGTCTTGTAACTTCAATTGTTTGAATGTCTTGTAGTACATGATCTCGCATGAACTACCTTGGTCAATCAGAATCCGCTTGACGTCAAAATCCTTGACTCGGAGAGTGACGACCAAGGCATCATTGTGTGGGCAATATATTCTGTCCAAGTCTTTATCTGAAAAAGACATGACGTTTGTGGCTTCTGTCTTTCCCTTCTTGGTGACTGGTTGGGCACTTAGCACCTCTCTAAAGTGCTCAGCCTTTTTGATTGAACCTCTGAGCTCGCATACACGCTCAGGTTCAAAGACTCCATGTATTACGTTGATGATGCCTTGAGGCGGTGCGTCGATTGGCATCCCGTTGGGGTTGCTATGGTCCTGGGGGGCTGGTTGTGCCCCTCCCTCTATGTATTTGTCCAGGTGACCTGCTGCCACCAACTCTTCCAAGTGCTGCCTTAATGGCGTGCAATTCTCAGTGCGGTGCCCCTTTTCTTTGTGGAAGGTGCACCTGGATCTGTCATCATAGTCCTTCTGAGCCTCGCCTAGCTTGGCTGGCCACTTGACGAAAGGCTCGTCTCTTATTTCACTCAGGATTCGGTAGATCGGTTTCTTGAAGACCGTGGTTATGGCAGTGCGGACTCTCAGCCATCTCTTGTCCTGGTCTTCTTCATTGTCTCGCCTGCCCCGCCCGTTCTTGCTCGGACGGTTTACCGCATTGACTTTTGCTGAGGCCTTTTTCTCTGGCGTTGTGGCTGTGCTAGACTTTGCTTTAGCACGGGCGCCGTCCTCCTCCACCCTGATGTACTGATGCACTCTTTCCATCAGGGCTTCCATGGTGAGAGGCGGCGTCATGGTGATTGAGTCCCTTAGTCTGTTCCCAACTGGAAGTCCTCTTTTGTATTGTGCAATGGCTAGATTGGTGGGACAATCCCCAATCTGGTTGAACGTCTCCCAGTAACGACTGTTGTAGGATCGTAAGGTTTCCTTCTCGCCCATGTCGATGGAGAGTAACTGGTCGATCTCCACCGGGGTTTTAGTGTTCGTTTGGAACCTTGTCACGAACGCCTCCGCCAATTGCGCCCAGGAGGCTATGCTGCCTTCTGGAAGTTTCTCAAACTAAGTCAGGCCTAGGTCACCAAGGCTTGAAGGGAATAGGATGCACATTAAGGCCTCATTCCGCCGGTATACAGCCATGACCTGGCGAAAGTGGCTCAAGTGCGAGTAGGGGTCCGTCTTCCCCTCGTATGCATTGAATTTGGGCTGAAGGAAGCCTGATGGTAGGGGCGCGTTCTCAATTGCTGGAACAAATGTTGAGGTTTGCAGCCTCGCCAATGCCTTGTCAGCTGGTTCATAGGCTGGGCGCGGTAGTGGCATTCCAACCTCGACGCTTCCATGCGTCCGAGGAGCCAATCGCTGTAAGGCAGAAACTCTATGTGGATCACGTGCCCTGGCGTCTTTCCTGCATCGTGCCTTTTTATCTAGCACGGTTCGTAGGTCGGACGATCTGGGTAACTCTGTGTGTCTGGACCTTGTTTGGTGCGTATGTGAGGGCCAGTAAGTGCTTCCTTCCGTGTAAGACCTTTCAGATCTCGTCCTCTCAGACCTGGAGTGACGAGTCCTGGAAGATCTGGCTTGCGTGTCACCTGTCCTGAGGCTTCTGTTCTCTGCTTGGGAGGGTGTAGAATTTCTACTACGACCCTCTGAGTGGCGAGGGGGCGTCTTGTTGTTGCGCCCCTCTCCTGTCGCCACTTCTTTTCCTTTCATCTGGCGTTTTAGGGATTCCATGTCCGCCGCCATCCGCCGTATCAACTCGTCTTGTTCCCTGACGCGATCCTCCAAAGTTTGAGGATCAACCCTGCGCCTTTGTCTTTCTGGGCTTTGCGAACGAGAGGGATGAGGGCTGTTGTTCCTCCTTCTACCCCTGGCATCCCTCCTGGAATTTTGTCGTTGCTCCAAGTCCGCCATAGGAGGGACCAAAGGTAGACCCTCGCGCCTTGCACCTCCCTCTGGTGTTAGTCCGTCGACGGCGGACTGCGATACATCTTCGTTGTGCACCATTGATTCTTCTTGAGGAAAAGCTTGATCAAGAGGTTTTTCTTGTCTGAGTTCCCACAGACGGCACCAATTGTACGGGAAAGAAATACACCTTCTCGTATAATCCTGTCGATCAAGTCTGCGTTCCTCCGTACGACGTCGTTCCACTACCTGAAAACACAAACGTGAGCTAGCCGGCGGGTGTGTACCGGAAACCTCTCCGATGCCTAAGTCAGTCAACAAGACAAATAGGCAAAAGCTCTATGAATTCAGGGAGCAAAGTTGCATTACCTCTTCATAGGTGATATTGGTGAGCTTTTATAGGTTTCGTGTGGCACAGTCCTAGTAGGACTCTTATTCCTCCATGCAGAGTCCTCCCAGGATTCATACTCCTGAAGGATAATGCTTATCCTTCAACACCCCCCCTCACTGCTTAAACCAAGTGAGATGGTTTTTCCCATGGTCGGACTTCCATATGACCGAAGTAACTGTTAGTTCGGTCTTTACTTTTATTTCCCTTACCTCAGTTCTCCCATGCTAAAACCGAGCTATCCATAAGAGAGTTGAACCGAACTATCTTCAGACCCAAGTTCTAAAGAGGACTCAGCATACCTCAGCTCCCATACGCTATGACCGAACTAATCACTGAAGACCGGACGACTGTTACCTCGGCTCCACTTTCCTTTCTCCTATCTCGGCCTCGCATGCAAAGGCCGAGCTATCCATAGAAGAATTAAACCGAGCTACCATTTACTCAGGTCCTAAAGCAAGCCCAATATACCTCGGTTCTGAACAACATGACCGAGCTAACTCAAATAACCTGCGACCGAACTAAACATAAGCACTTACTCCGGTGGAAATCCTCCACTTCGGACCGGACTAACACTTGTCCGGGGCCCATCTTCTCAGCCTCTTCGATATGGACCGTAGATCGGCCTACTATCCTAGCTCGGCCCAATTTAAACATAAATTACCCTCTCAACATATATATGAACTCTCCAGATAAAGGTCCTCCTTCTCTTTAACCTAATCAAACAAAATCTTTAATGATAACTATTTAACACAGCCACATAATCCATGCCTTGAAAAGAGTGCCCTTTCTATCCCCAAGTACACCACATTTTTTTTTTTTTTTTGATAAGCTTCTGTCCCCAAATGCACCACATCAATCAAAGAGGAGCAACATTCCAATTCTTGTTGCTTATCTTACCAAAAAACACCCTTTTCACCCACTAATAACTTCTGCTAACATTCTGGACAACCCCCATAAAGCCTCAGAATCAAGGCCCACAGATGGCTAGCAATACAAAAACATACCAAGTTGAAAATTGAAATCCACTGTGAAAATAAAAAATAAGATTTAAACAACTTCCTAGTAAGTGATAGTAATACAAAATAAACAATAAAACAAAATTCTACCTCTGTTTCATAGGTTGCCTTGCATTGTAAATTGAAATCCACTGTGTGGCAGGAACTCCTAGACGAACCTTCTTCTTAGGGAGCCCATCCTCATCGTCCTCAATATTCAATCTACTTCGTTTTTGACCAACTTGATATATAATCTACCAATGATTACACAAACAGGATTTGTTAATAGCAAGGTACACAAGAAAAGGAATCATAGTCATAAATTTAAAGATCACCAGAATCACCTTTTGAGCACCATCAGTGTTTATTGGCCTTATAGCAGGATTTGGTCCAATCAGTCCCTCGAACAGGGAGATTTGCTTGGAATAGTTAGGCTCTTCATCAAATTTCATGTTAATCATAATTTCAAGAAATTGTTTTAGTGGTACAGGGCAGAAGCGATGGTAGTAGTAATGATAGTCGTAGAGGTGGAGTGGCAACAGTGGTAGTAGTGGAATGGCATTTGCAATAGTGGTGAAGGTAGTAGAGGAGATGGGTGGTGAGAGACAGATAGAGAAGAGAGAGAGAGAGAGAGAGACAGAGTGATGAACGAGAGAAAGACAAAGTGGTCGCTAAAAGTGCATTTTCTTGTAGTGGAGAGCTCGGTAAATAGAGAAGATGAGAGGGAGAGAGTGAGCAAGGTGAACACAATGGAGGAGAGAGATAGACAGATAGGCAGACACATAGAGAGAAAGAGAGAGAGAAGAGTGATGAGTGAGAGAGAGATAGAGAAAGAAAGAGATATAGAGAGACAGAGAGAGAAAGAGATAGAGAGAGAGAGACAGACAGAAAAAGAGAGAGAAACAAGAGATGAGCGAGAGATAGACAAAGAGAGAGAGAAAGAGAGCGAAAAGAGATGATCAAGAGAAAGACATAGAAAAATAGAGAGATAGAGAGAGAAGAAAGATGAGCGAGAGAGACAGAGAGAGAGAGATAGTGAGAAGAGAAATGAGCGAGAGATAGAGAAAGCAGAGAGATGAGCGAGAGACAAAGAGAGAAAGAGAGACAGAGACAGAGACAGAGACAGAGACAAAGACTGACAGACAGAGAAGAGTGATGAGTGAGAGAGAGAAGAGAGAGAGAGAGAGACAAAGAGAGAAAGAGATAAAGAGTAAGAGATAGAAAAAGAGACAAAGAGAGAAGAAGGATGAATGAGAGAGACATAGAGAATAGAGATGAGCGAGAGAGACATAGAGAGAAGAGAGATGAGAGAGATAGAAAGAAGAGAGATGAGCGAGAGAGATAGAGAGAAGAGAGATGAGCGAAAGAGAGAGAGAGAGAAAAGAGATGAGAGAAGACATAGATGAGTGAGAGACACAGAGAGAGAAAGAGAGACAGACAGGCAGAGAGAGAAGAGTGATGAATGAGAGAGAGAAAGAGAAAAGAGAGAGGAAGATGAAAAAATGGGTGAAAAGAGATAGACATAGAAAGAGAGAGAAAAAGAGCGAAAAGAGATAAACGAGAGAGAGACAGAGAGAGATGAGCGAGAGAGATAAAGAGAAGAGAGACAGAGAGAGAAGAGAGATGAGAGAGAAGAGAGATGAGCGAGAGACACAGAGAGAAAGAGAGAGAGACAGAGACAGACAGACAGAGAAGAGTGATGAGTGAGAGAGAGAAAGAGAAGAGAGACAGAGACAAAGACACAAAGAGAAAGAGAGAGACAGACAGATAGAGAAGAGTGATGAGTGAGAGAGAGAAAAAGAAAAGAGACAGAAACAGAGATAGAGAGACAAGAAGATGAAAAAATGGGTGAAAAGAGAAATATTATATCAAAAGAGTAAGACGACGTTGTTTTTTTTTTTTTTTTTTTTTTTTTGTGACAAAAAAATACTGTTGCATTTATTTAAACCATTTTGTGACTATATATATATGAAGGCGTCTCAAAGCCACAATATATATATATATATTTTACTCTTTTTTTTTTTTTTTACAATGGTACCTATTACAGTCGCAAATTTATTTATTTATTTATTTATTTTTTGCGACTGCAGCTAGTGCCGTCAAAAAAACTCTATTTTTTTTGCGACAACAATCTCTGCCGTCGCAAATACTTTATTTTTTTGCGACAACAAGTTGTGCCGTTGCAAGAAGTCATATTTTTCGCGACAGTAAGTTGTGCCGTCTCAAAAAGTCACATTTTTTTGCGACGGCAAGTTATACCGTCTCAAAAAAGTCATATTTTTTTGCGACGGCAATTTGTGCCGTCGCAAAAAGTCACATTTTTTGCGACGGCAAGTTGTGTCGTCTCAAAAAGTCACTTTTTGCGACGGCAAATGTGCCGTCGCAAAAAGTTTCGTCTCTTATGCCCACTTTTCTTGTAGTGTGGGTTATGAAAATGAGATTGTTGTAATCTTTATTAACTGCAAATGAAAGCTAAGTTTGGCTGTCTTTGTTTAGCATTCGTTTGGAATGTGGGTTGACTTTTTGGCTATTCTAGAGGGGATAGATTTTTTTGATTTTTTGACTTTTGTGAGAGAAAAAAATAAAATGATTATAATTTAGATATAATATTTTATCTTATTAATTTTTAAATTTATTTTATCTTTTTGTAACTAAAATAACCATAAAATAAGAAGCCAATCATATATTTCATGTCAAATTGCAAGAAATTTAAGTGGGAATACTCTTCTTGGTTGCACGAGATTTTTTGTTTTTTAAATGGAAAAGTTTAGAATCTCAGACTTACTGTAGACACTCCATTTTGACCAGTCTTAAGACTTAGATACTTTCTTTGAACACCCCATGATAAAAATTGAAATATGCTTTTTTATGAATTTCTGAGTAGAAAAATGAAATTGAAGCTTTAATTCCAAACCTCACATATTTTGGCCAAATTATTTTATATCACTAAAACATTTTTATTTTATTAATTTGTAGTATTTTATGATTTAATGTGTTTGTATATAGTTTTAGCTGTTTATTAGATATTTTATAAATAAAAAATAATAAAAAAAAGAAAGTGGTGGTGATTGTTTGGCGTGTTTGGTCAACACGAGGATAATGTTTTTGAGGTGATGGAAAATTACCTGAGAGAGAGGCTAAGAAAAATTTGAGTGGAAGGGGTTCTTATAATCTCTCTCTCTCAGATTAGTGAGCGTGGTTACATTCCAGCTGGGGGTGTGCTGGCTTTAGGTGGGAAAATGATTTAAAAACAAAAAAAACAAAACAATCAATGGGACATGGGCCCTCTCTGTCTCTCTTCAAAATGCTCGGGGGTGGGTAGGGGGATGAATATTTTATTTTTTGGGATGGCAGGTGATGGAGAGCAGCTGGTGTGGGGTGGTAAACAAAATAAAAAAAGCTGCAGATGCATACACAGAGGGACAAGGGATCAATGCACTATCTCTCGCTCTCTCAGAGGGATAATAAAAAAAAAGACCCCAAAGAGACTTATCCGGGGAGCCATAACAGTAGTCCTCTTCACAATCATCCCTCTCTACTACCCTTTACTGGGTACACTCTCAAGAACATTTCACAACCAACTTCTCCATATGACCCTATTGTTGATGATTCAGATTCAATAAAAACAGTCACAAATGAGAAGTGTGACATCTTCAGTGGTGAATGGGTTTCAAACCCAGATGCACCATACTACACAAACACAACATGTTCGGCAATCCATGAGCACCAAAATTGCATGAAGTATGGGAGACCAGACAATGGGTTCATGAAATGGAAGTGGAAACCAGATGGGTGTGATCTTCCCGTTTTCAACCCATTTCAGTTCTTGGACATTGTTAGAGAGATGACTCTGCAGAGCGCTGCAAAGAGGCCGAGGACGATCACGACTACTGCTGAATCCTCCATGAGGGACGCTTTCGCCAAAAACGCAGATTGTCTCAATGAACTCGTTGTGATGATCCGATGGCAGAACTACCAGCAGTTGCGCTCAATGCAGTCCACAGCGGCTGAAAATATCTCTCTCCATGCATGACCACGACAGCTCTCTCTCGGCGTGCATGGGCAGAGAGCCATTGATCTGAGCTAAACAACATACACCCACAATTCATCAACCTCTCTCTCTCTATAGCTCTCTTTCGGGTTAGAGCACACAGCAGCACACACACGCAGAGGGAGGATCACACAGGGGGACACAACACACACACTGTTGGAAAAATGGTGTTTTATAAAGGCTTATTTTGGGCCAACTTTGAACCCAAAATTGAGTGGCTCCCGAACGTCTTTTGGGGCGGGTCCGAAGAGGTTAAGTGTTCCTTGCCGCGTGACAAGACATACGGTGAAGACGGTTTGTCAAAATCATTTATGAGTGAATGGGAACATGACGTCGTTTTCGGGTTCGTGGAATTGAACATTTAAGTTTTAAATGTGGGTTTCCTTACGAGGCTTATCCCACATTGAAACTTTAAGAGAGTTTTGTTGAGTTTATAAGTTCTAGCCTACAATACTTGAGTTGGGACCCCAAGGGGTACCCCAAGTTTGTAGAAAAGAGGAGTTATGGACAAAGTGAACCTTCCCAAACCACCACAAGCGCGCGTGCGCCACTGGTGTGGGTTGTGGGTCAGGTCGGTTCTAATATTAATTTTTTAGACAAAATTTATTTAAATTTTTCAAAAAATTAATTTCAATTTTGAATTTGAATTCAAAATTGTTGTCCAAATTTTTGTCTCTTCTTTTAATTCCACAAACAGGTTGATACGGTCCAAACAGAGCACCGGGACAGATTTGAATTCGAAACTGTCCAGGCAGTTTCGGAACATGTAAATAACTGCTGCATCTGTTGAATCAATTTGCAGATCTGTTTAAATTCAAACAGCATCTGTTCAAATTCAAATCACACCTGTTTACTACTTGTTTGCACATGTTCGGGGCAGCTTTTTGTGCCTATAAATACCAACATTCCAGCAGTGTATTTACATCTGAAAATCAGTCTGAATATTGTCTCATTGCTGTTTATTTTGCTCTAGTGCATTTATTCTTCATATATTAGTTTTAGAATAAAATTAAGAGAGTATAGAACACATGTTTGGTTCGCCGAACAAATTTGTTTGAAGTGCTTCTACAAATTTGTGAAGATCATTGTATCTTGAGAGATAAACGCGACTCAACCGTAAGCACCGTAGCGGGGCGAATCTGTCTTAAGGACAGAGTGTCACACACCCGACTTGGTCTTTTAATTATTATTTGGTTCGACAAAATAAATTTTGTAAGTCTTTATTTTATTTTGTTTGATTTAGTATCCATTTATTTTATTTACAGAGAAGATTGTTCCAACAATCTTAAGACAGATTCGAATTATTCTGTTTACAGAATTTTTCGTTTGTTTCCTTTTCTCTTTCTTCTTTTAAAAAAATTATTTTCTGTGGATTTACAAAATAATATTCTGGTTGGAAAAATAAATAATGATTATATGCTATTTGACAGATAGTAGTAATATACTGTCTCTTTTCTTTGACAACTAGTAGTACGATACTGGTGTCATTAACAATTCAGAATATATTTTTGTGGAATTTTTTCAGAAATTAATTCTGGGTTTTAGAAATTATTTTCTGAGTTTTTATTACTTAAAATTCTATTTTTGTATTTTAATTATTGAAGTGTTACAGAAATTAATTTTCTGTGTGGAATTAATTTGGTTAAATAAAATTTTATTTTATTTCCAAATTAATTGAAAAAATAAAAGTTATTTTCTTATTTCTTTTATTTTACAGAATTTAATTTTCTGTGTGGAATTAATTTTGTTGAATAAAATTTTATTTTATTTCCAAATTAATTGGAAAATAAAAGTTGTATTCTTGTTTCTTTTATTTTTTATAGAATTTAATTCTGTGAATTTGGTTTAATTTTCTGTGTAGTGTAAATTCTAATTATAATTTGGTTTTATAAATTAGAATTGATGGCTACTGAAACTAATGCCCAAACAAGTACTATTGTGGTGGTTGCAATGATGCCAACCCCCTCTCCTGTTGTAACAGTACCGGTAAATCACGGTGAAAAGCTAGAGAAATTCTCAGGAATTGACTTTAAAAGATGGCAACAGAAAATGTTGTTCTATCTTACAACTCTGAATCTGGCTCGTTTCCTCCATGAAGATGCTCCTATCCTGAAAGAGGATGAAACTGACCGGCAAGTGGTTGTTGCGGTTGATGCTTGGAAACATGTCGATTTCCTTTGCCGGAACTACATCTTGAACGGACTTGACAACACATTATACAACGTGTGCAGTCCTATCAAGACAGCAAAGGAACTTTGGGAGTCTTTGGAGAAAAAATACAAAACGAAAGATGCCGGCTCAAAGAAATTTGTAGTAGGCAGATTCTTGGATTTTGTAATGGTTGATTCAAAAACTGTGATCAGCCAAGTTCAAGATTTCCAACTCATTCTGCATAACATTCACGCAGAAGGCATGTCTCTCAGTGAATCCTTCCAAGTTGCAGCCTTAATTGAAAAATTATCAAAAGGCTGGAAAGAATTCAAGAACTACCTCAAACACAAGCGCAAAGAAATTTCTATGGAAGAATTAATTGTGCGTTTGAGGATTGAGGAGGACAACTGCAATTCTGAAAAGCGGGCTGGTAAGCATCCGATGGAGTCTAAGGCAAATGTGGTGGAACATGCTTCAAAAACCAAGAAACGAAAGTCTTCTGGAGAAAGTTCATCACAAGACTCTAAAGGGGGGGAGGGAATAAAAAGTACAAGTTTAATGGCAAATGTTACATCTGTGACAAAGAGGGACATCAAGCCAAAGATTGCTGTAGCAAAGGCAAAAGCAAAAGAAGAACAAGCAAGAAGCCTGCTCAAGCCCATATGACCGAAGTGGACAAGATTTCCAATGGTGTAGATGACATCAATCTTTCTGCAGTTATTTCCGAGGCAAATCTTGTCGGAAATCCTAAAGAATGGTGGGTGGACACTGGTGCTACTCGCTATATTTGTGCCGACAAAAAGATATTCACATTTTATTCTACAGTGGACAATGGTGAACAACTTTTTATGGGCAACTCCTCAACTTCCAAAGTTGAAAGATAAGGAAAGATTGTACTCAAGATGACATCTGGAAAGGAACTCACTCTCAACAATGTGCTGCATGTACCGGATATTTACAAGAATCTTGTTTCCAGATCTCTATTGAGTAAGAATGGGTTTAGGCTAGTATTTGAGAGTGATAAATTTGTACTTACTAAGAATGGGATGTATGTAAGAAAATGTTACATGTCTGATGGCCTTTTCAAGTTAAATGTAATGACCGTTGTACCCTCAGTTATTAATAAAAATACATCTTCTTCTTACTTGCTTGAGTCTTCAAATTTATGACATGGTAGACTAGGACATGTTAATTATGGATATTTACGTAGATTAATTAATATGAAATGTTTACCTAAATTTGATATTGATTCAAATCATAAATGTGAAATTTGTGTTGAGGCAAAATTATCTAAAACTCATTTTCATTCAATTGAAAGAAGTACGGAACCACTTGAATTAATTCATAGTGACATTTGTGATTTTAAATCAATTCAAACCAGAGGTGGGAAAAAATATTTTATCACTTTTATAGATGACTATACTAGATATAGTTATGTTTATTTAATTCGAACCAATGATGAAGCTTTGGAAACTTTCATTCAATATAAGAATGAAGTTGAAAATCAACTTGGTAAGAAAATCAAGAAACTTAGAAGTGATAAAGGTGGTGAATATGAATCATCTTTTGGTGAATTTTGTAAAGAACATAGAATAATTCATCAAACCACCGCTCCTTACTCACCTCAGCAAAATGGAATTGCTGAAAGGAAAAATAGGATTTTAAAAGAAATGATGAATGCCATGTTAATAAGTTCTAGATTACCTCAGAACTTGTGGGGGGAAGCAATATTTTCTGCTAATTATATTTTAAATAAAATACCCCGAAAGAAAGTGAATCAAACACCTTATGAATTGTGGCATGGAAGAGTACCATCCTACAAATACTTAAAAGTGTGGGGGTGTTTGGCTAAAGTAGCTATTCCTAGTCCTAAAAAGACTAAAATAGGTCCTAAGACCATTGATTGCATTTTCATTGGTTATGCCAAGAATAGTAGTGCATATCGGTTTTTGATTCATAAATCAGAACATTCTGAAATGCATGTAAATACTATTATTGAATCTCGGAATGCGTCTTTCTTTGAACATGTATTTCCAAATAAGACTGGACAAGAGACTAGTAACAATAAAAGATCTCATAATGCTATTACTAGTCAGGATCAAGAACATGATCAAGAACAAGAGTTAGATCAAAATGAGGAAGAGGAACTTAGGTGTAGTAAACGTGCTAGAACCTCAAAATCTTTTGGTCCAGATTTTCTAACATATTTGTTAGAAAATGAGCCTTTAACTTTTAAAGAGGCTATGTCCAGTCCTGAAGCTCCTTTATGGAAAGAAGCTGTCAACAATGAAGTCAAATCCATCTTGCAAAATCACACTTGGGAATTGGTAGATTTGCCACCAGGTTGTAAACCTCTTGGGTACAAGTGGATTTTCAAAAGGAAAATGAAAGCGGATGGATCAATTGACAAATACAAGGCAAGACTTGTGGTCAAAGGTTTTAGACAAAGAGAAGGTCTTGATTACTTTGACATATACTCAACGGTTACTAGAATAACATCCATTAGAATGCTAATTGCCATTGCATCTCTATACAATCTAGAAATTTATCAAATGGATGTTAAAACCGCTTTCTTAAATGGTGAGTTAAATGAAGAAATTTGCATGGAACAACCAGAAGGTTTTTTTGTTCCAGGAAAAGAAAAGAAAGTGTGTAAATTGCTTAAATCATTATATGGTTTAAAACAAGCGCCAAAGCAATGGGATGAGAAATTTGACAAGGCAATGATGTCAAATGGATTTAAAATTAATGAGTGTGACAAATGTGTTTATATTAAAAACACAGACAAAGGTTATGTCATTGTATGTCTTTATGTAGATGATATGCTCATCATAGGTAGTAATAATGACATGATTAAAACTACCAAGAAAATGTTGAATAAACATTTTGACATGAAGGACATGGGCATTGCTGATGTAATTGTTGGTATGAAAATTACCAAAATATCAGAAGGATATGCTTTGTCACAATCTCATTACATTGAGAAAATACTTGACAAATTCAGCAAAGATGATGATCATCTTGCTAGAACACCTGTAGATGTTAATTTGTATCCTTCTAAGAATGTACATGAAAGTATTTCTCAATTAGAGTGTGCCCAAATTATTGGAAGGTTAATGTACTTGATGAACTGTACTTGCCCAGATATAGCTTATGCAGTAAGTAAATTAAGTAGATATACGAGTAACCCAGGAGTAGAACACTGGAAAGCAATTATAAGGGTTCTTAGGTATCTCCAATTTACTCGTAATATTGGGCTGAATTATACTAGATATCTAGCAGTTCTTGAAGGATACTGTGATGCAAATTAGATATCGTATACTAGAGACTCGAAGTCTACCAGTGGGTATGTCTTTACTCTTGGTGGAGCGGCTGTATCTTGGAAATCTTCCAAACAGACTTGTATTGCTAGGTCTACTATGGAATCAGAATTCATAGCTTTAGACAAAGCTGGGGAAGAGGCAGAATGGCTTCGCCATTTCCTTGAAGATATTTCAATATGGCCAAAACCGGTGCCTGCTATATGCATACATTGCGATAGTCAATCTGCAATAGGTAGAGCACAGAGTCATATGTATAACGGTAAGTCTCGACATATTCGTCGTCGACATAACACCGTAAGACAACTACTCTCTAATGGAATTATTTCCATAGAATATGTTAAGTCTAAAGACAACATAGCGGATTCACTAACCAAAGGGTTAGCAAGAGAGTTAGTTGAGAATTCATCGAGGGGAATGGGATTTAAGCCTATTAAATAAGAGTTACCACAACGGCAACCCAACCTAGTTGACTGGAGATCCCAAGATCTAGGTTCAAAGGGACAACCGAGTTGTGTATGACTCAGAAGGATCACTGGAGAGTCTAACTCTTACCCATTTCTATGATGAAATAGTGATGTCTGCAAACGTTTCAGGTTAAGTAAAATTTTAATGATTCTTATATCCAGGTAAACCTAGTAGAGTATGACAGAATACTCTTCATAAGAATCACCTATGTGAGTGTGAACTGGGCCGGTTCTATGAGATTTGTGAAGGGCTACAATTCTCTAGAGCACTCATGAAAGACTAGGTTGTTCAGGGCCAAAATGAACACATTAGTGAGAACTAAACTGTGTGTAGGGATATACTGTGTGAGTTCTATCGTCTTGGTTTACACAAACGGCTAAACAGTTCAAGACATCATGTTCACTGGTTAGCTAGTAAATCCGATAGTGTCTCACAAGAGAAGGTTTAAAGCCAAAAGCTACCTATCCTTTGCAGAATATTTCCAATTTCTGTACTCTCTATATTTAGATCATATTGTTGCATTTTCTCTCCGTCAAATTCCATTCATGTGGGGGATTGTTGGAAAAATGGTGTTTTATAAAGGCTTATTTTGGGCCGACTTTGAGCCCCAAATTGAGTGGGCCCCGAACGTCTTTTGAGGCGGGTCTGAAGAGGTGAAGTGTTCCTTGCCGCGTGGCAAGGTACATGGTGAAGACAGTTCGTCAAAACCATTTGTGAGTGAATGAGAACATGACGTCGTTTTCGGGTTCGTGGAATTGAACATTTAAGTTTTAAATGTGGGTTTCCTTGTGAGGCTTGTCCCACATTGAAACTTTAAGAGAGTTTTGTTGAGTTTGTAAGCTCTAGCCTACAATACTTGGGTTGGGACCCCAAGAGGCACCCCAAGTTTGTAGAAGGGAGGAGTTATGGACAAAGTGAACCTTAGCCCAAATCACCACACGCGCGCGTGTGCCGCTACCCGCCCGCCGTCCGTCCCGCCGAGCCGAGCCGGGCCGGGCGCGGGTGTGGGTTGCGGGTCAGGTCGGTTCTAATATTAATTTTTTAGACAAAATTTACTTGAATTTTTTAAAAAATTAATTTCAATTTTGAATTTGAATTCAAAATTGTTGTCCAAATTTTTGTGTCTCTTCTTTTAATTCCACAACAGATTTGAATTCCACAAATAGGTTGATACGGTCCAAACAGAGCACCCGGACAGATTTGAATTCGAAACTGTCCAGGCAATTTTGGAACAGGTAGATAACTGCTGCATCTGTTGAATCAATTTGCAGATCTGTTTAAATTCAACCAGCATCTGTTCAAATTCAAATCACACATGTTCACTACTTGTTTGCACCTGTTCGGGGCAGCTTTTTGTGCCTATAAATACCAACATTCCAACAGTGTATTTACATCCGAAAATCAGTCTGAATATTGTCTCATTGCTGTCTATTTTGCTCTAGTGCATTTATTCTTCATATATTAGTTTTAGAATAAAATTAAGAGAGTATAGAACACAGGTTTGGTTCGTCGAACAAATTTGTTCGTGGGACTGTAGACGCGCCCCGAGGGCCTTGCTATTACAGTTCGGACTCATTTGTCACGGTTCTAAATCTAATCCCGCAAACTGCAATGCGAGACTGATAAATCACCAAAGAGTCCAAATCCGGCAAATCGTTTTGGAAAACTGATTTTTAAGAAAGAAGTGCCAAACATGGATTGCTTTGCCAGATACAGAGTCGCCACCTAAATATTTTGCTTTGGGGGAATTTAGGAAACCCTGACTCGTTGCCTAAGGCCACGTGTTTGTCATCACCAAAGTTGCCTCGGCTCGGGAACTTGGGTACAATTGGGGAAGGTCATCTATGAGCACCCCCGCTCGTCCGATCCGAAGATCGGCCTGTACTAAGCATGATATTTTGTTTTGAAAACATATGTGTTCTTATTCCGATTAATTAGCTAGAATTACTATGTGATGCGCACAACACACAAGTATAGACTAGACCGCCTAATTTGGAACAAAGTATCGCATATCCGTTTATTTGTTTGAAATTTGCTACTCGCAAGTAGGCTAAAATACGGATTTCAATAAATCATTCCAATTCAAGTAATCCAACCTTCACCCACAGGCATTCAGGTAGTTATATCACATAAGCAATTAGCCTCATGGCAAGCATGCTGCCATATTAACACTCACATACATGCAAGATGCTAAAGCGTAAACACTCACAGTGTACTCCGAGCCAAAACAAAGAACATGTTAGTAATCAAATGTATGATCCAAGTCCATGTTAAGATGGCTAATGCATCGCAGGCAAAATGCAACTAGAATAGACATGGCTAATCTAGAATGGCACATGAGATGCGACAATCAAGACATGTATTCAACTTGGAATTGAAATATAATGCAGTTAGTATGATGCGCCGAGCTCGGTGCATGCAATACAGATGAATGACGTAAACATGCATAGCATAAGGATGCTAATTGAAACGTGCCCTAGAACTAACCATCGTAAGCGGTTAAGTAAAAGGGAGAAAAGAGTGGAGGTTGGAAGACATGCATCACACACGCGCACGCTTATTACACAATTGCGCCTCTCTCGACGGAGGGACTGG
This sequence comes from Camellia granthamiana, assembly GCA_036172215.1. Classification (NCBI taxonomy): domain Eukaryota; kingdom Viridiplantae; phylum Streptophyta; class Magnoliopsida; order Ericales; family Theaceae; genus Camellia; species Camellia granthamiana. The sequence goes on from CM069913.1 coordinate 18,587,962, forward strand.
AAGAATAATACAAATTAACTAACTAACAAGCTAATTAATTATTACACAATACTTAACTAATTGAACAAATTAATTAAGCTATTAAAGCAGTAAAACAACCTCAGGAAGAGGGATGCATCCATGCTCGGACGGCTTCGCTCGGAAATCCGTCACCATGCCATATGTTGCCTCTATTTACACTGCTCTGCACCTCTGAGGACTGTACAAGTCTCATGGATGCTTCTGAATCACCTTCTAAGCACTGTGGGATGTCACCGGCTGAAATTAGAGGCCACCGGCCAGGGAGAACTGGTCATCGACCATTTGTGGGGACCTCGGCCAATAATACATAGCCGGCCGACACTAAAGATGGCCGACCGGCCATCTCTCCCTGCAGAATCCTGTTTTGCTGCAGCAGAGGACAAACAGAGCATGGTAATGCATTTTCAAGGCAATGTTTGCACCACCACCCTCCTTATCAAGTTTGAGACTCAAAGGAGTATGGTTCTCGACCCTCGGGCCATCAATCACGCATTTTAATGCATGATGGCCAAAGGAGCCAAATGTGCAATTTATATCACATGAAATGTACATAAACATATAAGGGGCCCCAACCTCTATCATGGTTGGCAAGGGATGCAATCATGCAAGCAAAACTAATGCAACATGAAGCATGTCAAGGACAATGCCATACAAGGCTAATGGTAATAAGCATGCCAAATGCAATACAACCTAAACAAGCATGCAAACATGCAAGGCATGTGACAACATTCAAGGGACAATGCATGCAAACATACAAAGCAACTTAACAAAAGAGGCATGCCAAATGCAATATAACTCAAGCATACGACAACATGCAATAGGCCAAGTATGCAACAACATGCAAGGCAAGCATGCAACAACATGCGATAATGGTCTTAAACCAAAATGGACAACTCTCAAATAGGTCCAAATCAGTGGCCAAAACGATGCGACAAAGGCATGAAATACACATACAAATATGCATGCTAATGGTCCATTACTTTAAGCATTGTAGAGCAACTTTTAAGAATACTTAAAGGGAGACAAACATGGATATTAGGCAAACACATTAAGTCCTAAAATCATGCAAGGGATGATGCCAAATCAACCAAACCATGCAATTAAGCCTAAAATTTGAAACTAGCCAAGGGACTCAAACCAAGGCTACATGAAGCAAACCCTAAAGGGCCAAGGGGACCTAAAACAGTCCCAAGGCAAGTCTAAACAAGACCAAAAGTGAGCTTAACACTAGCCAACACAAGCTAGAACAAAGGGGCAAAACATGAGGCATACAAGGCCACAAAAGAGGTGTTTCACCACACCTAATACAACCAAACATGGTATGATTTAAATAACCAAAATCAGAGTTATGACATGTCAAAATGAGCCCAAAAACCCACTTAGATGGCATCCCAAATGCCTAAGCATGATGGCATACACAATGACACATTTATGAGGCATAAGACACTAACCCTTTAAGACATTAAAGGAGTCATAAGTGCAAGCATATGAGCATGGAATATGGACTGAAATGACATGACAAATGATTCCAAATCACTGAAATGGCCCAAGTAAAGCATGCTAATGACTTAAGCACCCAAAGCTAACAAGCTAGATTGTATGGTAGCTATACAAAACAATGCAAGCATGACCAAAACAACAAAAAACGGAGCTCAAGCATGTTAAAACAAGGCTAGAAGCTTCATGAAGTTAAGCCAAAATCATGCTAAAAAGACATGTTAAAACATGGTGCATGTTAAGGCAAATCATGGGATTACAAGACAAGTATACAAAGCATGCATGGTATGTCTAAACCAAGTCAAAACAATGCTATATCATGGCAAAACAAAGCCTAATATATACTGAAATGGAGCTAAAACAAGCTAGGCATACAAGCCACTGACATAAGCCATTTATGCAAACATTGAAGATGACAAGGAGAGGGGATGACCCTCTCCTATTTAAGACGCCAAAACCACATCTCCACCACTGAAAATCCTCTGGATTTCAGTGGTAGAGAGGTCATGCAAAGCTAAGAACAAGGGCCAAAATGGATGGCCTAAAACAAGGCCTAACAAGGCCTAAGAGGGGGGAAACAACCCCAAACCTCAAAGGGACCTTAAACAAAGATCAAAAGCATGCAAAATCAGAACTTTTATCAATTATAAGTTAAGCTCAAAATAGCATGCAAGATAGGCTAAAAGCTTGTGCAAAAATGGAAAATCTAAAGCAAGGAACTCACCCTTATAGAACCTCCTCAAGAGCAAAGCTCCAGCAAGTTTTCTGAGTTCAAACCAACCCAAGAACACTGAAATCAACCTCCTAGCACCTCAGCAACCAAGGATGGTGTTCTAGCGTGTGTTTGTGTACAATAGTAAGACAATATTACTATTTTGAGCACAAAACAAGACTAAACAAGGAAGTATAGATACAATCCTATATCTATCCTCTCAAGAACAAATTTTCTGAACCTTGAAGGAGGGAGGAGGGGTTCCCTCTTTATAGAGGTTCAAACTCTAAGGCTTTCAAGAGAAGCCAAGCAAAGAGCAAATCCCTCCATACATGTGTATGGAGGGGGTTAATTGTGGATGCCAGCTGCACTAGCTGGCATAAAATATCTGCATAAAGCAGATGAACAGGGTTCGGCCACCAAAAATGGCCGATCGACCAACACAAGTGCCGGCCGACCAAATATAGTGCCGACCGACCAACACTCTTGGCCGGTGGCAAGAAAAAGGGGGCCGATGGCCTCATGCCATGGTCGGTGGGTTGAGGGGATGGCAAACAAACCACCCTCTTCTCTTAGAAGCAAAAACACAAGTGTTTGGTCCATGACCAAGCACAAAACAGATAAGTTGAGAGATCTTGAGACAAGGCGCGTAGCCGAGACCTCTGGGAACTCAAAACGAACACGAACATGGATGATCATCGAGTGTTCAAATGATGACGTCCAAGTCTTGAGGACGGTCAAAAATGGGGTGTCTACAGGGACGTCGGTAAATATGTGAGTTTTTATGCTTTAGCATCCCGTTTGTACATAATTTTCTTATTATGTTTAACATCCTATCATGAGGCTAATTACTTAAATGATAACTGTTTGAATGCTTGTAGATGAAGGCTTATTGCTTGAATTTGAATGATTCAACGAATGTACGTTTTAAGCCCACTTTGTAGTGGCAAATTCACAAACTTTAAGCCCACTTGAGGTGGCAAATTCAAACCCCTTTCCACAAACAAACATGAAATTAAATTGTTCCAATTTGAGCAAATTAGTCTATACTTGTATGCTTCACATAATAAAGTTTAAGATTTATTAAATAATCAGAAAATGAACATATAAACAAAATAAAATTCATATCATGGTAGGGGTGAGCAGCGGATATATCGATCTGCCAAAATCGACCGGACCGAACCGAACCAATCCGCCGCATTTTGGATGGATGCGTAATGATGAGCAGACGATTGCGGATTGATTTTCTCCAATCCGCCAATTTGGCGGACGGATGGCGGATTTGAGATTCATTTGGCCGCAACCGAACCACCAAACCGGGTACCCCTAGTAATTTATATGACTTTGTATTTTCAATTTGTTTAAATATTTTGTTTGTGTTTTCAATTGAAAAAGAGTTTAAATATTCTGTTGAAAAAAAGTTTTCAACTTTAATATATTTTTTGAATTAAAAAAAATAAACGTATTATTTATCTATATTTTTTAGTTTTTAAATCTAACTCTAAAAATAATAAATAGAAAATATGATATATACTGGTTGGTTTTTGTTTTCAAAAACATATATAGATGTAACAATACAGAGACATACAATCTCTACTACTGCTCTGTTCATGGTTTTGGTGGTTTGAATTATTTTTATATTTTAAGAACCACAGATTGTAATACTTTATGAGGATGAATCATGTTGTGATTGTAATATGTGGATGAGACATGCAGTGATTGTGATATTCTAAAGTTTCAAACTTTCTTTCTTTGAATGAGGTATACAGTGATTGTAGTACTTTTTTAAGTCATTGATTGTAATACTTTCTTCTTCTTCTTTTCTTTTTTTCTTTTTTTTTTAAGGAAATGCACAAGTTGAATTATGTTGAAAATTTATAAAATTTTAAACCGCCAAACCGATTCACATCCATCCGCCAAACCGCCAATCCGCTTAATCCACATTCGCCAGATTGGCGGACGGATGCGGATTGATTTTCTCCAATCCGCCAATCTGGCGGACGGATGGCGGATTGGAGGTTCCGTGGCCGCAACCGACCCGCGCCTACCTCTATATCATGGTTTAGTAGAGGTCGATCTTTTATCGGATGAGCGGGGGTGCTCATTATTGACCTTCCTCTCTCATACCTAAGGTTCCGAGCCAAGCATCCTTGGTTACGACGAATAGTGGCCTTGGCACGAATCATGGGTTTCCTAATTTTTCAAAATATTAGGTGGCGATTCTAAGATCTGATGACGCAGTCTATTTTTGACAAAATTGCAATACAATGGATTTTCAATAAAAGTTGTCAAATCTGGACTCTCATCTACGTTTCACATTGCACTCGTGAGATTAGATCAAAGAAATCTCGAGAGTCCGAACTGTTTAACGCGCGCAGGTACCCCCGGGCATGTTACACTTACTCATTTAGAATTTTTTAGGTGGGTGGTTATGTGATAGAGATTAAATTTGTATAATGTAGGGTTTGTGTATATTATAAATCTGAATCACAAAATGATAATACTGAGCAATTTTTGGTTAGTTAAATTTGAGTTTGTAATATTACGGTTTTAAATTTTTCTATTTTCTTGTCTTAGAACAGCCATAGGCTTGTTTTGGAAAGTAAGAAAAAAACTAACTTATTAATTATTTTTTTACTTTTTTGAAAAAATATGTAAAAAAAGATAGAGAGGTAATATGACTTCAATAAATCAATATGCCAATAATCATTAAATTATATCTCAAAATTTCCGTGTCTCAAGATTCTTATAAAATTCAATAATTATGAGTATTTTAAAATTAAAAAACACAATAATTTAGAGATAAAAAATTCTTAAGTTTTTGGGATTAGTTATAAATAACATAATATCAAAATTCAAATTGAAAAAAGCCAATTCCCAAAGCTTATCTTGGAAATTAGTTTTTTTTAATAATTTTTTAATTTTTTATGAAAAGACGTATTCATACAAAATAATAATAATAATAATAATATTTTTATAGTGACTTTTTACATAAAATAATAAATTTTCAAAATAAGTCTTCAAGTTAGGAAAATTCTATTTTCACACACTTGATGAACTCAGTGCACATCTTTTCTCAATACACACATCTATTAATTTATTTATTGATTAATTTTCTCAATCTACACACTAAAAATTACAATTATATCATTCACTCATAACTATTGTATACACACTACTTAACCCTCATTTTCATACACTTTTGATTTACCCAATTTCCACATTTGCAGAGCCATCCATAGTGAAACCAGTAACTCCCACAGTCACAGTCACTGCCACTGCCACTGCTATGGCTCGATTTCTTTAAGCTTCACGGAGATCACTTCTCTCTTTCTTGCAGAACCCTAATGCCTCAGTTTCTACAACATCAATTTTCTTGCCAACCACACAGACAAATACCCAATTTTCTCGCCCAATCCCGGACCCAAATGTCATCTGACACCCTCCAAAAATCACCCTTTGAGTCCAACATCATCAGGATACTAACGAGATCCAATGCCAGTTTGAATACGCCCCTCCCTACTTGGTAAACTTCCTCCTTTTGTTTGGTTCCTAAGAAAGTAGAATAAAAAGAGGAGAAATTTTTAGAAGATTTATGATTTTAAGGACCCAATGTTTCTTTTTCTGTTTTCTAGTTTTGGGTTTCTAAATGTTCTTATTAATTTGGATTCTATATCTAGATTTTGTTATTTTGCATAAAAATGAAGGAATTGGAAGATAATACAATGGTTTATAGTGAATTGATTTTATATTCGTGGTGAATTGAATTAGCTAAGCTAGTTAAATAATAAATTGAATATGTTATAGGTACGTGTTTGGTGGGTTAAGAAATGAAAAGAGAAGAAGAAAATTTTGAAAAAAACAAATAGAATTTGATCTTAGATAATGCGAATTTATGTTGTAATTTAAGAATATCTTGACTCCACTTATTCAAAGTGATGATAACAACAGAAAAATTAGGATTTATTTTTTTAACTCAAAAAGTGTACATTGAGATTTTTTTTGTTCTTAAAAGATGTATACAAAGAATTTTTTCGTATAATATTATGCGCGTTGCTGGATATCTATTATGGTCATTTTAATTTAGGATATAATTATCATTAAATTAAAATTTCATTAAATATATACCTTGAATTAATTTGATGTGTAAAAATAAAATTTCCCTTCGAGTCAAGTCAATTCAAATCTCTCATTGGATAATTGTTCTCCATTTACGTTTTAGTCAAGTCAATTCAAATTTTGAAAAAAATAAATAGAATTTGATCTTAGATAATGCGAATTTATGTTGTAATTTAATGAATATCTTGACTCCACTTATTCGAAGTGATAACAACGAAAAAATTAGGATTTATTTTTTTTAACTCAGAAGGTGTATATTGAGATTTTTTTTGTTCTTAAAAGATGTATACAGAGATTTTTTTCATATAATATTATGGGTGTTGGTGGATATCTATTATGGTCATTTTAATTTAGGATATAATTATCATTAAATTAAAATTTTATTAAGTATGTGCCCTGAATTAATTTGGTGTGTGAAAATAGAATTTTCCTTCAAGTCAAGTCAATTCAAATATCTCCTTGGGTAATTGTTCTTCATTCACGTTTTATTTTTCGGACAATGCGTTTGATTTGAGTTTTTTGGATTAAGTTTTTTGAAAATTAAGTTTTTCGTTTTTTTGTATTTTTTTGTTTTTAGTAAATATTTTTAAAATTTTAAGCATTTTTTTTACTTTTTTTAGATGCACCTTACTTAGATGTATCTAAAAAGTAAAAAAATTGTAAAAAAATATTTTAAAAAATTAATAAATACATAAAAATACGAAAAATATAATGAATTCTCATTTTTTTTTTGTATTCAGAAATGTTTTTTGCCCCTAAAAAATCTGCCCCTAATGGCCAAAACGACGTCGTTTTGGCCATTTTCCTTTGTTTTTTTTTTTTTTTTTTTTTTTTTTCCTCATGCCTTGATTTTCTGTTTAGGGGCATTCGGGGCACCCTGTTTTCGGGGCCCCAACTACTGCTCATTTGTATTTTTAGTATTTAGTGAATTTTTAAAAGATTTTTTTCACAAAAATTATACTTTTTATGTGTATTTATGTTAGGTGTGTCTAAAAATTAAAAAAAATTGCTTAAAATATTAAAAAAATTTAGTCAAAACAAAAAAATACGGAAAATAAGAAAGTAAAATTTTCTGAAAAGTGTTTTTGAAAAATAAAAAACAAGCGAAGCGTCAAAAATTAATTACTAATTAATGAAAAAACTTATGACTTTATATTTTAATTAATGTAAAATTTCTCACTAATTTAATTTTTTTAATATATTTACTATGAACTGATATTTTCTCTTTATTTTTCTCTATTTGAATGAGTGCATCTCCACTATATCCTACCTTTAAAAGCAACAAAACTTGATTCTAATACCAATGCATCTAAGACCATCTCCAATGGTTAATCAAACCTATCATCAAATTTGAATTTGATGAAAAATTGTGCATTTTTCTGCTCCAACGGTTTCATCACATATGTATCAAATCTAGGATTTCACTTTTTTTTCATCAAACTGAGAACCAATGTATTTTTCATCAAATCATTGTTTATAACCGTTTGATTTTCACCACCGAATGTCCCCTGGATGTCCACCTCAAGGCAAAAATTTGCGAAAAAAATTACACTGGCTGGTCGATCCCTTGGTCGTCCGCCCAATCGACTCCCCAAATGACCACCTCAAGGCTAAAATTTGTGAAAATTTTATACTAGCCGATCAACCAGCCGAACATCTTCCTGGTAGTCCGTCCAGTCAACTAGTATTTTGATGAAGGTTCAAAAACCTCCATTGGAACATTTGATATCAAATAGAATTTTTACTCAAATTTGATGCATCGTTGAAGATACTTTAACAAATAGATAATTTTGATATCACCCATGTTGAAGATTGCTGGGCAAGCTACAATGACCCTGGCCTTTCTTCTTGGCTATCACCTGCAAATAGGAAATATATGGCGTTTAACTAGTAGTCTACTTGTGAGATTCAACAATGCATCAAAACAAAGGAAAGTTGCTTACCGTGGAGACATCGGCAGACAAGTGCTCCGTGGGCTCTCGTAGCAAGATATCCTTGCCTATCCCAGGGATGAGGCCATCGAATCTCAAAATACCACCCGAGGGTGGAGCATATGTGCGTGGTTGGTATGTGGCTGCGTCAAATGGCCTATCAACGAGGGAAGGCAATGCGGAAGCGTCCTCGGCCTCCATGTCTGCGCCTAGGGTAGCCCCAATACCAATGACGGTGTTCGGGATGGGCACTTCGTCACTAGCCATGGAGAAGAGTGAAGGAAATGAAGAGAAAGCAAGAAAAATGTAAGAGGCTAAACCCTAGGACAGAGAAAATGAGAGGGGAAAGTGAAAACACGAGAATGAGTACCCAAAAAAACCAAGAAAACTCGTGAGAAACAAGGCAAAACAATGAGAAATCCAAAAACTTGATCGAATCAAAATCCAATCGATTCAAAATATAGAGAAAGGGAAGGGTTTCGAAGAAAAAATGGCGAGGGTTGTTGGGTATTGCAAGGAAAAGAGCAAATCTGGAGAGAGAGGAAAGCTAGAGAGAGAGAGGAAGGGATTTCAGATGGGAAGATGTGAGGAAATAGGGTTTGAGTTTGTTTTAAACAAATAAATCGCGAGGAAAGGCCGAAACTGCCCCTGCCGTTATTGAAGCTCGACGGTTGTCGCGATGCCCGGCCATGCTTCATTAAGGCCCGGCCAGCTCTCAGTGTAAACCCAATCCAGTTTTTGTTTTTCTTTACTTTATTTTGTTTCTTGTACTATGTAATTAAAAAAAAAAAAGCAAAGAGAGAAAAATAGTAAAAAAAAAAAAAAAGAAGAAGAAGAAGCAAACAAAAAAGGGAAAGAAAAAGTAAAGAAAATCAGAAAAGAAAGAAGTAGAGAGTTAAAAAAAAAAAAAAAAAAAAAGAGAAAAGAAAACAAAAAAACAAGTAAAAAGAAAAGAGAAAAGAAAATATAAAGAGAGTGGAAAAGAAAAGAAAGGATTTTTGTTCATTTTGTTTTTATTGTGTGAACGCATTTGTTTGATTTTTGATTTATTTGTTTAAGCTTGCTTGTTTAAACTCATTTGTTCAAAACTTTTAATTTGTTTAAACTATTCCGAGTAGTTTATAATTTGCTTTGTCTGAGTCATAGTTCATTCTGTTATTATGTTTTGTTGTAACCAAATGGTATTGTATGTACGGTTCATTCAGAGGAGTTCCAGATAAAATCATTCGTGCCATAGTAAAATCTTCGTCCATTTTACAACCAAATTGAAACACGGTGCACTGTGTTCATTGTTTTAACACGTGGGTAAATTGGCTTCCACTTTACTACACCGCTTTGATTGTTTTGATTTTTACTTTTCTCTGTGTAGAATTCATGTTTATTTCTAATTCCTACTTATGCGATTCGTTTGTTCTTTTATCAATCCCTTTTCCTCCTCTCGCGTGTGACGCGTTAGGATTGTACCTTGGTTAAAAACATCTGGTGCTCCAGTGTTCACACCACCTTTCCTCCTCTCGCATGTGACATGTTAGGATTGTACCCTGGTTAAAAACATCAGGTGCGCCTATTTGTTCACATCGCATTTCCTCTTCTCGCGTGTGACGTGTTAGGATTGTACCCTTGGTTAAAAACAATGGGTGCGCACGTTGTTCACACCACTTTTCCTCCTCTCGCATATGGCGCGTTAGGATTGTACCCTCAGTTAAAAATATTAGGTGCGCCTGTTTGTTTACACCACTTTTTCTCCTATCGCATGAGACGTGTTAGGATCTCGGTTGAGACCTCGGGTGCGCTCGATGGTTACGTCGCCCTTCCCTCTTCCTACGCGAGGCGTAGTTAGGTTTGCATTTTCTTACATCCTTTCTACGTGAGACGTAGGTTGGTTTGTGCTTTCTTTGTGCTTTTCATGCGAGGCGCGCTTGTTTATTCACTTCGTTCTGTATGAAACACGGCGAGGTTTATTTTGCTTTGTTTTGCATTTTCATTCAAACGTTGCATTCTCATTCAAACGTTGCATTCTTGTCTAGATTGCAGCGTTGTTTCATTGCTTCATTTACATTATGTTTCATTGCATGATCATAAGTTATTCGCTGCATTTCATGTTGCATTTTGCCTTCAAGTTCAATCTTTTATGTCTTGATTTCTTGCCCGAGTCTTGCGGCCTCATCAAATGGGTCGTCTTTGGGTTTTGACATTCACTCACGTCACGTCACGTTATGACTTCGAGCAATTATGGACACCCCATTTTTGACTGCCCGCAAGGCTCGAGTGCTTTATCCGGTACACTCGATGATGAAAGTGATGTTGTGCGTGGTTCGAGGTCTCAACGAAGGAGCCTTGTTTAAGCTCCGAAACAATTCTAAATCTTCAATTTTCTCATTGATTATACCCAAGAAATCCTCTTTTACCCCTTGTGCCACCCTATATTGAGGCTGAAACAGAAAAACAGGGAAATACATTAAGGCTTGGCCGTGCCTTAGTGAGAGCCGGCTATGGCTATTAAGGGCCGGCTGAGCCTTGATAGCGAGAAACACTGTTTTGGGCGGGAGACCGCTAGCTGTCCATTTTTGAAGATATTTTTGATATTTCTGGCTCAAATTCTATAAAAATGACCATATATCTCTGTTTTGAGGGTTGAAGAATTTGAAGAAAGCCATTATACCACCTTGAAAGCTTCTTGTCGTCCTTCTTCTTGTGCAAGCAACACTTTGAGTTAACCTACCACCTTGAACCTATATTCATACACCATACACACCTTCATACCTTGGTTTAGGAACCTTGGTTGAGCCTTGAACACCATAATTCAAGCTTGAGAGTGTGTTGAAGCTTAGTTTGATCACAAACAAAAAGCTTACTCCTTTGAAAGGTATAAGCTTGTTATCTTCTCTCTTACTTTCATTTTTTTCATTTGCTACATAATTTGTATTGTTTTGTTGTTTTGATCTTATTTTAAGTGTTTAAGTTTGAGGTTTGAAGAGCTACCAAAATGATAGAGAAAGTTTGCTCTTTCTACACCTTTACCTATAGCTCAAACCCTTACTTTTACACTCTTTTTCTTTGTTCTCTACACTAATTTTCAGAGTTTAAAATAGGCTAAAAACCATGCTTTGAGGTTTCAAAAGTGAAGGGGTTAGCTACCTCTCCTTGTTCTTGTTTATTAGCCTTGTTTCCTCTCTTTGTTGTTTAGCTTTTTAGGCTCTTTTCATGCATTTTTAGCCACTGTTTTTCATCACTTGAAGGTTGTTTTAGGGCTGTTCTAAGTTGTTTAAATAGTTCATGAATTGATTAGCTTGGTTGTTGTCTCGTAAGTTTACGTACATAGCTTGTTGTCCATTGTTCTAAGCTTTTCTTCAATTCATTTCCATGTTTAAGAACCTCATTTTAATAATCAACTTACTATTCATCTTTTTCATTTGAGAGTTGTTTCAATCGGTTGACGGTTTTCAAAACGTGAACTAGGGATTTATGCTTAATGGTTCAATCTCTACGGTGGTTCATTACCAACAGTGTAATCTCTCTTTCACGTTAAGAATCACCTCCCAATTGGCATATTTCTCACTTAGTGGACGTAATCCCCAACTGACGTAACAATCTCCTTGGACTTAATGGATTAAAGGATGGCAAAGACTAATGAATTTGGCTTAAAACGAACCAACTCACATAAAGAAAATGAGTTATCTTGCTTGGGGTTCGGCCGGACGTTATGCCGAATCCGTTGTGTCAAGAGTTATCTAACATCAATTCATGATGTTTTGATGGATCTTGAAGCGTCTCTACCTCCCTCTTTGAGTTCACTCCATGATAGGAGGGAGGGGTGGTTGTTGTTCATTTCATTTATTGATTTTTGTCCAAAATTGTGCATCGAAATCATCAAGTAATCAATTTGCTCATTGATGGTTTTGAAAACAATTCTAACATTCTCTCGAGGCTTTCTCATGATAGAGAAGTGTGAGAGGGACAAACAGAGTCCAAAACACTCTGTCTGCACTGTTTTCACTTCAAAGCACAAAACAGAATTTGGCATGAAATTGAGGCACGACCGGCCTTCTTTAGGCTTGACTGGGCTTCATTAAGGATCAGCCAGTCCTCAATGTTTGGTCAGCAGTGTATTTTTGCAGAAAACAGAAAGCAGTGGCTAAAGGTGAAACAGTATACTCTGGGCAGACAGTGCTGTTCTTGGACGCTGTGCATACGAACATTATGCATCCTTATGCAATTTTGTTTGATGATTAAATTATTAGTTATTATTGTTGTAATTAATTATCATTATCGTAATTAGTTATTGTTATTATAATTAACCTTGTTTATTTGTAATTGTTGTAGTTAATTAGCTTGAATAGCTAATTTATTTCTCATTATTACCCTTGTTGTAATAGCATAGTTAGCTAGTTAATGCTTTAATGATTTTATTTGGTTTTGTAATAAGTAGCTTAATTCAAACTTTCAGACTTTGATTTGCACCCTCTTGCACAAGGGTAATGTTGTAATAAGTTGTATGTCTTCCAACCCCACATCTGTCTCCCATTTACTTACTTGTTTATGATGGTTAGAATAGGACATTACGTTTCATTAGCATTCTTATGCTTTGCATCCATTATCTTCCATGCATCCAAGGTTTGGCTCATCACACTAACCCGATATCAAATGCTCAAATTCATTGCTTGAATACATGCTTTATCGCATGTCTTAAATGGAATCATATGCCATGCTTAAAGCCAAGCCTATAAAAATACATAATGTGTAAGTTGCATTAGTTATATTGCATTTAATTAGGAACATGCATATTTTCCTAATAATTTTGCTTTGTTTTGACTTAGAGAACTAGGTGAGTAACTTTATGTTTTAGCATCTTGTATCGAATGTTTTTGTTGCCATGTTAAAGCATGAATACCATGAGGCTAATTGCTTACATGATATAATTGTTTGAATGCCAGTGGATGAAGGCTAGTTGCTTGAATTGGGATGGTTTGATTAAATGTCCATTTTAGCCCACTTTTTTGAGTGGCAAATTCACAAAACAATTTCGAAACAAAACATGAAATCAAGTGTTCCAAATCTTGCAAACTAGTCTATACCTTGTGTACGCATCACATAGTAAAAATAGCTAATAAATTGGAACAAGAGCATATAATGTAAATAAGAAACACATCATGATTAGTAGAAGCCGATCTTTGATTGGGCGAGCGGGGTGCTCAATTCATGACCTTTCCCTTTCGTACCTAAGTTCCCAAGCTGAGACACTATGGTGATGACGGACTAATGGCCTTTGGCAGGAGTCTCGGGGTTCCTAGATTTTTCAAAAATATTTAGGTGACGACTCTAAAATCTAGCAAAGTAGTCTATTTTTGGCATTTGATTCAAACATCAATTTTTCAAAAAGAATTGCCGGATTTGGACTCTTTTGTGTTTTCATTGTTTCACATTGCACTTGTGAAATCAGATTCAGAACCACAGGTGGAGTCCGAACTGTAGGGCTATTCGCCTTTCGAAAGGGGAGCGGAAAGTCGGGCTACAGTTTTTGGCGACTTTGTTGGGGATTTAGAGAACTTGACTTGAAACTCATGATGTGAATTTTTATTTACACTTATATGATCTTGGCATTTGCATTTGCATTGGTGCGCTTAAATCACTGTGTTTGCCGACTACTATTCTTGGACGGTTTGCTGAAAAGGCTTTCCAAAAGGCTGACCGGTCATGGGCTCTGTCATGTTGGAAACACAACCCTTGGATTTGGATTACTGCTGTACCACTTGATCCACCTTTTACTTCTCGGTATTAGGTGTGAGAGGTATATTAGGTATTCTTGCTGAGGTACCCTTTTGACCATTCGACCTAGTTGCATATAGTGAAGTTATAGTGACTATTCCAACTTAGGACATGATGCCACCCATTTGCAGGATGTTGTGAAAATTCGTTGTTTGAAATAGTGTAGCCTAGATCATGCCAAAAATCTAGGACAGGGTAACCCTACCCCCTCATAGGGGTGTCTTGGTTCTTTTTACATGATATGTGCTTTTACAGTGAGACTGTACAGGATGGTTTATCTCAGTATAAAGTTTGAAAACAGAGTTCAGTGGGGATTACAGTTTAGCTATGTGTTATGACTGTTGAGAATTGGGGCTGAAGTGTTGTCTGATTTTGATTTTGTATTTTTTTTTTCTTACTTTTTGCTAGGTAGTTTGCCATCATAGCTTCAGAAAGACCCGACATTCCCTAAGTTGTGTGGACCCGCTTCGGTAGGCTGTGTAAAGCTCAAGACCTTGTTAGTGGTTAGCCCGTGTTTGTCTCACTTCCTCCAGTCACTCAACAGAGAAGGAATAGACAGTCAGTAGCATCAGTGCAAAGCACTCCACAAACATCTACCCGTTCTCACTCAATCGGTTCGCCGGCATCTAGTTCACCTAGATTAGCAATGGCACAGAATACAGCACAAAACGCAGAAGAATTCGCTACTATGATGACTGCCTTCCAAAGGACTATGGACACTGTAAACCAGAGGATGACTGCACAAGATGAAGTCATTGTCGACCTACGACATACATCTGGGGCATCAGCATCAACTGTACACCTGATTCCTACTGCTCAGCTAAACCCGAATCTATTCCCACCAGTAGAAAATCTACCAGTCCCGGATCCTTAGAACATGTTTCTTCCGGCTCCAACTTATCGACCTCTGGTTCAACCTCCTGCAGTGATTTTTCCTTTTGATATCAATGAAATTGATTCAGCCTTAGTCAAGATTGCTAGATTGGAGAAAGCATTGAAGAAATCCCAGGGCTTCAACTCCATTCCAAATATCGAAGATGGGTACACTGAGGTTTCGATCAAATTACTGAAGAAATTTAAGATGCCCCACATCGACAGATTCGATGGGAGTGGGGATCCAATCGTGCATGTCTGGTTGTTTTCAGACGTATTGAGACCCATGGATTTGTCTCGGGTACAGAAGCTTTCGTTGTTTGGGAGAACCCTGTCTGATGTGGCGGTCATCTGGTATGTTAAATTGGAGGACTCAACAAAATGAAATTGGGAAGAGCTATCTGAGGCATTTGTTAATCAGTATTCATATAACACCCAGATAGAGGTAACCATTAGTGAGCTGGAGGTTACTACTTAGAACCCCAAAGAATCATTCATCGATTTTGTTGTTCGGTGAAGAGCCAAGGCAGCCCGAATGACGAATGGGCTTGCCGAAAGAGAACAAGTCCGACTAGTGGTCCAGAACCTTGAACTGGAGATACTGCAGAGGATGATAATGGCGTCGTTGTCCACATTTTCTTTCTTACATGAGCTAGGGGTCTAGATCGAGAGTGCATTCAAAAAGGGTATCATCCATAGAACAAGTGAACCTGCAAGAAGGCCATTCTCCCGGAATACCAATGCTAGCAGCAACACTATTCCATGGCCTGCAGATATTAGCACTATTGTTTTGACGGCCAAGATGGTTGATCCCTTTGTTACTGTCACAACTTCACAACCTTCACAAAGTACCAGTCCACCCTGGAATTGAAGAGTTTTTACTCCCTTCCATATGAGCCCAACCTACGCCCTCAAGCTATTAATGCAAAATGGGCATCTCAAGCCTCTCGATCCTCGCCCACTTCCAGACCCTTTGCCACCCAAACATTACCTTACCTAGTATTGTATCTTCCACCAACAACATGGCCATCCCACGGACATGTGCTATTGTCTATGTCATGAGATCCAGGATCTCATTGACAACAAAGTCATCGCCCCACCTTTCAAACCCAACGTAACAACCAATCCACTTTTTGCACAAAACCAAGTCCCTCCACCCAGAAATATTAACCACATCCATACACTACTGCCCAACTTCAACCCTAGCACATACATTACCCCATCCCACCTACCAAAATTAGAGGTGTGTCAAGACCCAAACCCGCCCCTATAGGTTTAGCGTTGTAACCGGCCAGTAATCCTTGGATTACCGAAGGCCTCTGAACTAATTAACAAAATTAAAGGGCTAACGGAAGCAAATACATAAATATAATTGTCCAATGAGCTGTGCTGACTTATATGAAACAGAGATTTTAAAACTTTATATACATATCCAAAAGTCATTCTTACATTATACCCACACACACATTAGAGCATCTTAAGTACAGCCAACAAAAACAAACAAGTCTCATATACAAAAATAACCAGATCTTATGACACGTGACACTTCTGAAACCTCCACGTGAGGCACAATGGTTGGCTGACAACAAGAAATAGATCCAGACAAAAGTCTTCAGGCCTGATCTCCAAAACGCTCACCTATATATATATACATATACACACAGTGAGCTAAAGCCCAGTGAATAACATCAATGTAAAGAGGTTAGTGAACAAATTCCGAACATTTCATAATTATAAAACAGATCATAACATAATCATCATCATATCTGAACATAATAATGGTACATCCCATAGAACACATCAGTTATCATCTTCCGACTAGAGTAATCGGTTCCGGATACCGATTAAACACATATCACCACAAAGAAGTGGTTAACGAGATTTCGTAATTACATATATGTCATGGACCCGCATTAACATGCCGTCCCCCATGACTTGGGACTATCTATGGATGCCATAATAGATTTCAAACATAGGACATTCGTTCATGTAAACAAATATCATTTCAGAAATCATAACTTATCAAATCACATTTGGAACATAATTCATATGAACATATCTTTACAATAACGTTACTCCCAGTGGGCTTCCAGAAACGGTTGGTCAGTCTTCGAGTCTTGACCTACAAACATAAATGTACATAGCACAAAACATGTCTTATTATTACTCATTCATGTAGCTATACATGGCTTAGCTTTCTTACTTTAACTTCCTATTCATTCCATGTCACATAGCTTGTTCATAAAGAACCACATACTCGGATTCGACACATAATTTCTAATTCACTTACGTATGTTGGTTCTTGGTTTATTAATCCTTAATGGCTCATAAATCATGCCTAAGAATGCTCAAAAAAAGATGCGAGTGAAGATATGTACTTAAAACATCTTTTGAAAACATGCTGAAAATAAGCTGGTGGCTAGAGCCAGCTGAAGGCAAAAACTGAGCTCGCTCGAGCCACCACTCCTTCGCTCGAGCTAGCTTTTGTAGAGTTCAAAATACTGGGAGCTCGTAATGTTGGCTCGAGCCACCACTTTTTCGCTCGAGCTAGCTATGAATTTCTGGGCACCAAGCTTAACAAAAATGGCTTCCAAACAACTTTCAAAACTTGGAGTCTTGCATGATTTGATCAAACACATAAAATAGCTTTAGAAAACTTCAATACAATACCCTTAAAACATCTTTTATTCAAAAGCTCATCAATTCTTGAAAGATTTGAATCAAAACTCCTTCATGCAAGATTTTTCAACTATTTTCATGGTTTTTCATAACCTGCAAATGGTGATCAACAAACTCATAAATTTATGAAACAATGGACATGATTTAAACTCACATGCATGCAAGGACTTTAAAACTCAAACTCAAAATGATAAAATCAAAGATGATCTACCATGAATACACATGAAAGTAATCTACATGTTCAAAGACCCATTTCTTGCACTCTCATGAAAGTAGCTTAAAGCTTGATAAAATCATGATGCATAGAGGAATAGCTACAGAAATTAGACATAGAATCCTTACCCAAGGCTTTAATTTCAGAAATGTGAGATGAATTTTCCTAGTTTTCTTCTCATTCTTCAAACTTTTGAGCTCTCTCTCACTAAAGCCAAACTCTCTCTCTCCCTCTCTCTCTCACTCTCTCTTAAGCTTGAACTCTCTCAACACAAAGAACCAAATAAGCAAAGGAATGATACAAATGCTCCTTCACTCAGCTGAATATACACAACACACACTCACTTCTTGAGCACAATACACGTGCACACACATGCAAAACTCTAACACACACACACAAGGGTTTTAATCCTCTACACCCAACATTACAAAATGCCTCAACACATAATACACTTAATCACATCTTGGATCATGAATAGGAGTAGATTAGGCATAAATCATGCATCGTCTTAATTAAACATAAGTAACCTTCATTAATCAAGGTTACCACATGACTCAATTAATCCAAAATAGTTCCAATTAAGGCTTAATTTAATCAGGTGCGATTTTACTGAACTGAATCAATTTTTAACAAAACTTCTCATATGGTTCCAAATATTCTAGTTAGTCAATCCATGAACTCAAATTCGGTTTCTGAAAGCATTTAGGCTAACAATTTCAGATTCAAAGTAGAAATCATGACAAATAATTTTCAAATCAGATAGATATGCACAAATTACTACAAAGCACATATCACAATTAATAATAACACATAATTCCATTCTAAACACTTAGTTAGCATTCTTAATTACGAATTAGTAGTTATTTACGAATCGGGGTTGTTACAAGGTGGTCATTCCAGAAGGCATAGACATGTGCATGATGGATCTAACACCATAAACCCAACCCAGGCCCGTGGTAGTAGAAACGGAGAAAAAGAAGAATGCACTGAAGGCAGGGTCGTCTGATACCTGTGTCATAGAGAAGGGGGTCTCACTCGCAGAGGAGTACGATCCCAGTTTATACATTGTGGCCATTGGTCGACCGAAGCTAGTAATTATACTACTGGACTTTCTCAGCATTAATACTATTGGGGAAGACCAAATGGCGCAGAATCAGAATGAGTGGCCTGAGCAAGGCCTGAATGACTTAGCAAATCTAGAGGAGGATCTGGCAGAATTAGAAGAGGATCTGGAGGATCTTTACTTCTTCGAGGAAGAAGATACAAGCTGTGTGTAGATGGGATGGTGGGATCCGAGCCAGCCAGAAACAAGTAATGGATGGTTAAGTGAGGAAGAGTCCGATGTAGAGGAACAAACAGGAGAGACTGGGATAGAAGAGAAAATTAATGTTAGTGGCAAAGCTAAAGTTGAACCTTTGACTGAGAAAAAACAGGCACAAGAACAATTTCAAAGGGAAATGATAGAGGAGATCCAAGCGAAGATAGCTCTAGAACAGAAAGGGGGAAAGGAGAAAAAAGAGGCTGAGTCCACAACCAACGGTGTTCAAAACGCTAAGAAAATCAAGTGGGAACTCAGTGATCGAAAGAGAATGTTAAGGAAACTCAGAAAATACCAGGATATTGAAACCTCGAGTTGTGGTGGAAGAAGAATGGTATGATGATAGGGTGTGTGATGTTAATATGCTACGGATAAAACTTGATGCCAGTCCGGTCATGACTTCGGGAGAGTGGTGGGAATACAAGAAACTCAGAAAATACCGAGATGTTGAAACCCGAGCTGTGGTGGAAGAAGAATGGTATGATGATAGGGCGTGTGATGTTAATATGCTCTGGATAGAACCCGATGCCAGTCCGGTCATGACTTCGGGAGAGTGGTGGGAAGTCAACGACCTAAGTCATGCATACACTGATGAAGGTTAGAAAGCTGATACCCCGGATGACACTTGGTATGTTGATGAGATCAATCATATGACCCAGAGCGGTCAGTACTTTAAACCTGCAGCGGTAGACTAGCCAGCGACATCTAGAAAGGAGGTTGAGAGAGCAAAAGAGAAGGATGTTGAGGAAAACATGGTCTTAAAATAGCTCAAGAAGATTCAGGCCGACATATCCATCTGGGGACTGATAATGGCGTCTCGGGAGCATAGACAAGCCCTGTTCGAAGTAATGAATCGAACCAAATTTCCCATTGACACCACTGCTGACCAATTGGTGTCGTTGGTCACCATTGGAGACGTTATGCTAGTAATATCCTTCACGGATAAAGAATTGCCTCCCGAAGGTCCCAACTACAACTGCCCCTTATTTGTAACCCTGGAAAGTCGAAAAAAGTGGATTCTGGGGGTGTTGGTAGATACCGGATCATCGATCAATGTGTGCCCAGTGAGAACTGTCTATGCCATCGGTTTGAGGCTGATTAACTTTACACCCACAACCCAAGCTGTCCGGGCTTATGACAATATGAGCCGAGATGTTATGGGAACGTTCAAGAGTAATATCCTAATCGGCCCGTCCGAACATGAGGTGGAATTCCATGTCATGGACATTCTGGCCACATTCGACCTACTATTAGGAAGGCCCTGGCTACATCAGATGAAGGCTGTATCGTCAACAATCCATCTGTTAGTAAAGTACCCCTTCAAAGGCGAGATTGCCATTGTGTATGGTAACTCTGCGATCCATCATTCCCAGGGAACCACTACACCATTATTGGAAATCATACATGGAGAAGAAGACGTGTTCCTTTTCGGCTTCTCTCTGGCTGAAGCCCGGATGGTCCAAACCATCATGGCAGAAGATGAAGGGAATTATGTGAGTGTGCAATCCATATATATGATGACCAAACAGGGTCATATACTCGGGTTAGGACTAGGCCGAAGTGGTAGACAGGGAGATACTGTTGTTAAGAAGATGAGTCATAATCCCCACGCTTTTGGGCTGGGATACAAACCTACCACTGTAGATTAGCAAAGGAAATGGTAGGAGCTGAGAGAAAGGCTGAAGCAAAGAGGACTAGGAAGTAGTACGAGTTAGTCCACAAACCAATAAACAGAACCTTGAATGGACGTTTTGTCTGCCAAGGGGAAGGCTTCCCCTTTTGTGGATTCCCTCAGCCTTGGTATGATTGGGAAACAAAAGCAAGGTATCTGAGGTTCAAGATCTTTTTTGGACACCAGCTACCAGAAGAGAAGGATGAGCAGGCAGACCTAAGTATTGGTACAGATCAATGCAGGACTGCAAACCTGAACATTAAAGAAGAGGAGCTATTGGGAAGAGCACTGGCTAACTTACTGACAAGTTCTACTGCTGGAGCTGAGACCACCAACTTGGGGGATAGTTTTACTATCTCAATGATCGGGGATAACCCAGCAGTGGATTTCTCTAATTTTATTGTGGATGCATCTGAGGCTTCACACCTGGTCTGAAAGTTTGAGCAAGGCGTCATCGATAGTTCTAAATCAGATAGTTAGTCCGGATCTGATTCCAATGAGTCTGTGGAGTCGGAGTCAGATTCGAGTTCCTTTGAGTCTGGTACTTCCGGGAGTGGTAACCCCGGATACCAAAGTCTTGTCCAGGTTGTCTTTTAGCTTTTCTTTTGAGTCCACTGTAACCGAAGATCTAGACTTTTTGAATGTGAATACTGTGAATGTTGCTTACTTCTCTGTGCCTTTGGTTTGTTGTACTGGTCTTAATTTTCAAAATTTTGACATAAATGAAGAGGAAGAAATTCCTCAGGTTTTGAAAATTTTGGTTGATCATGAGAAGGACAAGCCTGTTAAGCCTTGTACAGATGAAATTGTATCAATTAACATGCATACTGAGGAAGATCCTCGCTTGGTCCAGATCGGGTCCACGCTGTCTTCGGAGGAACGTGAGCGTTTAATCGCTTTATTTAAAGATTTCAAAGATGTTTTTGCGTGGTCCTATGAAGACATGCCCGGAATCGATCTTGAGATTGTATAGCACTAGATCCCTCTTGACCCTGAGGCTCGGCCAGTTAAGCAAAAGCTGCGCAGAGTTCGCCCAGATTAGGTTTTGAATATCAAGGAAAAAGTTACCAAACAAATTGAGGCAGGATTCTTGCTTGTATCTGAGTATCCGACGTGGTTGGCTAATATTTTTCCAGTCCCAAAGAAGGATGGCAGAATCAGAGTCTATGTCGACTTCAGGGATCTGAATAAGGATAGTCCGAAGGATAATTTTCCACTGCCGTATATTGATGAGTTGGTAGACTTCACCGTGAGCCATGCATTGCTCTCATTCATGGGTGGGTTTTCCGGGTATAACTAGATTCTGATGGCACCCATGGATAGGGAGAAGACCGCTTTCACTACTTCGTGGGGCACCTATTGCTACCAAGTCATGCCATTTGGGTTGAAGAATACTAGGTCCACTTATTAAAGGGCTGAAACTACCATTCTGCATGACATGATCCATAAAGGGGTTGAGGTGTATGTGGACGATATGATTGTCAAGTCTAAAGATCAAGAGAGCCACTACACTACCTTGGAGAAATTCTTTCAGCGGATCAGAGAGTATAGGTTGACGTTGAACCTGTAAAAATGCACTTTCAACGCAGCAATAGGAAAAATGCTTGGATTCCTAATTACACAGAGAGGAATTGAAGTAGATCCTTCCAAAATCATGGCCATCTTAGAAATGCCACCACCAAGGACTGAAAAGGAGGTGCGCGACTTTCTGGGTAAAGTGAAATTCATAAGGCAGTTTATTTCAAAACTAACCTTGACTTGTGAACCATTATTTAGTCTCTTGAAGAAAGGAAAGAAGTTCCAAGGGGACGATCATTGTCAGTTTGCTTTTGAACAAGTCAAGCTATACCTGTAGAATCTGCTTGTGTTATCACCGCCAGAACCGGGAAAACCATTGATTTTGTACCTGTCGGTGACAAACTTAACCATGGAGTGTATGTTAGCTCAAGAGTCGGAGGCCAAGGTGGAGAAAGCCATTTATTACTTGAGCAAGAAAATGCTGGATTACAAAACCCGTTACACTCCCCTTGAGAAATCTTGTCTAGCCTAGGTATGGGTTACTTGGAAGTTGAGGCACTACCTGTTAACTCACTCTGTAATTCTAGTTTCGAGATTAGATCCCATCAAATATCTCTTTGAGAAACCAGCACTTACAGGTAGGCTAACCCGTTGGTTGTCTCTTCTCTCCAAATTTGATCTTACATATGTTATACATAAGTCGGTTAAATGGAGAGCTGTAGTGGAATTCCTAGTAGATCACCCAGTAGAGGGAGACGAAGCGGTGGAGTACTTGTTTCCAGATAAGGATATTCTGCAAATAGAGGAGAAAACGTGGACGATGTACTTTGATGGAGCAGCCAATCAATACGGTTATGGGATCGGTGTGTTGCTGATATCACCTGATGATTCTCATATACCCTTAGCCTTCAAACTCCGGTTCAAAGTATTTAACAACGAAGCAGAATATGAGGCGTGTATTGCTGGTTTAGAAGCCGCCCTGGAACTAGGGGCAAAAAAGTTGTACGTCATCGGGGATTCGAGCTTGGTTATGTCTCAAGCCAATGGTGATTGGCGGGTTAAAGAGGTGAAAATGCAGGTTTACCATCAGGTCTTAGATAGGTTGATTCTGAGGTTTGAAAAGTTAACGTTTACCCATCTACTAAGAGAGAATAACCGATTCGCTGATGCACTAGCAACTCCATCTTCTATGGTAGACATTCCATTGGGAGTCAGGATGCGTCCGATCATTATTGAACAGAAGTACACGCCGACCTATGAAACCATTGCCGCAATAGACGATGCTTCAGACAAGAACCCCTAGTACTATGATATCTGGAATTTCCTGGAAAAAGAGGCGTATCCACTAGGAACAAATACTAAGGACAAAAGGGAAAAACGGCGTCTGGCCATTCAATTTATCATCTACGGAGGCAAGTTGTACAAATGAGGCCATCTAGGAATACATAAACTATGCGTAGAGGAAGAGGAATCAAAGCGCCTTATGGAGGCCATCCACGGAGGAGAGTGTGGAGCCCACATGAACGGTGTGATGCTCGCCCGCAAAATCCTTAGGCAAGGCTACTACTAGTCAACCATGGAAGAGGATTGTATTGGTTTTGTTCAGCGATGCCATAAATGCCAGATTCATGCCAATCGTATGAACATCCCGCCGCCGAAGCTCTACAACATGACTTTACCATGGCCATTTTCTATTTGGGGGATAGATGTTATCGGTGCAGTTACGCCAAGTGGTCAAACGGGCATGAGTTTATTTTGGTAGCAATTGACTACTTCACAAAATGGGTAAAGGCCCAGTACTACTCTGTGCTAAAAGCGTCGCATGTGGCTAAGTTCATCATGAACAACATCATATGCCGGTATGGGGTGCCCAATGAGATTATCTAAGATAATGGGACGCCCCTTCAAAAAAGAGGTGATAGACTTACTTGAGAAATATAACGTAGCTTTCCACAAGTCATCGACCTACAGGCCACAGACCAATGGAACTTTCGAAGCTGCGAACAAAAATATCAAGAGAATTCTGCAGAAGATGGTGGAAACCTACAGGGACTGGCTAGAGAAATTTCCATTTGCGCTCTAGGGCTATAGAACCTCAATCTGAACATCTACAGGGGCAACCCTTTATTCTCTTGTCTACGGAATGAAGGATGTTTTGCCGATCGAAATTGAAGTTCCCTCATTACGAGTTATGGCTGAGTGTCAAATAGCAGAGGCAGATTGGCAGCAAAGTAGGTTTGAAGAGTTGATGTTGTTTGATGAAAGAAGACTAAGAGCATTGTATCATGTCCAGGGCTACCAACGCCGAATTGCCAGGACTTTTACTAAGAAAGTTAAGTCCAAAAATCTTCAAAAAGGGGACATGGTACTGAAAGACAACCGAGCTCTCATCCATGACCCTAGGGGCAAGTTCAAACCCAATTGAACTGGTCCTTACATCATCAAGTCAATCTGGTCAGGAGAGGCGGTTATTCTTATGGACTTGGATGGCCTGGAGTTCTCGCAATCGATTGACATGGACAAGTTGAAGAAATACTACCCCTGAGAGGCTCGCTAGGCCGAAAATCCAAAAGGGTGACGTAGGCAAAAGTTAGAGCATGAAAAATTAGAAATAAAGAAAAATTGAGCTTGCAAGGTTGAAAACTCTAAAGGGCGACTTTGGCAATAGTTAGAGCGCAAAAGGAGAGAGTTAATACTCGAGTGAACCTGAACCGAACTACGTAAGGCCTGATTCCCATTTTTGGGATATGTAGGCAATTTCACCTTGAAGTTCGACCGTAATTATCTCTGATTCAACTATCCTATCCGTTTTCTTGATCAGGTCATCCTTGTTCATATTAGTTTGGTTGCGCTCTTTATCTTGGGAAGAAAAGCTTAGTACAGTGTAGAGCAGTAGTGATATGCAATCAGGGGTAGTTATGATTTTTTTTTTATTCAGGACTGTACATCTTGAGGATCAATTATGTGCGTGTCAAGTGTTGATCGTTTCCGAAAATTGTTTTGAAAAGTTTTAATAAAAGTTGATTGTGTTCAAAATTTTACCCTTTTACAACTTGGACCATTTTTGGGACGGAAAGGAAAATTTTCAGTACTCACAACTTTAATTTTATTAATTTTAACACAAGTACATTCTCCAAACTCTTTGATTTAGATCAAAGTTGCTTTTTACATCTTAAAACTTGAAAAGAAAATATCAAAGCAGTAAAACTAGGGGCACAGCTAAGTTAGGTGACCCTATGCCAAAGATGGCCCGACCTCTGCCTTCTCTTCAAGCCAAGCCAAACCAAACACTCCTCAGACAAGGTGTAATTGAAACTAATGGCAGGGGCCAGAATCTCTCTCGTCCTCCAGACCGCGAGATACCGGGGCAGGTGTGAGGCGTGAACTGGAAATGAAACAGTGTATTCCACTCCCTCATCTGGTCGTATCTGATCATGCCCAAATTGGCGTCAGAACTAGAGAGGAAAATAGAATACGCAATGTGTGAGGCCTATTAACTCTACACCCGACTGTCGGGACATATTGTAGCTCATCTCTGCCAAATTAAGCCAAGGGCAACGCCAAGTTATGTCAGCTGTGGACAGGCTGCACATCTAATTACACCATAAACCCTCTGAGGGGAAATCCACTAGCCGTTGACGAAAGAAGTAAGCTCGGGCAGAGTACTCAGGGCAAGGGTCCACTACTTGCAGTTTATCCATCAACCATACCTGGGAAGGGATAAAAAAATAAGAGAGATTAAAAAATAGAAAAATGTACGATGAGAGAAAAGTAAGGAAAGGGGTTTTAAGATAAAAACAGAGGATGAGTGTTGAGTGATGTAAGAATTATAATCATAAATTAGAAGGGTGGAAAATAATACCTGGAGAAGTAGTGGACTCCTTACCAGCCAGACGGTCTCTCCTTGGCAGAAAGCATCTAAACCCATCAAGGTTTCGGCTAGTGCCAAACCTATGCAACTCTTACCCTCTTTCAGACGTTGAGCTACTTCGATCAATCGGATGCTAGCTCTGCCGAAATTAGGGGCAATGAGGAATTGCGCGAGAAGGCATAAACAGGGAGCATGTTGCCGGCAGCTTCGCCAAAGAAGGTCACTCCTGTCTCCAATAACGAAAAATCGATGAACTAAATTGGGGATGTCAAGCTCCCCATCATGTGCTAAAAACTGAGCCTCGTGTAATGATAACCCACACATCCGTCATAAGGCTTGGGCATGGCCAAAACGGGGCTGCGGTATGATTTCTTCATCACGCCAGGACTCCATCAAAGCTTGAAATTCCTCAAGTGTCAGACACACCTCTTGTGATCCAAATTGAAACACATGTGTGATCGGATTCCAACATCAAATAGTGGCATGAAGCAATGGAAAGCAAAGAGAAGTGTAACTCAAAGGAAAAAGGGCATTCAGACCAAAACTGTGAAAATTCACCTTTTTTCGAGCCGTCCAAAGTGGCTATCTAGTCTCGGAACCTATTGTTGCGTAATGTCTCCATCTTAAGAGCAAAATATCAAAAGCTTGTTATTCTACCAGAAAAAACAGCATGGGATCATTATTTATAGAGGATAAGAAGGAGCAGTGCATGACAGCTGGATAGCACTGATCGACCTCACACTGAGGCCCAGCCGTGCCTCAGTGAAGCTCGGCCGTGCATATTTAGGCTCGGCTGGGTCGAAATGATGGCTTAGATCAGTGCAGTTGCAGGAAAAGCTGACCTTTGCCTTGACGTACCACAGTTGTATTTTGAGTCTTATTTTGTTTGTATCAAGTGTTTTTTAGTATTTTCGAGTTATTTTTATTTTGTTTTCCTGTTATCGAGTTGTATTTCGCATTTTGTCCAGTTGTGGGTAGTTATCCGATTCAAGAATGAATACAAGAACAGATATTCGTTGTTTCAAGTCTTATGCGAAGTTACCATGCAAAGGTTATGCCATTCATCACATGCAAATATCATTCATCACATTGTGCAAGGAAATCATTTAACAAAAACTTGTCTTTTATAATTAGCGGGTCCAACCCCGATCATTGTTTTACAGAGCAACAAAACAAAAGTAAATCCTTCAAAACAAAACAAAAGGGCCTATCTGAAGTTAGTCTTTAACTACAAAGAAAAAACAAAAACAAAAACTAAAACAAAATCGTTGCTCTCATCAATAGCCCATCCTTGCCCTCTTCCTCCTCAACTGTGGGGGAGGTGCATCACTATCGTCGCTAGGGCAGCTGGACTGCAAGTCAACCTCCTCTCCCTCGTCCTCAGGGGTCGTAGACCCATCAAAAGACTTCTCGAAAGGTGAGCGCTGCCTCATTCGGCCTCTCTCTCGATCGGCTCCTCCTCAGCCCGTCATTGGACCCCGTCTCCGTCTACAGGCTGCAGGAGGTCCTGGAAGCACTGTTGGTGCTGGCTCAAGCTGAAAAGAGTACGGGTATCAGTATGAACTAACATGAATATAAACAGTATAGCAACAACAGTGAACTATAGATAGAATGCACCTCGATCCCATGAGTGACTAAGGCGGTCTGCCTCCTCCGTACCATAAGGAGCAGTCGATCAATCGTTCAGAGGAGGTCATCGACATACGCCTGGGGTACTTGCAAAAGGAATAGAATTTTAGAAAGGTAGACAAAGGTAACAGAAAACAATGAACAGAAATAGTAGAAAACAAAACAAGACAAAGTGTAGTGAGTAGAAGCATAAAGAAATGTGTACTTGCTCGATGCCAGGAGTGAACACTAACTTGCGGTCCCTCTCCTCGATGAGCTCAAGCGGGATCTATTCGATCACTCCATCTGGACGCATGTACATGATCTTAGTGGGAATCGCAAGAAATCCAAGAATGGGAGCAACGGTGAGGGCACCTCCAGCAGGCACATCACCAGCCGCAACAGCAGCAGCAGCAGCAACCTCTAGCATAGCACGAACCACGCCCGGGGTAAGAGGCGCCATCACCCGAGTATAGAAGAAGGTAGTGAAGTCGTCAGGCTCATGATGATGATCACCATCCTCACCCAACATCAAGAGGTCGATCTGAGGATCGTCCTGCAGCTCATCAACCACCTTCATGACTGGAGGAGGAGGATGTGAAACGTCGGGGTAAGCGACCCCCTACGTCTGGTGGATGAACCTCTCCCCCAGGTAGTAAGCCCGGCTAAAGGGGCCCTCAAATAGAATCCGCATGGTAGAGGCATGCCATGCCGCAACATAGGTTGCCCTCGATACCTGGGGAATGCCCGTCCAGGGATGCCAGTCAACCTGTGGAGGCAGACGCAAGAATTAGTGCAGTGTTAGAAATCAGTGCAGTGTGAGAAATCAATGCAGTGTCAGAAATTAGTGTAGTGTGAGAAATCAGTGCAGTATGAGAATGATAGTGCGGTATAAAAGCAACAGTATGAGAATGACCATGTCGTGTGGGAAACAGTGCAGTATACTTATGGTATGTAATAGTTAAAGGTTGGTATTTCGTTACTTGGTCCGTAGTGATCGTGTCAAAGAAACGGCAAAGTAAGGGAAATCTCAGTCTACGTGGCGACGGCGCTCAAATCGGGAGTTGTAATACTGTGAGCTAGGTACTGCCAACTCGATCGGCCTCACTGGGACCGGAACCAAAGAGGTGAAGTATATATAAACCTAGAGCTGCAAACAGAAAAAGATGGATGAAGTAAATAAGCAGAAAATGAAATGTAAATGAGCAAAAAATGTAGAAGGAACAAAATGCGCAGAAAAGATAAGTATGAGGCATACCTCCCAAACCCTCCAGTAGCCGCCTAGTGAATCCACCTTGCGGTGGGAGATAGAGCTCATGTAGTAATATAAGGTGGCCAAGCCAACGCCACCTCAATCATGCTCTGTCACCTGGGGGAGGTGCACCAGTGCCCCCAGAAGGTATAATCCCACAGTAGTTTCCCTATTCGCAAATAGGGTAGTACCGAGGAGATATATGAGGAAGCTACGGGTGTACTGGGCGACCTCATCTAGAGTAGTGGGCTGGGACTCAGAGAAATGATCGTAGAACTAGCTGTACCTCACCATCTCGTGACTGGTGATGTCCGAGATCGCCCCAAGAAGCTGACGCTGTGCGGCTCTCCACTGCGTCATATCAGGATCACATGAAATCGAGCTGCCAACTCCAACCTGTAGGCCGATAAGCATCGAAAAGTCGTACGGAGTCAGAGTCAGCTCTCCGATTAATGAGAAGTGGAATGAGTCTATGGTGTCCCACTATCTCTCGACCAGGGCCCCGTATAATAGTGACTCGGCCCTCATTTGTATAAGCCCTGAGCAGAAGGGCCCAAAGCAGGCTACATCAACTAGTGCGCGGACCTCCGCGGGCAGTCTCTCATACCAGCGCCGGGGGCCAGATATGGATCCGTATCTACCAATCCTCCTGGCTATCACCTGCAAATGGGAAATATATGGCGTTTAACTAGTAGTCTACTTGTGAGATTCAACAATGTATCAAAACAAAGGAAAGTTGCTTACCGTGGAGGCATCGGTGGACAAGTGCTCCGCGGGTTCTCGCCTCAAGATGTCCTTGTCTATCCCAGGGATGAGGCCATTGAATTTCAAAATACCACCCGGGGGTGGAGCATGTGTGTGTGGTCGGTATGTGGCCGCGTCAAATGGCCTATCAACGAGGGGAGGCAACGCGGGAGCGTCCTCGGCCTCCATGTCTGCGCCTAGGGCAGCCCCAATACCAATGGCGCGGTCCGGGATGGGCACTTCGTCACTAGCCATGGAGAAGAGTGAAGGAAATGAAGAGAAATCAAGAAAAATATAAGAAGCTAAACCCTAGGAGAGAGAAAATGAGAGGGGAAAGTGAAAACATGAGAATGAGTACCCAAAAAAACCAAGAAAACCCGTGAGAAACAAGGCAAAATAATGAGAAATCCAAAAACTTGACTGAATCAAAATCCAATTGGTTCAAAATATAGCGAAAGGGAAGGGTTTTGAAGAAAAAAATGGCGAGGGTTGTTGGGTATTGCAAGGAAAAGAGAAAATCTAAAGAGAGGAAAGCTAGAGAGCGAGAGGAAGGGATTTCGAATGGGAAGATGTGAGGAAATAGGGTTTAAGTTTGTTTTAAACAAATAAAACGCGAGGAAAGGCCGAAACTGCCCCTACTGCTATTGAAGCCCGACCGGCTATCGTGATGCCCAGCCGTGCTTCATTGAGGCCCGGCCAGCTCTCAGTGTAAACCCAATCTAGTTTTTGTTTTTCTTTGCTTTATTTTGTTTCTTGTATTATGGAATTAAAAAAAAAAAAAAAAAAAAAAAAAGCAAAGAGAGAAAAATAGTAAAAAAAAAGAAGAAGAAGAAACAAACAAAAAAGGGGAAGAAAAAGCAAAGAAAATCAGAAAAGAAAGAAGCAGAGAGTTCAAAAAAAAAAAAAAAAAGAGAGAGAGAGAGAGAGAAAAGAAAGCAAAAAAGCAAGTAAAAAGAAAAGAGAAAAAAAAAATATAAATAGAGTGGAAAAGAAAAGAAAGGATTTTTGTTCATTTTGTTTTTATTATGTGAACGCATTTGTTTGATTTTTGATTTATTTGTTTAAGCTTGCTTGTTTAAACTCATTTGTTCAAAATTTTTAATTTGTTTAAACTATTCCGAGTAGTTTATAATTTGCTTTGTTTGAGTCATAGTTCATTTTGTTATTATGTTCTGTTGTAACCAGACGGTATTATATGTACTGTTTATTCAGAGGAGTTCCAGATAAAATTATTCGTGCCATAGTAAAATCATCATCCATTTTACAGTCAAATTGAAACACGGTGCACTGTTTTCATTGTTTTAACACGTGGGTAAATTGGCTTCCACTTTACTACACCGCTTTGATTTTTTTGATTTTTACGTCTCTCTGTGTAGAATTCATGTTTATTTCTAATTCCTACTTATGCGATTCGTTTGTTCTTTTATCAATCCTTTTTCCTCCTCTTGCATGTGACGTGTTAGGATTGTACCTCGGTTAAAAACATCGAGTGCACCCGTTGTTCATAGCACCTTTCCTCTTCTTGTGTGTGACGCGTTAGGATTGTGCCCCGGTTAAAAACATCAGGTGCGCCTGCTTGTTCACACCACCTTTCCTCCTCTCGTGTGTGACGCGTTAGGATTGTACCCCGGTTAAAAACATCGGGTGCGCCCGGTGTTCACAACACCTTTCTTTCTCTCACGTGTGACGCGTTAGGATTGTACCCCAGTTAAAAACATTAGGTGCGCTTGTTTCTTCACACCACCTTTCCTCCTCTCGTGTGTGACGCGTTAGGATTGTACCCCGGTTAAAAACATCAGGTGCGCCTGTTTGTTCACACCACTTTTCCTCCTCTCGTGTGTGACGCGTTAGAATTGTACCTCGGTTAAAAACATCAGGTGTGCCTGTTTGTTCACACCACCTTTCCTCCTCTCGCGTGTGACGCGTTAGGATTGTACCTCGATTAAAAATATCTGGTGCGCCCAATGTTCACACCACCTTTCCTCCTCTTGCGTGTGACACGTTAGGATTGTACCTTGGTTAAAAACATCAGGTGCACCTGTTTGTTCACACCACCTTTCCTCCTCTCGCGTGTGACGCGTTAGGATTGTATCCTCGGTTAAAAACAGTGGGTGTGCCCGTTGTTCACACCACCTTTCCTCCTCTCACGTGTGACGCATTAGGATTGTACCCTCGGTTAAAAATAACAGGTGCGCGAGAAACGCTGTTCAAGGCGGGAGGCCGCCAACTGTCCATTTTTGAAGATATTTATGATATTTCTGACTTAAATTCTATAAAAATGACCATATATCTCTATTTTGAGGGTTGAAGAATTTGAAGAAAGCCATTATATCACCTTGAGAGCTCCTTGTTCTCTTTCTTCTTGTGCAAACAACACTTTGAGTTAACCTACCAACTTGAACCTATATTCATACACCATAAACACCTTCATACCTTGGTCTAAGAACATTGGTTGAGCGTTGAACACCATAATTCAGCTTGAGAGTGTGTTGGAGATTAGTTTGATCACAAACAAAAGCTTACTCTCTTGAGAGGTATAAGCTTGCTATCTTCTCTCTTACTTTCATTTCTTTCATTTGCTACACAATTCTTATTGTTTTGTGTTGTTTTGATCCTATTTTAAGTGTTTAAGTTTGAGGTTTGAAGAGCTACCAAAAGGGTAGAGAGAGTTTGCTCTTTTTACACCTTTACCTATAGCTCGAACTCTTACTTTTACACTCTTTTTCTTTGTTCTCTACACTGATTTTCAGAGTTTAAAAAAGGCTAAAAACCATGCTTTGAGGTTTCAAAAGTGGAGGGGTTAGCCACCTCTCCTTGTTCTTGTTCACTAGCCTTGTTTCCTCTCTTTGTTGTTTAGCTTTTTAGGCTCTTTTCATACATTTTTAGCCACTGTTTTTCATCACTTGAAGGCTGTTTTAGGGCTGTTCTAAGTTGTTTAAATAGTTCATGCATTGATTAACTTGGTTGTTGTCTCATAAGTTTGCATACATAGTTTGTTGTCCATTGTTCTAAGCTTTTCTTCAATTCATTTTCAATTCATTTCCATGTTTAAGAGCCTCATTTTAATAATCAACTTACTATTCATCTCTTTCATTTAAGAGTTGTTTCAATCGGTTGATGTTCATTCAAAACGTGAACTAGAGATTTACGCTTAATGGCTTAATCTCTACGAAGGTTCATTGCCAACGGTGTAATCTCTCTTTCACGTTGAGAATCACCTCCCAATTGACATATTTGTCACTTAGTGGACGTAATCCCCAACTGACATAACAATCTCCTTGGACTTAATGGATTAAAGGATGGCAAAGACTAATGAATTTGGCTTAAAATGAACCAACTCACATAAAGAAAATGAGTAATCTTGCTTGGGGTTTGGCAGGACGTTATGCCAAATCCGTTGTGTCAAGAGTTATTTTACATCAATTCATGATGTTTTGATGGATCTTGAAGCGTCTTTACCTCCCTTTTTGAGTTCACTCCATGATAGGAGGGAGGGGTGGTTGTTGTTCATTTCATTTATTGATTTTTGTCCAAAATTGTGCATCGAAATCATTAAGCAATCAATTTTCTCATTGATGCTTTTGGAAACAATTCTAACTTTCTCTCGAGGCTTTCCCATGATAGAGAAGTGTAAGAGGAACAAATAGAGTCCAAAACACTCCGTCTGCACTGTTTTCACTTCAGAACACAAAACAGAATTTGGCATGAAATTGAGGCACGACCGACCTTCTTTAGGCCCGGCTGGGCTTCATTGAGGGTCGGCCAGTCCTCAATGTTTGGTCAGCAGTGTATTTTTGCAGAAAACAGAAAGCAGTGGCTGAAGGTGAAACAGAATGCTCTAGGCAGACAGTGCTATTCTTGGACGCTGCGCATGCGAACATTATGCATCCTTATGCAATTTTGTTTGATGATTAAATTATTAGTTGTTATTATTGTAATTAATTATCATTATTGTAATTAGTTATTGTTATTATAATTAACCTTATTTATTTGTAATTGTTGTAGTTAATTAGCTTGAATAGCTAGTTTATTTCTCATTATTACCCTTGTTGTAATGGCATAGTTAGCTAGCTAATGCTTTAATGATTTCATTCGGTTTTGTAATAAGTAGTTTAATTCAAACTTTCGGACTTTGATTCTCACCCTCTTGCATGAGGGTAATGTTGTAATAAGTTGTATGTCTTCTAACCATTTACTTACTTGCTTATGATGGTTACTTGCTTGCTTGCTTATGATGGTTAGTATAGGACATTACGTTTCATTAGCATTCTTATGGTTAGTTTAGGACATTACGTTTCATTAACATCTTTCTCCCATTTACTTACTTGCTTATGATGGTTAGTATAGGACATTACGTTTCATTAACATTCTTATGCTTTGCATCCATTGTCTTCCATGCATCCAAGGTTTGGCTCATCACACTAACCTGATATCAAATGTTCAAATTCATTACTTGAATACATGCTTTATCGCATGTCTTGAATGGAATCATATGCCATGCTCAAAGTCGAGCCTATAAAAATACATAATATATGCGTTGTATTAGTTGTATTGCATTTAATTAGGAACATGCATATTTTCCTAATAATTTTGCTTTGTTTTGGCTTGAAGAACTAGGTGAGTAATTTTATGTTTTAGCATCTTGCATCAAATATTTGTGTTGCCATGTTAAAGCATGAATACCATGAGGCTAATTGCTTAAATGATATAATTGTTTGAATACCTGTGGATGAAGGCTAGTTGCATGAATTGGGATGGTTTGATTAAATGTCCATTTTAGCCCACTTTTTCGAGTGGCAAATTCACAAAACAATTTCAAAACAAAACATGAAATCAAGTGTTCCAAATCTTGCAAACTAATATATACCTTTTGTGCGCATCACATAATAAAAATAGCTAACAAATTGGAACAAGAGCATATAATGTAAATAAGAAACACATCATGATTAGTAGAGGCCGATCTTTGATTGGGCGAGCGGGGTGCTCAATTCATGACCTTGCCCTCTCGTACCTAAGTTCCCGAGCTAAGACACTTTGGTGATGACGGATTAATGGCCTTTGGCACGAGTCTTGGGTTTCCTAAACTTCTCAAAAATATTTAGGTGGCGACTCTGAAATTTTGCAAAGCAGTCCATTTTTGGCATTTGATTTAAACATCGATTTTTCAAAAAGAATTGTTGGATTTGGACTCTTTTTGTGTTTTCATTATTTCACACTGCACTTATGAAATCAGATTCAGAACCACAGGGGGAGTCCAAACTGTAGGGCTATTTGCCTTCCGAAAGGAACGCAGAAAGTCGGGCTACAACTAAGTATTGGGTGGTCTAAGGGAAGTGCTTGCTTCCAAGGTAAAACTACTATTTTTCTTGAAATTATAATGATTTTTTTGTTGGGTTATGTTTGTATATATCTTTAAGGATAGTGTTATTGATATACATAATGAAATTTGAAAATCTAAGTTGAGGGTGTTTGTGCGAGTACCTGGTTTTATGACATCCTTTGCTTGAATTTGGATTGTGTTTGTTTGAAGTGGACATTAGTCCACTACTAGGATAGTGTTTGTTTTATATCTACTATTGCACTTTAGAATGAATATGGTACTCAGTTTCTTGAGAAAATACGATTTTCCTTCAAATGCAAATTTGTAATGGATTCACTAAGGTTCTGTTTTGTTTAAGCATGCATAACCTACATTGAACTAACACTTCAGTTTTCCTCTTGTAAGAGGGGTTAACTTGAGCCCACTAAATTAATTGGGCCCATTCAAAACCTAATCAAAAAGCCCAAAAATTGGTAAGCTTGGAAAAATTATTGGCAAATGGGCCCAAGTGAATTCTATTGAACGGGCCCACAAAAAAGTCAACAAATTGAGCTGAAGAGGTTAACTGTTGCTTTCAAAAGAGATGAAACCCTCGGAGGAGATCTATTCTCGGAGATATTGGCTTAGTCTTGAAAGGGTTCAGAACCACGAACCTAGAGACCTATTTGAGCTCAGACTCAAAAGGGTTCGGATCTACGAACCTAGAGATCTGACGCGCGTGGCTTCGAACGGATTCAGACACAATCTAGAAGCAGCTCCATTAATAAGTCCCAGAACACTTGCGGGCTTGGAGCTTTCCGGATCTACGCACCAGAACATGGGTGTAACGGAGTCCGAACAAAGAACCCGATCTCGAGGACGGTGAGTGGAGACAAATTCACTCTTCGGTTAAACTAGCCTATATCTGGGTCGGGGTGGCATGATCTAAAGGGTCCCCGAGACTCGAAAATATTTGCGGCAGGGCGTTCTCTTGAACTACCCCTGACCCTTCTGCGGCAAGGCATCCTCTAGGACTACCCCTGACCCTTTGGGATGATTGGGGATCATTGGTTAGGTGTGGCTAAGAAGAAGGATTCTCTGAGATGTTGATTTCCTCTTCAGGGTTTTTCTAATCCTCAGAGAGGTCACCTCCTCGGACAAGGTAGTTAGAGGGAATATTCCCCATGTGTCTTGCACATGGGCTCCATCTTACATTATGAAGTGCCTATAAATAGCACCTACCCATAGCTTTACAAGGAAGGGATTTTGGAGAGACAACTCTTGGGAAAGAACTAATTTCCCTTCTCCATTATCTACCTTGAGAGTAAAAGTGGGAGATCCATAGGAGAGCCTTGCCATTATTCTCTCTCTAATTACTTTGCCTTCTTCTTCACCCAATCTCTTATCTCCATCATCTTTTTATTATTGTGTTTCTAGTTGCGACCGTTGAAGAATCTAAGCCTCTCATCATTTCTAAAGAATTCGAGTTTTCTTCGAAGATCTTCGAATTTCTAGACCACATTCTTGAACCCTTTCATACATTTTGGTGACTCTATTAGAGAGGCAGATTGGTTAATGGTCTCAACAAGATCTGGAATCTACACAACTCCGGTGAAGATGGTGGGAGAAGAAGAAGTTCATCAACAAGGCTCTTCCAATGGTGGTAATGAGAGGACTTAAGTTCAAGACTCACCTCTTATCCTTGAAGCCATTCAAGGACCCCAACACACTCAACAAGAGATTTTCATGACCCTTCAAAATCTCACCCACACCATGTTGGTGATGGGTTCGCATTTCGCACCACCAATAACAAATGGAGGTCAAGTCGGCGTCGACAAGCATCAATAACTTTATGATGATGTTGGGAATGGTAAAAATCATCAAGACCCACCCCAAATTCTCCTTGAAGTTGCTCAAAATGGTGTGCAAAATCAAGTGCTAGGAGGAACAAACCATGGCCAACCTGTGTCCCATGGAGCGCAAAATCACGTAATCG
This sequence comes from Camellia granthamiana, assembly GCA_036172215.1. Taxonomy (NCBI): domain Eukaryota; kingdom Viridiplantae; phylum Streptophyta; class Magnoliopsida; order Ericales; family Theaceae; genus Camellia; species Camellia granthamiana. The sequence continues at coordinate 18,625,052 of CM069913.1, forward strand.
GAGGATCGAGCCGTGGTCTATCGGTGGTTGGAGGAGTCTCCGACGCAATGAATGGTGTTCCAGCAGTGGTGGAGGTTCAAGGAAGGCCCACGGAAATTTCTTTACCAAATGGTGCTCCACCCATGCCTAATTTTGTTCCACCAATTGTAAATTCTACTTATGTACCGAACGGGTCTTTTTTGGTTCTAATGCTGAGTTTGCAAGTCTAACTCGGTATAGCAGCGACGTGTTATAAACTTTACGGGACCCAATTCAATGTCCCATCATCAAATGGCTTGTCTATAACTGACGATGGCCAATATCGTCATGTGCCTTCACCGATGGTGAATTCTCAACACCCAAATGGCCAAGTCGCTCCAAGCTCGGTCTTCAGGTCTACAAGCCAAGTTCCGGGAATACCACCATCAAGTTCTCTCCCTCAACAATTTCTTACTCTCGCCGATGTGCAAGCCATGTTCGTTCTCGAAAGGGGCAAGAGGACTTTACCCTCTTTGCTCGATCTGGATGTCAAGCCACCATACCCTATCGAGATGTGGAGTTATCCATACCCGGGGGGATACATAGTGCTGAAGTTCATCAAATTTGATGGCAAACAAGGAAATGCTCGAGAACATGTTGTTCGGTTCATCGAGACTTTGGGGATTCATGGTTCAAATCATGTCCTCCGACTGAGAGAATTCTCCAAGTCCCTCACCGACCGAGCATATAGTTGGTACGTTAACTTGACCCCAAACTCTATTTGGAGTTGGGAGGAGATGGTCAACAAATTCCACGTCAAATTCTTTCAAGTGGCTGAGAAGGTAACCACACTTACCCTATGTAAGGAAAAGCAACGAGAGGGTGAAGACATTCTCGAATATGTGAAGAGGTTCCAAGACAAAGCCGTGGATTGTCATGAGGCTGTGGAGGAAAGCTACTTGGTCCAAATCTGTGTTAAAGGGGCATTGAACGAGTACAAGATGCTTCTTGTTAATCACAAGATACCCATCTTCTCGGTACTAATTGAAACATCTCGGAACACAACATACCTTAATCTCAAGAGATCGGGTTCGAGACTAGTTATAAAACTAGCTTCAAGTCATCCCAAGAACCTTCTGTCACTGCGACTTCCGCGTCTTCTACTCGAAAGTCGCAAGGGGAAGAATTCAGAGGTCAGAAAAGGAAAAACTGCGAAGATGACACTCATTTTCCATGTAGTGTTGAGGAGGTGAAGGCCTTAGTTAAAGAATGAATGGCAAACGAGGAACTGAAGTTGACTTATGTTGAAGAGCTTTTGCCGAAAAAGGACCGCAAGGGCCCTAATTATTGTGTTTTCCACCGATCACTAGGACATCCTACAGAAAAATGTTGGATAGTTAAGAAGATCTTTAAAAAGAAAGTCGAAGCAGATGAGCTAGAGTTCAAAGAACAAGGGCCTCAAGATATCTTAGAAGACGTGGCTATGATGGCACATGTCGGCCATAACCCGAGCAGCTGGTGAAAGTTTTTCGAATGACCTTGCAACTCTAGGGGCAAATGTCAATATTCCGTAGAAGAAGTCTATCTATGATATTTACAATTTGTATTTACTGCATTGTCCAAGAAGTTTTATCTTTCTTTCTTATGTTATGAAGAAATTTATTTTCTCCACATTGTGTATCTCTATTAGAAGTTTATTTTCTCCATATTGTGTATCTTTATTATGTTATGTTGCTTAAGACTGTTTTCATTTGTCACCCGTCGACGAAGAAAGAGTAGTAGACTCGATTGCCCACCAGAAAGGATCTTTCTTGAAGTAGAATGCGTGCTTCCACTCGAACTTCCTCGATTGCCCACTAGAAAGGATGGGTTCGTTTGGTTTGTATTTCTGAAAAAAATTTGGGAAATTTTCTCTACAAATAAGTTTTCAAAAGTAATCAAACCAAACAAATTTTCCCAAAAAAATTTCCCAAAACTTGTAAACCAAACAAGTTTTCCAAACAAATCTCTCTCTCACACACATCAAATCAATCACTTTTTCCAAAACTCTCTCTCAAAATAATTTTCCAAAACATCTTTTGAAAAAAACCAAACCAAACAACTTTTCGTACTTTTTATCTCTAAAACACATCTCTCAAACACAAACCAAACATACCCGATCTTTCTTGTTGAAGTAGAGTGTGTGCTCCCACTCGGACTTTCGAAGAGCAACTGTTACAACCCTACTTTGTGTTATGTTAATTAATCTTAATTATGCTTATAATTATATGCTTGATATGATTTGGGTGCTAATTATATAATTATATGTGTTTTTGAGTTTTTATCTGTTCACTGTAGGAAAATCTGTTTGATTTTTTGTTATAAAATTTAAATTGAAGGTCGTAGAGGCGACTGAAAGTGAAATTGACTGTCCCATTATGATTAACGTAATTTTTAGAGCCTACGATGAAATTTAATTAAAGATTGATTCGGATCAAAATAATTAGATTAATTTGATTTAATTAAGTCCATTTGATTAGGCCTAAGCCTTGATTAGTCAATATGATTAGTGAGACCTATATATGTGCTAATTAGGGGCTTAGCTCATATCTTTGAGCTCATTTCCCACCTCTTGGCTGAGTTATACACCTTAGAGACGGAAAACATTTGATTTAGAGAGAAAGGGACCAAATTCTTGGAGAATTGACTTCAAGGTTGAAGAATTGAGAAACCAAGCTCAAGAATTTGTTAGAGTTAAAAGGACTGAAGGCTCCAAGTGAATATTTGAACTCTAATTCATGAGTTAAAGTTCATGAATATGTGTATTCAAGAAGAATTGGTGAATTGTTGTAGAATACAAACTTAATATAAAGAATTTGGTGCTAAATTACACATACATGCATAATTTTGTTGAGCCACGTGATTTTGACCATCATTTCTACCATTTGAAATGGTATTAGAGTCTATATTACACATGCATGCATAATCCATGTAGTTATGAAGCTTGGTTACATGTGTTTTGAAGTTGTCAAGAAGATTATGAAATGATTTGAGATTTGGATCATGGTTTTGGACAATTGGTCTCAAATTACCTATGTTTTCATGCTTTATAATGTCTTTCCATATTTTTGTACCAAAAGCACGAGCTTTGGAACTTTGAACATCAAGTTTGAGCTTGAAACACAATTCTGGAAATTCTAGAATTCAGCCTATTTGCTCAAGTGAGGAAAATGTCACTCAAGCGTAAAAATCAAGCTCCCAGAAGTTTTACAGAGAATTGCACGGTAGCTCGAGCGGAAAACCTTACGCTCAAGCGAACCTTATTTTTATAGCTTGTCGCTCGAGCGACAGAAGTCTAGCTCGAGCGTAAAATTCATGCATCTAGTACTTTACAGAGTTTTACAGACTGCTCGAGCGACCAAAACTTTGCTCGAGCGAGGTGCCTTGTTTCAAAATTTTTGAAAAGTTGTATTATGTTCCAATTTCCGTTCTCTTCCATTTCTGAGTATTCTTAGGCACACATTGAGCATCCTAAATGACTTAAAGGACATGAAAGAAGCCTAAGAACATTAAGCAAATTAAATAACAGATTGAATTGTATTATGACCTAATGTGTTATGAATTATGTAGGGTCAAGTGCAAGGGAGAATTAAGCACCAAAATACTGTAAGTAATATCTTAGTAAAGATAATTTGTGTATATATTATTTTCTAAGTGTTACCTTTATGGTAAGTTTCTAAACTTCTGATTTGATATTGTGAATGAGTATTCTATCCGCTTGGTTTGTGCTAAAATATGTGAAGTAAATGATGTACAAGTATGAGATGGGCCCAAGGCCATTCAGTTTACTTGAAAAGGATATAAAATAGGTCTAAGGCTGTTATGTATAACTGTTGAATGGGCCAAAGGCCGTTCTGAATAAGGAAATGATTGGACCTAAGGTCATTTTGAATACGAAGGTGAATGTGAACATGATCATGGATCATGGGTGCGCACTAATGTGAATATGGATTGGCTGGACCCAAGGTCGTTTAGTACATGAATTGGATCCAAGGTTGTTTTACGAATGGTGGACCCAAGGTCGTTCTGTATATGTCAGACCGAAGGTCGTTTAGTCTATGAATTGGACCCAAGGTCAATTTTCATATAATGGACCAAAGGTCGTTTTGCAAAGTACGAGTTGGACTTGAGGTCGTTCGGTATGTGAATATGGATGTGATATGAGATGGGTTGGACCTAAGGTCGTTTTGCGTTGATATTGATCATCAAGTTCAGTTTATAACTTATGATTTAACGAATCTCATTCATGAACTCCTTTGCTCTGATGTTATTCACTGGCATTAGCTTACTCTTTATTTATATGTATGTAAGTGAGCAACGGGATGTCCAGCTCTAGCCCCAGTGAGCTTTGAGAAACCGAGTTTTGAAGAGTCAACCAAAGTCGTCTCACGCGAGAGGCCTTACTTTTGTTTTGCTTTTTCTTTTGTTCTTTTGTGGTCACGTATAACCAAATTGGTGTATAACCTTAGTTTTTGTTAATACTGACTCTTGAATGATCCTGGACTTATATAATATAGAATGTGGATGTTTGTATAGTGTAAGTTACTACAGATATGAGAAAGTTTTTGATTAAGCCATGTATACACAGCTCACTGGATGACCTTTGTAAGTTTTGCTTTTGCTATCTAGCCCCTATTTATAAAAATGACTTGATTTCTGATTGAGGCCATAGGTAATCTCATGATTATTGGCCGGTTATGACTCTAATCCATAGAGGTGGGTTTAGGTCATGACAACAACCCTTACTTCCATCAATGCAAGTTTCGAGGATCTTTCTTGCTAAAGAAAAGAGTGTGCTTCCACCTGGACTTCCGAAGGACAACCCTTGCTTCCATTAGTGCGGGTTTCGAGGATCTTTCTTGTCGAAAAAGGGAATGTGCTGCCACTTGGACTTATGAGGGACAACCCTTACTTCTATTTGGACTTCCGAGGGACAACCCTTGTTTCCATTAGTGCGAGCTTCGAGGATCTTTCTTACTGAAGTAGAGTGTGTCCTCCCATTCAGACTTTCGAAGAACAACCCTTACTTTCATCAGTGCAAGCTTCGAGGGTCTTTCTTGTTGAAGCAGAGTGTGTGTTCCCACTCGGACTTCTGAAAAATAGCCTTTGCTTCCATTAGTACGAGTTTCGAGGATCTTTCTTGCCAAAGCAGGGTGTATGCTACTATTTGGACTCTTGAAGGACAGCCTCGAACTTTTGAGAGACAGCCTCAAACTTTTGAGGGACAACCTTGCTCCCGCTCAGACTTCTGAGAGACAATCTTTACTTCTGTTGGTGCAAGCTTGGTAGACTCAGTTGCCTTTCAGAGGGATCTTTCTTGCCGAAGTAGGGTACGTGCTACTATTCAGACTCTTGAGGGACAACCTTGCTTCTGTTCGGACTTCCGAGGGATAACCCTTACTCTCATTATAGTGCGAGTTTTGAGGGCCTCGAGGTCGTGGCCTTTGCTTCCATTAGCTACCGAAGTAGAAGTGTGCATTCACTTGGACTTCTGAAGAACAACCCTTACTTTTAACAGTGCAAGCTTCGAAGGTCTTTCTTGTTAAAGTAGAGTGTACTCCTACTCAAACTTTCGAGGGACAGCATTTGCTTCCATTGGTTGCCGAAGAAGAGAGTGTACATCCACTCGGACTTCCGAGGGACAGTGTTGCCTCCGCTCGGACTTCCAAGGAACAATCTTTACTTCCGTTAGTACGAGCTTGGTAAACTCGATCGCCTACTAGAAGGGATCTTTCTTGTCGAACTAGGGTGTATGCTACTTTTGGACTCCTGAGGGACAATTTTGCTTTTGTTCAGTCTTCCGAGGGACAGCCCTTGCTTTTATTAGTGCAGGTTCTAAGGGCCCCGGGGTCATGGATTTCGCACAAGAATTTATTTACCTGAAATAGTAAAGCCGACAAACAAAACAGCAATCAATCATTCAACAACAAGATTTATATACAATATAAGGGGGTCATTTCCTCAGGTTTCGTTTGCAACAGCATTTTTTTGCTCTACAAATTTCAAGACGAGCAAGTCTAACAAAATTTTCAGTAGCACTACCAATCCTTCATTTTTAATATCAGGCCTCCATGTATGTCAAGATTATCGATACAGGTTCAAGATTCAACAAGGAACTCTCGTTATTTCAAGACAAAAAATTGCAGGATTCAAGATCCAAATAAAATTTCCATCGAAGTTCACAAATTTAGAGTTCATCAGAGTATAAGGTTCATTAGAATTACAGATCCTCAAACCATTAGACAAAATGTGACATTGTGATTATGAGTTGTACAACAATATCAATATTGCTCTCCTTCTCAGCAAGAGGGTTTCAAATTTTGATTTCACAAACATTAGGTTTTATACAAATTAAGCATTCCAGGTTCCAGCTCCAAAGTCACAAATGTCAAGATCAACAAATCAAAAGCTCAAAGCATATAGAAAGATAAAATAATACACAAAGAGAAAAGAGGGTTTTAAGCATTTACCCAGAGACTCACAGAAGCAAAGAAAAAATGGAGCTAATCTAGGAAGGGTTTGAATCAACACAAACCAAAATCGACAAGAGGAAGCTAGTTAAAAGATAGCACCTGTGAGCACTGGCATGGTTTGAGGTCGGCGCGGATGACCACGACTGAGCTGAAATCGGCAAAGCAATGCAAGCTAGAAGGCGCATGAAGGTGCGAGTTGAACTGCAGCACAGCAGCAGCTGGAGTAGGTCAGCGGCATAATGTACTGATGGTTATGAGCGAGTTGATGAGGCCGGTAGGCTGCATCACTGAGTTGTCACGATGTCGGCGAGTGGGTTGGTGAAGACGGTGCTGATTAGCGAACTCAGATGGTGTCGGTGTCAGCCAGCGGCGACTCGGGTCGCAGTGTCGGCGTGTTCAGAGTTGCTGCGGTGGGCGGCATGCAAACGGCAGTGATCCTCGGCAGCGGCGGAAGATAGACGATGCACTGGTTTGATGCTTATTTTCTTGTTATAAGAAAAAAAAAATGGTTTTCTTGGTCTTTTTCGTCTTCAAACAGAAAGATGGGTTTTCTAAGCATTCTAGAAAGAGAGAATGAAAAGTGAATCTTGGAGGCGGATATTTATAAAAATAAAAAAAAAAGGGAGGGGGGTTAGGCGGTGATGGTCCTCAGTGATACAAAAATTCTGACGTGTTGTTTTGAGAAGGGTTGATTTTTCAAATAAAGTTGGAGAGAGAAAATTTGGCCTTCACCTTTTTCAGTAATAAAAAAAATGAGATTATTGATTTCTTTGACTTGGGAATCTTAGGGGTGAGTAACGGATATATCGATGCGCCCAAACCGATCGAACTGAACCGATCTGCCGCATTTTGGACAAATGCATGATGACGAGCGGATGGTTGCGGATTGATTTTTTCCAATCCGCCTAATTTTGGACGGATGGCGGATTTGAGGTTCTTTTGGCCGCAACCGAACCGCCGAACCGCCAAACCTCGAGCACCCCTAGTAATTTGAAAGACTTTGTGTTTTTAATTTGTTTAGATATTCTATTTGTATTTTCAATTGAAAAATAGTTTAAATATTTTGTTGAATACATTCTGTTGAAAAAGAGTTTTTAACTTGAATATATTTTTTGAATTGAAAAAAATAAATGTATTATTCACCTATATTTTTTTGTTTTTAAATCTAACTCTAAAAATAATAAATAAAAAAGATGATATATGCTGGTAGGTTTTTATTTTCAAAAACAGATATAGATGTAACAATACAGAGGCATACAATCTCTACTACTGCTTTGTTAATGGTTTTGGTGGTTTGAATTGTTTTAATATTTAAAAAATTGTAACACTTTATGTAGATGAGGCATGTTGTAATTGTAATATGTGGATGAAGCATGTAGTGATTGTAATACTTTTTTAAGTCATTGACTGTAATATATATATATATATTTGAGGAAGTGTACAAATTGAATTATGTTGAAAATTTATAAAATTTTAAACCGCCAAACCGATTCGCATCCATCTGCTAATCCGCCAATCCGCTCGATCCATATCCGCCAGATTGGCGGACGGATGTGGATTATTTTCTCCAATCCGCCAATTTGGCAAACGGATGGCAGATTAGAGGTTCCGTGACAACAACCGATCCGTGCCCACCCTTTCCTGGGATGGAAAAAAGGTTATTTGGATATTCTAGAAGGATGAAAGTTTTGGAGACATCCAGCTTATTGAAGATTAAATATCAAGGCCTAACTATTTCCTGGGAGAGGAATTTAATTCTTGATCATTCTTGGTGGGTGGATTATTAAATGTTTAAAATTTTGTTTTATTTTGTTTTTTTCGTTTTTTTTTTTTTTTTTTTTTTTTTGAGAGAGAGAGAGAGAATAAATCAAAAGTATGAAAGTGTATATGGGCCAAACGTGGCATAAAGATAAAAAAGATTTCTTATTATCTTTATTAGTTGTCAATCTTATTCATAAGTTATGATGAGTCGTCAATCTTATCTAAAAGTCACATGAAGACAAAATATTCCCGAGGGCATGATGCGAAGCATGGCCGAAGAAGTGGAAATATGCATGTCCGAGAAATTCAAAAATTTCCATACATGTAAGGGGCAAAATGTAAGAGGGGTTAACTTGAGCCCACTAAATTAATTGGGCCCATTCGAAGCCCAATCAAAAAGCCCAAAAATTGGTGAGCTTGGAGAAATTATTGCCAAATGGGCCCAAGTGAATTCTATTGAATGGGTCCACAAAAAAGTCAACAAATTGAGCCGAGGAGGTTAACTGTTGCTTTCAGAAGAGATGAAACCCTCGGAGGAGATCTATTCTCTGAGGTATTGGCTTAGTCTTGAAAGGGTTTGGAACCACGAACCAAGAGACCTACTTGAGCTCGGATTCGAAAGGGTTAGGATCTACGAACCTAGAGATCTGAAGTGCTTGGCTTCGAACAGATTCGGACGCAATCTAGAAGCCGCTCCATTAATGAGTCCCAGAACACTTGCGGGCTCAGAGCTTTTTGGGATCTACGCACCAAAACCATGGGCGTAACGGAGTCTGAACAAAGGACCCGATCTCAAGGACAATGAGTGGAGGCAAATTCACTTTTTGGTTAAACTAACCTATACCTGGGTCGAGGTGGCACGATCTAGGGGGTCTCTAAGACTTGGCAATATTTGCGACATGGCGTTCTCTTGAACTACGCCTGACCCTTCTGCGGCAGGGTGTCCTCTAGGACTACTCTTGACCCTTTGGGATGACTGGAGATCATTGGTGAGGTGTGGCTAAGAAGAAGGGTTCTTTGAGTGGTTGATCTCCTCTTCGGAGTTTTCCTTATCCTTGGAGAGGTTACCTCATTGAACAAGATAGTTAGAAGGAATATTCCCCATGTGCCTTGCACATGGGCTTCATCCTACATTATGAGGTGCCTATTAATAGCACCCACCCATAGATTTACGAGGGAGGGATTTTGAAGAGACAGTTCTTGGGAAAGAACTAATTTCCCTTCTCCATTATCTACCCTGAGAGTGAAAGTGGGAGATCTATGGGAGAGCCTTGCCATTATTCTCTCTCTAATTACTTTTCATTCTTCTTCACCCAATCTCTTATCTCCATCATCTCTTTATTATTGTATTTCTAGTTGCGACCGTTGAAGAATCTAAGCTTCTCATCATTTCTTAGAATTCGAGTTTTCTTCGAAGATCTTCGAATTTCTAGACCACATTCTTGAATCCTTTCATACATCGCTAATTGCACGATACTACTGCTGCTGTATAATCGAGGCCACTTTTCTACAAGTGGGTGTTGGCTTATTGAAGCATTGCAAAGACAATGATTTTAGGAGGGGAAAAGGCCTTCAAATTTGAAATTCTTAATAGGATGTCTATCTCATCTTGCATGTTTAATTTCTCTGATAAATGGTACTACTTATGCTAGATGGCCTCTTGTTAGTAATTTCAAATCTTTATTTTGTATTTGCAGACTGGAAGTGATGGGAAAGAAGGCAAATAATGCAACTTTTATCTTTGGAACTGAAGCTACAAAGATATCAAAGTGATCCGAAAAGTATAGAAGTGAAGGATTGTTAAATGCACACTCTGCAATGAGCGAAGCTCTCGAAGCCACTGCATGGTTTCATTCTATAAAAAAATTTTTCCCTCTACGATAGATACACCATTACTTTTTTTTTATTTTTTTGTGTAGTCTTATTTCAACTTGAACTTACATTTCTCTCTAAACTTGTGCGGATAATTCTTGACGTCCCAACAGTAGGAGGTTGGCTTATGCCTGTTGACAGGGCTGGTTCTGAAAATATTGAGCAAGATGGTCAAACTGGTTTGGAAGCAAAAATGCAGGTACACTTTGTCCATTAATTAGGATTTTTCTGTGAAATTATGAACATCTTTTTTTCCTACTAATTTTAGTTTTTGATTGTTTCCTAATAATATATCAATTTTGTGATTCCCTTGATTGCAGATAGCGAAGATCAACCAAGGAAATATAGCACTGAAGAGGGTGGTTCAGTCCATTGCAAATGGTGATTCTCATGTGCCATTGAGAGACACCATGTTAACCATGCTTTTGCATGTAAATTTGCATTATTGTTGATATGATTTTCAATGATTTTGTTGTTCCCTTTCCATCCCCTCTATTGATTTTGATATCTGAGAGTCTTTTGTTCATTTTGTATTTTGGATTCATTTGAGGATGACAAGTCAAAAATTTTGATGATATTGTGTGCTAGCCCAGACCCAAAGAGATGAACAAGACAATCTCTACTTTGGAATATGGTGCAAAAGAGAAATGCATGGTTCGTGGTCCTCATACACCACTTAAGGACAAATAAGGCAATGAAGATTCCTCATCAGCAGTTATTTTATATCGATTTCGATCATGTTTTCTTCTTTGCTTATTTTGTGGTTCTTACCTTGCTACCTTGACCCACATTCTATTCAACTTTCTTTCTTGTGGCACCTTCTATGTGAATCAAAGCATTTGTCATCCTAATGTTTTCCTTCGCTTATTCTATTTTTGTCAAATTATCGCACATGACACTAGGAAGAGATGCTTGAGCCACACATAACTCTAAAAATACTTATTCTATTTTTGTCAAATTATCGCACATGACACTAGGAAGAGATGCTTGAGCCACACATAACTCTAAAAATACTGGAAGGAAAAAGTAGAGTTTCTTTAACATAATGCATGAATCATTTGGATAAATTATTGTGTTATTGGCCCTTTTTCCATTTCCTGCACTCCATTTTTTTAGAACTTAAATAAGCAAGCATATAGACACATTGACATGAGAATAAGCATTGCAACTACTGTAAAGAAAAGTAAGGTAATATATTATTGAATCCATTTCCAAATAATTTAAAGACTTTGGGAATAGCTGCTTGGAAGTAGGTATTTATCTATACAGTAGTATTATATAAGAGGGAGTTGATTATGTATGCTACAGTGTTAGTGGCTCTCTTTTTTCTTGTTTTGCCCCTTTGTTTTGTTCTATTTTCCAAGCCAGTTCATGGTTCATTATGAAAAAATGCTTGAGACCCCCATTTTTGGAGACCTCCATAATTCCCTTTGATCTCCACCATTGATGTATATGTGGGACTCACTTATGTATGTGTGGGACCCACACCATCAATAGTGGAGATCCAAAAAAGATTTTGAGGGCCTCCAAAAAATGAGGATCTCAATCATTGTTGGTTGTTTATGATGTTGTTTTTGCTAAACTCTAAATTTTTTGTTTCTGCCATACTTTGGCTTTCAGAGATGGAGTTTGAAGTAGCAACGAAACACCAAGTAATTTCTGCACACAAGCTCTATAGCAGATAGCAATAAAATCGGTTTTTAGTTATGAAGTACACTTTCTTTATTCAATTTTTAGTATTTCAAGTTGATGGGTTTCTTCAACTTCAAAGACTTATGAAATGGTTTATTAGGATGACAGGAAAGTAGAATTTTAATGTTCTATCTGGTTCTTCAGTCTTTCTCTGGGTTCTTCAATATGACACAACGGGGCCACGAAATATAGAGAAACTTCTAAAAGTAGGGTTTTCTCCCAAATTGGCAGAAATTCATTTTGTTCCTTCCCAGTTGAAAGGATTTTTTTTAGAGGAGAACAATTATTTGTCAATTAATTCCATTTCTTTTGTTTGTGATGACCAAATATATATCCTTGGGACTAGACTATTTATTCTTATGTTGTTTGCTGAGAAACTCTTCACTTCATGCTCTTCTTGGTTTTTCTTTTTTACAATAAAATTGAATTGTTCCGTTGACTTAAAAATGCTTATGAATACACTTCATTCTAAGACATTTTCTCCTCATGCTTTGAACCTGGTGTCATTACAAAATATCTAACTCTTACCCCTGTTTTACTATATACACAAGTCCAAAAAGGAGATAATACAAGATTCTCCATTTCAATCACTTCCATGTTTTTCCCTGGAAACCAATTGAAACATGAGTATTTCATCTTTTTTCTTAGTATACATTTTTTTTTTTTGGGGGGGGGGGGTTCATAAATTGTTTTACTTTTTTGGCTTGTAGGGCTATGGCATGGCTGAATAAACTGCTGTAGGCACCTGTGGTTCAAATACTGCAAAGATCTGTGTAATTATTCCCCGAGGGGGCTTCAGGCTCAAACATGCAAGCTAAAGTGGTACATTTGGGTTTCTGATTCCTTGTTGCTTGCCTCCTAGGACTGGTGAACTTTTGCTACAAAGACTTGCTATGAATGTTAATATATTAGTTTGCTTTAAAAATTTTATTAAACTTGTGACATTGGGAAGTTTTAGATGCTTAAACATAATTTTTAATCCTACTTAAGAATTATTTTTCTTAAATTTCTTTGTAGGTATAGTTATGGTTTTATAGGTTGTTCAAATTTGTTGATTTTGAGTTTGTGTTCCTTGTGATTGAATTTTTGTTTGATTACTCATGGTTTGTGTTCATAATGGCTTGTTTCGTAAGTGCAAGGATTTCAAACGTAACCATGTTCCTTCTGTAAATTTTGATTGCTGCTCATCTATGTTTAAGGCATTTTCAGGTTTATCTCTTTCTTTTTTTCTTTTGGCTTCCTGATTGTTCTTTTTCCATTTCTCTTGGTGATCAACTCTGTTTGACTTGAGGCTCCACAAGTTAATTTTTATCCATGATTTTGAAAATATATTGTTTATTTTTTAAAGACAAAAATGATAAAATTTATGTAGTTATATATGACTTATTATTATTTTTTATCTATTTAAGTTTCCCTTTCTTATTTATTTTTCTGTCTAATTAACTTTGGTTCTTTCTTTATTGGGATCACGATCAACTTTCTTATGCCATTATCACGTTTCTAGGTTTTGCTGATATTTTTTTCCTCTCTCCCTATCCTTTAACTTCTTTTCACACGACTATTTTTTGTTCCTAACTGACATTGATTATGATTTCATTGTTTTTTTGTCTTGTTTGTTTGTTAGTGTTTTTTTTTTTTTTTTTTAATTGTCTGTCTGTTTATTATTATTATTATTTTTTTTATAGAGCTTCCTTTTCTCTAAGCTTGTTCTTTTTTTAATCTTTCTTGCCTCTTTGGTATTCTCCCCCTTTTAAGGTTTTCTTGGAATTTTTTCTTTCAGTATTTTGAATTTTTTTTTTCTATGCTACAAGAAAGAAAGAAAAAAGATTCTTTTTGCTTGCCGGTTGTGTTTTGTTCATTCATTGTATCTCCCATTATATGCATTCACTTAGTGTTGTGTTCAATGGATGTTTCCACCATCATGTGCTTGGTCCTTGGGATGGTGAAATCCTTTGTGAGCTACAAAACTAGCCATTTCTTGAGATCTTCTGGCCTTGTATTCAAAAGGGATTTCGTTATATTTCCATTTGAACCCCTGAATAGATTCTCTTTTGTCTTGAACTGACTATTTTTTTTTTCTTCTTGGATTTCTCTCTCAGTCAATGCATATGGACTTGTTTCTTTCCTTTCTAGCTTCACTCTAAATTCTTATCTAAGAGAATGCATGATCTGTGCTGATTGACGATCATTTGATTTGCAAGAAGATGAGTGATCTCTTTGGTTGCAACCACTCAATACAAGAGTTGGGTTGGTGAGAATCCATGATTGTAATGGATCAATTTCCTTCAGCACATTGCTCACCGATTCTTCCACCTCTTCTGCTTATTCTTCTTCAGATCTTCATTGATTTGCTTATATCTATGTACTTTCTGTTAATGTGTTTATTTTTGTCCAGCAATACAGAATATAGAAACAAAACCAATATGCTATTTAAAATTTTCTTTTCCTAAAGTTTTTAGCTTTTGTCCCCTCTGTTTTTATCCAAGTTGTTTTTCTCAATTGAGTTTATTATTGAGGCTTCAAAATTGATATATATATATATATATATATTAAATTAGCCCAATTTTTTCCTAACAAACTTGGTAAGAATGTAGACAGATTAGTACTTCATTTAATGCATTCTAGCATTTTTCTTGTGGGGATTTTAAAAAAATTGATTACGGTATGATTAGTAAAACAATATGAATTTGAGTATGGTTCTTTATGGAGTTCCATGACAATTTTATTGAGAATTTCTAAGCCAATTCGAGAAACTTGGAAATTAATGTTTAATTTACAATTTCATTGTGAGATTAAGTGCTAGGATCATATGTATTGTTGATTTTGGTGTGGTTTTAGCTCTCTCTTGCTGGAATTGTCTATCATATACTCGAAAAACCAAACAGATTTGACTTTCTCAAGCTTCATCACCACCTCCTCCTTCGGGTTTTCTTTTTTGTACATCCTACTTGTATCAATGTTGATTTAGCTGCTTAAGTTTTTAATCTTTGAATCATAGATTGCTATATTCATATATAGATTGTGGAATCAACTTGATGCGGGGAAGAATGATATCCTCAAAACATTATAAAACTAGGTGAATTTTTAATTAGTGATGGTATGAAAATTTGTGCGGAAAAAAATGTGTTGATTTCTTACTATATATTTATATATATGGGGCCAGCAGGATTTGACTGTTATTCTGAATTATTTTTGTTGTGGTTCTCCATTTCTATGTCTTTGAATTGACATCTAAATAGCCTTTTATATTTAAGTTTGTCCATTGATGCTTACTTCTTCCAATCTTCAGGCTCTTTAGTGAAAAATCATTTAATCAAAAATACTCATATGGTGTTTTTTTAGTTTGTGCATCTGATATACATGCTAGAATTCATTGCCTAATACAAAGAACAAAACTCAAAACCTAGGTTCTACTCTATCGTTCAAATCAATTGCTTGACTAAAGTTTTTCAATTAGCTATAGAAATTATATAGACTGATTTGTTTTGCACCATCTTCGTAGTGTTTCAACATCTTTTTTACAAAATATCATGATGTTTGCCTCTTCATTTTTTTTCTTTTTTAATTTTAAAAATGAGTTTGAAATTGACTTTATGCTTTGATCCAAGTCTTGACAATTAATTTTATTCTTGTTAACTCTTTTTATCGTGAGGATTTGATCTTGTCTAAATTAGGGGCTCTTAGTCCAATTTGTGGTCTTCACTGTTTAAATCTGTTTCTTGTAGGTGGATTGTGATATTTCACAATTTTTCTGATGATGGGTAAATGGTCGAAGAGTAATTGGTACAAGACTGTGTTCTATCAGCTCCTCAAGGATAGTGCAAAGAACCATGTTCATGATCTCCCAGGCATGTTAATGAGTTTTGAAGTTAAGGCTTCCTTTCTGTGGAATGTTCTAGGTGTAGTTTTGATTTTTTGTTAGATTTTTTATGCCGTGTAGTTGACATTAACTAACTGTGTTGTATTTGTTAAAAGCTAGTGAGAGTATATTGCTGATGCTCGTTGATGCTAGAGAGGGTATTTGTTACGTGTTTCATAAAAGTTCTATTTTTGTTGATAAAATAAAAATAGTAATATATGGATTCTACACATGGATTCGTTTCGTATTCATTTATGATTCATTAGCAGCTTTCAAATCCCATCTTGTTGCAATTGTCACAGATTTTGCAACCTTGGATTCAAAAGAAAATAGAGGAACATGAATGCAGAACCAACTAATATCGCAAATTTTAGTACATATTCAAAGGTTGGCAATACCCTAGCAGAAGACAGAACATCGATACACAAACCATCAAAAGGTTAGTGCTTTTATTTTTCGTTTTCTTCATATTTTATTTTATTTGGAAAACAAAACAAGAAAAAGTTCAAACCAAGTTAGTATCTGTTTTCTATTTTCATTTTCCTGAAAACACTTCCCCATTTACTATTCTCTCTTTTCATTTGCTGTAAAACACTTGCTAATCTTTATTATTCCTGATCAATGTTATAGCGAAGCATATCAAATGAACAAAAAACACACAAAAATAAGAATATTATACAAAAAAAATTTTATCACTCAAATCTGATGATACTAAGTGCTCCAGATGGAACGGGTCGGATTGATCCATGCTTCCCACACCGTTGCCCGAGTGTCGAGCCCGCAGAGAGACCTACACAAGAGTTCAACGGGGAACGGGGAGTCCCCCAGCGAACCCTCCGACGATCAAGTTAGAGAAGAGAGAGGATGATGGAATCTAGAGACAGGATGGTGATAGAGAACTTAACCTTTTCTTCGTCTCAGAGGCCTGCTTATATCATTTGCCCATCATTTCCTTGTCCATTCCGAGCTGTCATGTTGGCCGAAAGTCTATGTTCTAGCTTGCCTTGTTCATGGTGAGGCTATTTTGTTCCGACGTGAAGGGTTATCGTAATAAATGCTGCAGGAAAACTCATTAATGGCTAATGTGTGGTGCAATAACTTTGCAGGATCTTTGTCTGCTGATGTGGCTGGTTCTTTACTTGCCAAGTGTTTAGGTATTATTGGTGCTTGGTATAACGATGGGTTCCAAGAATGTTGAGCTTTAGTATTTGAGTAATGGATTGGGCCTTATGTGGTGGGCCATATCCTTAATGGGCTTACCCATGTCAGTAGTCCCTCATTCCCAAATACAGCTTCAGTCCAACGAAGGGAATAAGGAAGAAAACGAGGGTTATGAGGATGGCCGAGTGGAGGGACCGACCGCGAGGGGTGGCCGAGGGGAGGGACCGACCATGAGGAGGGCCGACCGCGAAAGGTGGTCGAGTGAAGGGACCGACCGTTAGGAGGGCCGACCGCAAAGGGTGACCAAATGGAGGGACCGACCATGAGAAGGGCTGACCGCGAAGGGTGGCCAAGTGAAGGGACCGACCGTTAGAAGGGCTGACTGCAAAGGGTGACCGAATGGAGGGACCGACCATGAGGAGGGTTGACCGCAAAGGGTGGCCGAGTGGAGGGACCGACCATAAGGACGGTCGACCGCGAAGGGTGACCGAATGAAGGGACCGACCATAAGGAGGGCCGACCGCGAAGGATGACCGAGTGAGAAGGGGAAGTGGCAGTGCGCGGGGCTCAAGGAGCGGTGGGGCATGTGGTGAAATGAAATGGAATGGATAGGGAAGGGGAAGGGAGTAGTGGATCGTGGGCGTACACATGGTGTAATCCTTTAAGGGGGGAGGTGACGCGTTGGTAAGAAGTGAAGGGACAGGGTAATATAGGGCAGTGAAAAGGCAGGGGGCGGGAGTTTTTTAAAAAAATTTCAAACTCGCGAAATTTAATCTTGACCCTTGGAATATAGGTAAGCCGTGGGCATTTGGAGTTATTCGTTTTAACTACCTTATCGCCAAAAACGAACACATCCCTAAGGTGAGCTCATTTGTCTCGTGTGACACACCTCTGCAACACTTTGCGAACTTCCTTGTGCCAGCGTCCGAAGCAATACGTAGATACGCAGGAGAGATGGCCCGCGAGAAAGTGCCAGCCGCCAGGCTTGACTCATTGGGCGATGACGACGCGGTGGAATTGGCGGAATAGTATCGGGTGGAGTGAAGGGAGGGGAGGGGAGGGGAGCTGGTCAAGCGGTGCGGGCTCGCCCGACGACGATGATTGCGGCCGCGAGGCCTATTAGCCAAGTGGAGCCGGACCACTGGCACACCAAGCCAGACAAATCCAGGTTTACGACGAAGGAGTTGGAGGGGGTACGGAGGAAGTACCAGATTCCTACGGAAATAAGGTTGAGGCTGCCCACGTCCAAGGAGAGGGCGTCAGATGTACGGTCGGACGAGTTTAGCTTATACGAGGAGGCGCTGCCGGGGGAGGGGGGGTCTGAGGCTACCCCTCCCCCAAATTATGGTGGACGTGCTCAACAGATTAGAAGTGGCACTCGGGCAGCTGATGCCGAATGCCTGGAAAATAGTGATGGCCTATGCGAGTGTCTGGGCGCAGGCAACCGGAGGGGCGGCCATGACGGTGGAGGAATTCTTCTCGTGCTACAAGGCCTCCGGTCAACAGGAAACATGGGTGACCTTGCAGGCTGTGGCGGGCCGGGGTCTAGTGACGGGCTTGCCGTCTTCGGTAAAGGGGTGGAGACCGAGATGGTTCTTTGTGTCAGCGAACGGTGGAAGAGGAGTTCGCACAACGTGGAAGGTCCCCACAAAATCAGTTGAGCCGAAATTAGATGTGGCGGCTGAAGACTAGGTGAAGAAGGTGAGAGAGGAGAAAGGGGTGAGGTGGGACGAGCTGGTCCTTCCTTCGACGTTGTTTGCCCTGAACTTGGGACAGCAACCGTCGGAGGGGGATCCAGCAAGGGAGGAACTGAAGGTACGTAGGAAGGCGGAGGAGAAGGAGGAGAGGAGATTGTTCGCCAGAGTGGACAAATACAAGGAGGCACAATTGGGGCCTGCCCCAAAGCTGGTGATGAGGGAGTGGGTCCGACCGCGTCCCAAGCTGCTAAGCGACAAAGACTTAGCTAGCTTTGCTCCACTGCTGCCCCCAGTAGACCCGTTGAAGGAGAGGGGTAAGCAGGGGGTGGAGATGGTTGTGAAGAAGCCAAGGAAGAAGAGGGGGGGCGTAGAGGGGGGGAAAGAGGCCCCTGCCTTGAAAAAGATGAAGGTTGGGGGCAAGGGTGCCTCTTCAGTAGGAGAGATAAAGGAGGGAAGGGTAGAGGCGACGCTAGAGGGGGCGAAGGAGACCGCCCAAGTGGCGAAGGAAGATGAGGGTCCGAGTGCCCAAGTACCGAAAGAACTCTTGGGCCCAGCTGCCTTTATGGCGACGATGGTGATATCTGCGCCAGAATGAACCCCCAGTCCCAGTAAAGGGAAGGCTGGGATCGGCAAGCAAAAGATGAGTGTCGCGTTGGTGACCGCGTTGTACCACGCGCTTACACTGGCAGGTTGCTCGGCAGAAGGGGAGGAAGCTAGGGTCGTAGCCGATCGCCTAGTTGGAGTTGTGGAAGATGCGGCTGTACGGTCACTGGCGCGATTGACAGAGGCTGACCTCCTGAAGGGGTTCTGTTTAGCCCAGATGGAGGCAGCGACCCTAGTGACTACCCTGATGAACAAAGCAGTGCGCTCGAAGATGGAGATAGAGCTGCTGAGGACCCAATTGGAAGAGGCAAAGGTACAGCTGCACAAGCTGAGGGTAGAGATGGCGGGGTGGAGGAAGGCCGCTCGGAGTGCGTGCGCTAAGGGGCTAGAATATGGGCGAAGGGCGAAGAGCATGAAAGTGTTGGCACTAGTGCAGAGCTACTCAGCAGACCAAGCTAATGCCAAGCTCCTCGCAACTAAGTCAGAGCTGGAGGCGGAACGCCGTAAGGCGATATCGCTAGAGTTCGAGTTGGCGGGCGAGAAGAGGAAATTAGAGGAGGTCCAGAGAGCCTGCACCATTGCCAACGAAAGATGGGAGAAGGCCATGGCCAGCAACGAAGATCTGGTTAAAGACAAGGAAGAGGCGGATAGTCGGATTGTGGCATTGGAGAAGGAAATGGCGGAGGAAAGGGCGAAGTTGGCATCTGAGAGGGCGGCATACCCCGACCTGTGTATGGCGGCAGTGGAGCAATTCAAGGGGTCCGCCGACTTCCAGATGGCCATAGATGCCGCAATCCCGAGCAACCTGGCTAAGAAGGGTAGTGGGGGAGCTGGGCCGTCGGGAGCGGCCGCTGGAGGTAGAAGCGAAGAGGAAGTTATCCAGAGCTTCCAGCGATCTGACTTCTACAAGCATGAAATGAGCAAGTTCTGGGACAACGGCTGGATGACCTTTAAACATAAGGCGCAAGAGCTGTTCCCAAACGTAGATTTCAGCTTGGTGAAGGTGGGTGAAGACGACGTCGCCCAGACCTCCTGGACGAAGGTATTGAAGAGGAGAACTTGGCCTCTACTGAGGAAGAGTGATCTTTGTAAAAATTTTGTGTTTGTGTTTTGTTTATTTTTTGTTATGTGTAATTTCTGCAGTGAATCGTATGTAACTGTAAGTTTGTAAATAAAACAATAAGTTTTCCCCTGTACTGTTGTCGTTATTTTTTCTGAGTTATAAATTCGAAAATAATGAAAATGGCAGAGCTGAATTTAATGAAGAATGGTTGTAAAAGTAAGACTTGTGCGTGAATTGTGAAACTGGCTAGCAGATTGTGATGTAAAAAGTTTAGAAATGGGCAGCCAGCCTAATTTGTGAGAAAACCATGATGCAAAAAAAATGTTAAAAATAGGCATGCCTAAAAATGTTGAAAGTGTTAGGAATGAAAGATTGGCTTGGACGACTATGGACCTGGGTTGTAAATGGAAAAAATGTAAAGTTAAAACTGTAAAGAATGTTAAAAGAGGTCGTAGTATGGGCCTGGATTTTAACTAAATATGGCAACCATGCTGTAATATGAAATTACGAAAATGGGCCGGCCGAACTCTTCGTTCGTGCTCAGTCTGGCTAGGGCTTTAATTAACTCAATCTGGCTGAGCCCTTCGTGCTCAGTCTGGCTGAAGCTTTAATTGAGGCTTTAATTAACTCAGTCTGGCTGAGCCCTTCGAGCTCAGTCTGGCTGAGGCTTTAATTAACTCAGTCTTAACAAGTCGTTATTGAAACACAACGCAGATATGGAGATACAAAGTCATTCTCATTTAAAGCGTGGCCTATTGATTAGAAATTTACACCATGTATGAAAAGGACAAAAATAACCAAGTGTGTAGATTGTCATACAACAATCGATCAATACAAAAATAAGGCATGGTACTTTACTGGAAATAACGCTTCAAGTGTTCGGCGTTCCACGAGTGGGGGAGGTCGCGGCCTTCCATATCTTGGAGTCAGTAAGTGCCCGGGCGAGGTCTAGCCCTAACAACGTAAGGTCCTTTCCACTTGGCTGCCAACTTTCCCTCGGCAGGATTTTTGGTAGCAAGAGTTACTTCACGCAAAACTAGGTCCCCAATAGCGAACTCCCTCGGTCGGACTTTGCGGTTGTAGTGTGCTCTCATTTTCTGCTGATACGAGGCCCGTCTGACAGCAGTGGTCTCTCGGAGCTCTTTAATCAGGTCTAAGTCAACTCGACGTAATTCTTCGGTGAGTTGAGGATTCGAGTGCAAAACCCTTGGGGTTGGCAGGCTGATTTCCACTGGAATAACCGCCTCAGCGCCGTATGTTAAACAAAAGGGGGTCTCCCCAGTGGGGTTTGGGCGGTAGTGCGGTAGGCCCAGAGTACATTTGGCAATTCCTCAGCCCAAAGTCCCTTAGCGGCTTCCAACTTAGTTTTGATGATTTTCAGGAGAGAACGGTTGGTAACCTCGACTTGCCCATTGGCTTAGGGATGACCTGGGGAACAAAAACATGGCTGAATGTGAAGCTCTACACAGAATTTTCTGAATTTGGCATTGTCAAATCGCTTGTCGTTGTCTGAGATGATAGTTTGAGGGATTCCAAATCGGCATACGATCGACTGCCAGATGAATCTGGTTGTGCTCCGTTCGGTGATTGTGGCGAGGGGTTCCGCTTCCACCCATTTAGTGAAGTAGTCAATGGCGATGATAGCAAACTTGGTTTGACCCCTGCCGGTGGGCAACGGGCCAACTAAGTCGATCTCCCATTTGGCGAATGGGTAGGGACTGCAAAGTGCAATTAGTTCTTTAGGAGGAGCATGGAGGATGTTGGCAAAGCGTTGGCACTTATCACATTTAAGCACAAATTCAGTGGCATCTTAGTTGAGAGTAGGCCAGAAGTAGCCGGTGCGAAGTATTTTATGGGCTAGTGACCGGGCGCCCGAATGATTACCACATACACCCTCGTGGACTTCCCTCATCACATAGGTCACTTGAGCAGGATTGAGGCATCTGAGGTATGGTCATGAAAATCCTCGTTTGTACAGGAGGCCACTGATGAGGATATAATTGGACGACCGGGCCCTGACTTTGGCAGCCTGCTGTTTGTCGTCTAGTAACTCCCCACTTGTCAAAAATAGAAGGATGTCCGCCGCCTATGGGATAGGTTCATTTTGGAGGAAGTGGACCTCCAGCTGGGTTGGCGAAGTGGCCAGGTGGGCTAGGTATTCAAGATAAACTCCATGACTGAGGTCCGACTGGTTAACCGAGGCTAATTGGGCCATTTCATCTGCGTTGGAGTTTTCTAATCGAGGGATGTGTTTGATGTGGAATGTGTTGAAAAGGCGAACAAGGGGGAGTGCAATATCCCTATAGGTTCGCATTGTGTCGTCCTTGGCTTCGAATTCCCCTGTGATTTGTCCGACGATCAATTGGGAATCGTTGAACACTCGGATATAGCTCACACCAATGTCTCTGGCGAGGCGGAGACCTGCTATCAGGGCCTCATACTCGGCCTTATTATTGCTTGCGTTAAACAAGAAGTGGAGAGCACACTTGAAATAACCACCTCGGGGGCGGTGAGGATGAGACCAGCCCCACTGCCTTCTTTGCTGGATGATCCATCGACATTGAGGGTTCAAGAGTGGGGATCGTCTGCCTCAGTGTTGAAGTACTTGGGCCGGGGGGGGCCGTTGTTGGAGTGGGATTAGTGAATTCGAAGATAAAATCGGCGACAGCCTGTCCTTTGATCGTTGTTCGAGGTCGGTAGGAGATTTCAATCTAGCTAAGCTCAACTGACCATTACATAAGTCTGCCGAACAGCTCTGGTTATTGCATTATCTTCTTCAAAGGTTGGTCAGTGAGGACCACTATGGAGTGAGCTTGGAAGTAAGGTCAGAGTCGTCTTGAAGCTATGACCAAGGCCAAGGCCATTTTTCCATCAACGGGTAGTTCTGTTCTGCTCTCCTGAGAGCCCGGCTAATATAATAAACCGGGCGTTGTATTGAGCCGTCCTCCCTAATGAGGGCCGCACTGACTGCGGTGCTCAATACAGCTAAGTAGAAAAAAAGGGGTTCACCCGTAAGCACCTGAGAAAGTAGGGGGGTTGGCCATGCACTACTTCAATTGTTGGAAAGCCTCTTCGGATTAGATCGTCCACTCAAAAGCCTGCCGAAGGACTTTAAAAAAGGGGAGGCACTTGTCCATTGCGTAGAAAATGAAGCGGTTGAGGGCGGCAACTCTGCCAGTAAGCCTTTGAACCTCTTTAACCGTTCTGGGTGACCGCATTTCTATCAGGACCTTGATCTTTTCGGGGTTAGCCTCGATACCTCGCTAACTGACCATGAAACCCAAGAACTTCCCAGATCCTACGCCGAAGGCGCATTTCTCCGGATTGAGCTTCATTTGATACTGACGTAGGGTGCCGAAGGTCTCCCGCAGGTCTGTCAAATGATCAGAGGAGAGTTTGCTCTTGACTAGCATGTCATCGACGTACACTTTCATATTCCGACCTATCTGGTGATGAAAAACGGCATTGACTAACCATTGGTAGGTTGCTCCGGCATTTTTCAACCCAAATGGCATGACACGGTAGTGGTAGGTTTCCCGGTCAGTGATGAAGGAGGTATGTTCCTGGTCTAACGGGTGCATCAGAATTTGATTGTAGCCAGAGAAGGCGTCCGAGCATTTGATGTCCGGCCGTGACGTCGACAAGCAGATCTATACGGGAAAGGGGATAACTATCTTTGGGGCTAGCTCAATTGAGATCGGAGTAGTCGACACAGAGTCGCCATTTACCATTGTTTTTACGGACCAAGACCACATTTGACAGCCATCTAGGGTAGTCCACGTTCTTAACAAACTGTGCCTCCAGTAGTTTATCTACCTTAGAAGCAATAAGGGCGTTGCGTTCTGGGTGAAAGATGCGCTGCTTCTGGAGGAAGGGTTGGAAATGGGGCTTGATGCTGAGACAATGAGTGATGAAGGAGGGATCAATACCCGGCATGTCGGAATGGGTCCAGGCAAACACATCACTGTGCTCGGTCAGGAGGGTTGTAAGGTCGGACTTGGCCTAGGGGGATAATTGGCTGCCGATCTTGGCCGTTTTTGTTGGGTTGGTGAGGTCGATGGGGACTTAAACAAGTTCTCCACTAGTTCCCCTCTGACTAACTTGTCTTCGTCTCTGACGTCGAGTCCTTCGATGATCATAGTCTCCTTCAGCTTGACCTCTTTGAGTGAAGCGACGTAGCATTCTCTGGCCACAGTCTGCTCTCCCCTCACGGTGCCGACTCCAAGGTCAGTAGGAAACTTCATGGCCAGATGGTACGTGGATGTAACAGCTTGAAAAGCGTTAAGGGCGGTGCGGCCGAGGATGATGTTGTAAGCAGAGGGACAGTCGACGACGAGGAAAGTGAGCAACTTAGTGGTCTGCCGGGGGTATTCTCCAATGGTGATGGGAAGATCTATGGAGCCTATGGAGGTCACCCGATCTCCAGTGAAGCCGACCAGTGGGGTTTGGAGAGGGGACAGACTTTCTTCCCCGACCTTGAGCTGGCGATAGGCGTTTAGGAAGATTATGTCAGAAGAGCTACCATTGTCGACAAGCACCCGTCTGACTTTGTAATTGGACAGGAGAGCAGAGATGACGAGGGGGTTGTCATGGGGGTAACGGATGCCTGTGCAATTGGCCTCCGTAAAGGTGATGGGCTCCATCCACTACTTGGGGTGTTTGAAGAGGCGGTCCAATGTCGCGACCTCCTTATCGGCGCCCTGTCGGATTTTTTTGAGTTCTGCTCGTTGGGCCGAACGGGATGGTCCACCACATCCAAGCTCGCCGGCAATAACTCTGATCTCTCTAATCAAGGGGCCAGGGTTGCCTTGTGTTCGGGGTTGCTGTGGGGGTCGATCATTGCCTTGGTTAGGTTAGACAGGTCGGCGAAGAGGGGTGTGTTGGTGGTTGTTTCTGGTAGGTTCGGTCCTTGGCCGTTGATAAGAGCGGGCCGCCGTGAACCGACTGAGATGCCCCTGGCGTATCAAGCTCTCGACCTGGTCTTTAAGCTTAACATACTCCTCGGTATTGTAGCCGTGGTCCTAATGGAAATGACAGTACTTGGCTTGGTCTCGCCGGTTGGAAGGAGACCGCGATGGTTGTGGCCATTTCAGGGGATAATCATGTTGGATCTGGTTCAAGACTTGTTCCATGGGGGAATTGAGGGGAGTGTACCATTCGAACTGCCCGGGCGATCGGGCAGGTGCCGACCGGTCGGCCTGGGCAGGTCGGTCAGTATATTGAGGTGTTTGCTGTGTGTACTGGGTGGTTCTGGTTTCAGAGTCCTTTCTCTTCTCTCTGGGGGTAGAGTTTTTGGTTGTGGAGTCTTGCCGGGCGGCTAGGGAATCTTCGGCGTTCATATATTTTTGGAATTTGGAGAGAAGGGTTGCCATGGAGGTTGGAGGGTTTTTGGAGAGAGAGAAAAGGAAATCAGATGATCGTAGACCAGCCATGAAAGCCGTGAGGATGACCTTGTCATCGTTTTCCGCACCTGCAAGGCTTCGGTGTTGAAGCGGGTGACGAAGCTACGCAGCAACTCCCCCTCCGTCTGATGGTTGTTGAGGAGTTGAGTCGCCGGACGCCGTTGGCGCTGGGCACCAATGAAGTGGCTGAGGAAGGAGTCACTTAGGTGCTGAAAAGCAGAGACAGAGTCCATCGGCAGCTGACTAAACCACAGTCGGGCCGACCCCTTAAGTGTTACAGGGAAAGCCCGACACATGATCTCATCAGGGAATGCATGGAGGATCATGAGGGTCCTGTAGGTCTCCAAGTGATCGACTGGGTCCATTGTACCATCGAAAGAGTCGATCGAGGGCATTTTGAACTTAGGAGGTAGGGGTTTGTCCCTGATGGAGGCAACGAATGATGAGTTGGCTGTGGTAGAGGGTTTATTTTGTATGTTCTACATAACTCCTTGAAGCTGGAGTTTCATGGCTCGGAGTTCTACATCTCAAAGAGGAGCGTTGTCACCACCGGAATGCAATGGAGGCTGGACGCTACTGGCCTCTCCCTCGGGGGCAGTTGCTTGGGCCAATAGAAGTGGGGCCCGAGGTGGCGGGTTCATATCTGGGGGGAGGGGGTCACAAGCCCTCCGAATTGGATGGATGGGATTGTTGGATGAGATATCTGGGGGCTCGTTCTCGGTTGGGTAGGATATCTTGAGGTGGTGGAGGAGGAATGTGAAGGTCTCTTTGAAGCAAAACATTGATCAGGGCTTGGTTTTGTTCGTCTAAGCGGTTAATGTTGTTGGTAAGTTCTATGAAATACTGCGATGGGTTGTTTGGGTTAGGAGGGTCGGCTTGGGGGTCGGCAACGTTATGTTAAGAAGCCATGGATCTAGTTGTGACCATCTATCTTAGAGGGTGACAGGTAAGGATTATCGAGAATGGGTCTCCGGCGTCAATGAACACAATTGCCACACAGAGCAAAAAGGTTCCCGCAGACGGCGCCAGGCTGATGATACTGAGTGCTCCAGATGAAACAGGTCGGATTGATCCACGCTTCCCACACCGTTGCCCGAGTGTCGAGCCCGCAGAGAGACCTACACAAGAGTTCAACGGGGAACGGGGAGTCCCCCAGCGAACCCTCCGACGATCAAGTTAGAGAAGAGAGAGGATGATGGAATCTAGAGACAGGATGGTGATAGAAAACTTAACCTTTTCTTCGTCTCAGAGGCCTGCTTATATCCTTTGCTCATCATTTCCTTGTCCATTCCGAGCCGTCATGTTGGCCGAAAGTCTATGTTCTAGCTTGCCTTGTTCATGGTGAGGCTGTTCTGTTCCGACGTGAAGGGTTATCGTAATAAATGCTGCAGGGGAACTCATTAATGGCTGATGTGTAGTGCAATAACTTTGCAGGATCTTTCTTTGTTGATGTGCCTGGTTCTTCACTTGCCAAGTGTTTAGATGTTATTGGTGCTTGGTGTAACGTTAGGTTCCAAGAATGTTAAGCTTTAGTATTTGAGTCATGGATTGGGCCTTAAGTGGTGGGCCATATCCTTAATAGGCTTACCCATGTCAAAATCAATAATTGATTTCCCTCAAAGGCTTATAACCTAATTTGTAGTAAACATTACAAGGTCACTGTGGTGGCCAAAAAATACTACCTTATTAGCAATAGGTCCAGTCCAAACAAGGGAGCCCATCAAGTAAATATCACACCCCCATTTATAAAATGAGGACATCCCATGGAATGAAGGTATGCCTCATATCTTTACACCACACTACACTCTCACTCTCAGGGGTTGATGATCTTCTCTATTTGATTGACGTTACTACCTTTATCATCAGAGAGTCTCCGACCAGCAATCCCGATTGGGTGGCGCCGACTATATTCATCTTTGCAGATCTACAGGGGCAAAGCTCATCCCTTTCATTGAATCTCTACAATCCATGTGGGAGGATTTTTCTGATCTCACAATTGGCGCCGTCTGTGGGAATTGTCTGCCAGAATTCAATGAAGGAGATAATAAACACAACACTCATGATGCTCAGATCATCATTACACGTTACTAGAAACAAGACGCACGATTGATCTTGTCTTTTCTCTTTGTTTAAATTTATTTTTGAAGTTCAATCTTGTTGTCTATATACATATACATATATATCTATATAATAAGGGATGAAGGTTTTTGAAAATGTATAAAATGTATGTGAGATGCATTTTGATCCAATGGTCTATAACAACCCTAG
The DNA here is from genome assembly GCA_036172215.1 of Camellia granthamiana. Lineage (NCBI taxonomy): Eukaryota > Viridiplantae > Streptophyta > Magnoliopsida > Ericales > Theaceae > Camellia > Camellia granthamiana. The sequence goes on from CM069913.1 coordinate 18,652,900, forward strand.
ATATATATCAATGGCCCAGATCTATGTAGTTCCCGCCCAAATATTTGTCTCCCTCAGCCTTCCACCTACCCACGTCTCTCTCTCCCTCTCTATTCTCATCCACGTCTCCTCCACATTCCCTCTTTATCTCTCTCTCTCTCTCCCTCTCCCTCTCTCCTTCTCTATTCTTCTTCTTTCGCTCGCTCCGACGCTGCTTTCCAGTCCTCGGTTTCTGCCTCTCGAACTCGGCTCGCAAGGTAAGATCTCTCTCTCTCTCTCTTTGTTCTTCTTCTTTCCTACCCTTCCTCTTTACTCGCTCTCGACGCTACTCTCCAGTTCTCGATTTCTGCCTCTCGAACTCGGCTCGCAAGGTAGTCCTCGGTTTCTACTTCTCCCATTCTCTCTCCATTGGGCTGTGTGTTTTTTTTATTATTACGATTTCTGATACTATTTGGTTAATTTTAGGTTTTTTTTTTTTTTAGTTCATCGTGTCCTGCCTCTCTCTTTCTCTTTCTGACGGGCTATTTTGTTAAACCCTGGCTTCAACTGAGAAAAATTTAGAGCAATATCGAAAGGGTTTCATAACCTTATCCTCTTTAAAATCAACAATCAATTCTCACCATGGCGCTCGGATTGAATTCTCATGCTTTTCATGAATTCAAGGTAAAATTTTCTTAGCTCATATTCATGAATTCCTGATGTATATGTGTATGTGTGTGTGTGAAGTGGTGTATTGATTTGTGTTTCTCACTCTGGGTGTGTTTAGTTGAGGGTTTTTGTGGATTCAGAAAATGGGTTCTGAAATAATTCACACTACTGTGATGAGTTAGTTTGCAAATGGGTTTGTTTGTAAGTAAATGGATTTGGGTGATTTAATTTTGTTTATTTTGGGGCATTGCTGCAGGGAAAGCATGTTATTGTTTGGTTAATTTTAGGGGTTTTTTTTTATTTCATTGTGAAATTCGATTATATTCGATTGGATGTTATTGTTGTTGTTGTTTATATTCATGTTATTATGTGTAGGAATTTTTTCCTGGAAAAAAGTACCCATAAAGTGCCTTCAATTTATAAATGTGGTTTCACACAATCACAGCACCTTCGATCTTCCTTACCATTGCCAGACTTGGCTTGGAGAATGAGATTCAATTATTATGGTGGCCCTCCGAAATTTCGACAATTTTTTTTTTTAAACAGGAAATTTCAACATTAAACAGGAAATTCTATGTTTAATTTTTTTACTGTTGATTTACATGTTAGAAATTCAAAGCAAAAAAAAAAAAACAGCTTTGAATAATCAGAGCATATAATCACATACTTATTATTATATTGCTACAATCACATACTTATTATTATATTGCTACTTACTGATCTTTTTGTTTTGTCAATTGGTAATTATACTTGAACAATTGGACAAGTCAATGTTGTTTTGTAATTTTATGTTTTGAGTCTTGGGTCAATTGTTGAACTTACCATGAAGAGATACTTTTGTTGACAGACAATAGGAAGGAAAAATCTTTGGGACTTCTTACACAGAATTTTGTCAAGCTCTTCCTTTGCTCTAATGTATGTAAAAGTTTTAGATTATTGCACTCTATTGTCTATCCTGTTATGCATAAGTATCTATTAGCTTTGGTCTGATTGTTTAAAACCACTTTCTTTAGGTTGATTTGATCTCCCTTGAGGAAGCTGCTGAGATATTGCTTGGGGATGCACATGCTCCATCAATGATGAGAAGTAATGATTCTTCACTCGACTATCTGAATATTTTACTGATTGAAGGAGTACTGACAAATTTTTAGCTAACACTTTCTTCATAAGATAATTCTGCAGCTAAAGTTAGACGGTTATACGATATTGCAAATGTGTTGTCTTCAATGAATTTCATTGAGAAGGTACGGTTACATATGAAATTACTCTCTTAATTTCTCTCAGTTCATTTAAGTTATGTTTAAGTAATCTAATCTGAATCTTTCTTGAATGGCACTCAGACCCATCATCCAGAGACGAGGAAGCCTGCCTTCAGATGGTTGGGAACAAAAGGAAAATCTGATAATGGATCTGCAAATACTTCTGTTCTTAATGAGTCCAAAAAAAGGATATCCAAAAAAAACATCTGCAAATATTTGGTGTGATTTTGATTTTGCTGTTGCCTCAATTTGATTCATGTTAATTTTGATTTTGATTTTGCCTCAATTTTAATTTTGATTTTGCTGTTGCCTTAATTTGTTTTTGCTGTTGGCCTTAATTTAACTTCTCTCTTCTAATTTCTCTCTAAACTTGGGAATTTGATTCACGAAATTTTTTCGATTTCAACACAGTCAAGTTTCTTGAGGTAACAACAAAATCAAAATCACACTAAATAACTTCTCTCTTCTAATTTCTCTCTAAACTTGGGAACTTGATTCATGAAAATTTGTCTATTTCAACACAGTCAAGTTATTTTTTTTGGTTAAAATAGTGTGGGTTTTTGTATATTAGATCAGTCTTTGTATGTTATTGAAAGTTTTAGATTATTGCACTCTATTGTCTATCCTGTTATGCATAAGTATCTATTAGCTTTGGCCTGATTGTTTAAAACCACTTTCTTTAGGTTGATTTGATCTCCCTTGAGGAAGCTGCTAAGATATTGCTTGGGGATGCACATGATCCATCAATGATAAGAAGTAATGATTCTTCACTCGGCTATCTGAATATTTTACTAATTGAAGGAGTATTGATAAACTTTTAGCTAACACTTTCTTCATAAGATAATTCTGCAGTTAAAGTTAGACGGTTATACGATATTGAGAAGGTAAGGTTACATATGAAATTACTCTCTTAATTTCTCTCAGTTCATTTAAGTTATGTTAAAGTAATCTAATCTGAATCTTTCTTGAATGGCACTCAAACTAAAGTTTTTGCTAATTTAAGGGAGATTTCTTTTTCTTCTTTTTCTTTTTTCCTTCAGTTTGTGTATTGGATTTCAAATATTTACTTGTAGATTTGTGGATTATGCTTATTAGGTTATACAACTATTTCTCTTTTGGTCTATAAAACATGCTAATGTGTTTTTATCTTTATTAGTTAAACATGCTGAAAGTCCAATTTTGTCATGGTTTGATTCTAGGCATGTAATTCTTTATCTTTGTGTGGATGTTATGTTATTTTCTTGAGTAGAGTAATTCATGGTCTTCTTTGTTTTATTTTTTTTGTTAAAAGTAAATAAAATAAATAAAATTGACTAACTGAACGGGATTGAGCTTAGGTGTTAATATTATATCGTATGGAGTCGAGACACTCTTTCCATTGATGTAGCAGAACTAGGATTTATTGAATTGTTAAGCTCTTTCAACCTTCATATTTGTTGTTTTGAAATTCTTTCCATGTCCTTAATATATTGCTTTTTAGGATGTTAGTTTTGATGCTTATTTTCTTTGAAAAAATTCACATTGATTGAAGTTTGTAATTTTTTTATTTACCAGTGTGAACTCTTTCAGATTGAGGCATGAGTTATAGTTATAAAGATAAATTCATGATTTAATTATTGAGTTTCGTTGGAGGTTTTATTTAATATGATTTGAATTTTTTGGCCAGGGGATCATGTATATTTTTGGATCTAAATCAAAATATTATATATATATATATTTATCATTTATATTTATTTTGTATTTTTTAACCTTTATAATTAACAATGTTTCCAGCTGGTTTGTTTTCTGAATGGGAACTCAAAGCAACATATTCATCCAAAAATGAATATTAAACACAAGGTAAACTTTAATTGCTTTTTGAATTTAATTATGTGTCGGTTTACAATCTTAAAAAATTCTTATCCATTATAACGTTGTTTAATCATGTTTCAATTAATAATGTAACTTTTCTTTTCTATGAAATACATGTCTCACATTCTTTTTTTTGGGTTTCCATTGAACATTACCCTCAATGAGTTAGGAGAGTGTAGGAATAACCTAAACTCTTACATTAGGAAAAAATACACAGATACTCTCCAGGTTTTGCTTTAAAGTTAATGATTTTGGTGTAAACTATTTTAATTTGTTGGGGTTCGATGGGTTTTGATTTCTGAAATTTGAAATGGATTTGATAGGTTTTATTCGCAGAAATCCGTAGAAATTCGAAGTCGTTTCGCTTGAGACATCACCCCCGAGAACAAGTTTTCCGGCTTCGGCGCTTTCTGGCACATCCCCGTGAGTTTACTCTCTCTATCTCTCCTAGAAATGTGTATAGATATATGAATCTATAAACATATGAATTTGTGAGCAGAAATGGTATGCTCTCTCTATGTCTCTCTCTTATTTTGCTTTCTATGGATATCTATGAAAAGCCATGAAATTATTGTTGTATTTTTGTTATCGAAATCAAACCAAATTGAATAAAAGATTCTGCCATGAATACTTTCATCCCATGAATACTTAAACTTCCATCGGATTTTAGATTTTAGATTTTAGATTTTAGATTTAGATTTTAGATTTTTCAAACAACCCATTGTTTTTTCAATGTGTTGGGTTAGTTTTAGGTTTCTTTATCAGTTCAAATATTTAAAATTTCATCAGATTTTTAAACTTTTATCCCATAAATATGTCGAAATTCCACCATAAATCAGCCCATAAATCAATAATTTCATCATATTTTTATCAACCCATAAATCAATAGTTTGTACCAAAAAAATAATATCCTGTTTGGTTGGAAAGAAAGTGGGGGAAATTGGTTGTGCATTTGATGATAGCTGCGTTCCATTGTATTTTCAATGTGTTGGGTTAGTTTTATTTAGGTTTTCTATGCCATTTGTGAAATACTTGATAGTTTTACTTGGGTTTTTTCTTTGCTGCACTTGGTGTAGAAATTTTTATCTAATAAAATTTCTGCCATGAACACTTTCATCCCATGAATACTTAAACTTCCATCAGATTTTAGATTTTAAATCTTTCAAACTTTCCATTATTTTTCAATGTGTTGGGTTAGTTTTAGATTTTTTTTATCAGTTTAAATATTTGAACTTTCATCAGATTTTTAAACTTTCATCCCATAAATATGTCAAGTATTCCACCATAAATCAGCCCATAAATCTATAATTTCATCATATTTTTATCAGCCCATGAATTAGTAGTTTGTACCCAAAAAAATTATGTCCTGTTTGGTTGGTAAGAAAGTGGGGAAAATAGTAAAGAAAGTGAAATTTGGGCTAAATATATATATATATATATATTTTTAGCTTTCTGAGAATGAAAAGAGAGTCTTCGTTTGAGAAGAGAGAAGAACGAGGGAATATCAGTTGGTGAGAGAGAGAGAGGCAGTTGAGAAGATTAATGTTTTACGGTCTTTAGGGGAGAGAGACTGAGGTAATAGAGAAGAGGAGAGAGAGTGGGTGAGAAAATTGAGAGATTGCAATTTGGGGAAGTGCAACTTATCTTGGAAAGATTTTTTTTATTAAAAATATAAAAAATGTTACATATTCTTAAAAAAATACAACGTTATAACTCTGACTCACCTATGATTGGTCTAGGAAGCAAAGAAAAAAAATAAAAATATATGATTGGTTTACATCATTTTGGGAGTCATGGAGGTTCCTAATTTTGGGGGTTCCTGAAATTTATTTGGGTTACTAATAAATTGGTGTTTCATTTAAGTTTCATGTCTTCATTTAGGAATTTTTCTCCTTCCTGTGAATTCATTACATACTCTTTGAAAAGAAAAGAAAAAAAATAAAAAATAAAAAATTTGAATACATTCCTCTATAATTTTGATTTATATTTTAATCTCACAATATTATATGCTCATAGATTTGGTCCCAACACTTGTTTAATATCTATCTCGACATTCTCTCCAGAAGAGTAGTCGGCACATATTAGTTGGATTACTTTTGCATTTTCATTCTCTCTCTAAAAATAGGTTTCACACTTTTCTTGGTAAAAGCATCTTTTCGGCATTACAAATGGGGTTGCTCAGCCAAATTCATATGTGGTCTATCCATTTATTTATTTATTCTTTATTTCTCAAAACTTATCTTGAAGTTGATTCTTAACGTGTACATGTACCTATGCTAAAAAAGCTGGTCTTCACTTTTTCTCTCTCTAGACGAAATTGACATAAATAAGGCCTTGAGTTATTAGAAAAAATAATTTAAGATTTTTACTTCATAATTTGTGCTAGTCTGAGGCAATCTCTATATATATACACATAAGAATTTAATTGTCGCGAACGGCTCATGTTGATGCTGAACTGAAAATGTTCATGTGTAAAGAAGTCTTACCGACCAAGCTCTCGGCAAAGTCATAGCAAATGAGACGGATCCAGGTATTTTGGCACTAGTTACTTGGCACACAACTCAAGTTCCTCGACTTTCCAATCAATTAGTTTAACACTAGAATCACAAGTATTCCAACAAAGGTTGTTCGGCAAGCCAACAACGGAGCTATTCGGCAGCTCTTCCACCCTTCTCGACATCACTACGGTCCCCAAGATGCCTATCATTACAACACAACTTGGCATCTCGACATCTCGACAACCGAGTCTAGTCGTGGCGAATCTTGCAGAAGGCTACTCGGCATGACAATGCATGGGCCTTCGCACTACTCAGCAACCATTCCGCGTTAACCGGCCGCTCAAATAACAACCTGTCCCCATTTATCAATTCGGTACTCAAACCATGCACTGTTTTCTGAATTACGATGCCAAGAAGATGACAACACCAAACAAGTGCCACTGAGTACACCTCGGCGCTATAACTCGGTACTCAAGCTCGTCGGCAATGATAACCACCACAAGCAATGCATCTTTAATTGTTAGCTATAATGCTGAGAATCAAGTGTTTCGGCTAGCTAAAGCATCACCGATCGCGTTTACATGCCCATTTTCCCTCTCTACAAACTGGTTCTATATTCTTCTTCATGCGCACAATTTTTCGGCAATAGAACAAGAATTACTTGGCCAACTGAAAGGTTTATGCCGACTAGAGAAGTCCAGACTCACCAATAAAGCCTAAATTTAACCGAAGTCCGCCGATAGTGGCGAAACGGACCACATGTTCAGAAAATTCAAATTTCCAAACTTGTCAGAATCAAGTTTTAGCCATACCAGTGTGAAGTACTCATTAAGACGAGTCCAATACAACAAACCACGTCAAAATCAGAGCTAAAATGAAGCCGTACGAGCCAGTCGAAGTTTGCCTAGAAATTCACTATTTTTTTTCCAGAGAAGACGACCCAGTGTTAAAAACATAACAAATTATTCGGTGTATTGTGGCTAAGTTACATCCCGTAAGAGCTGAACACCACTCATGTTCAAATATATAACTTGCAAAATACAAACACAAGGCTCTATCTTGGCATAGTGGTTCAGTGTTCTTTCTTCCTTCCAAAGGCAAGGGTTCAAAGTCCTGTTGTTACCATTTTTCTTTATTTCTTATTTTTTGCCAAAGTCACCAAGCCAAGCTGAGCCGAGCCAGCCCACTCAGCATATATCAGAGCAATTATCCAGTGCTTCGTAGAGCACCAATCCCCACCAATCTGAGCTGTCAAATCCATTTTTGCTACAACGACGCCATCAGGAGTCCAATTACAACGATCCAATAGCCGTTTCCAACTATTTGGAGCCTTTTGAACACATCCGTTTGGTTTGATTTTGCCAATTCCATACCACAAATTTGTCAATTTTTGCCACATCCTTCATCGCCGCTCAAACAATACTTTTGCTCAAGTCTATTCCCTAATAACAACTTTCATTCGACAGCAATGGGGCACATAATCTGTGTCACCAATTTGTTCTCGGCTTACTCCTCTTCAATGTTGGCCAACGTCTACTCTAAATTCCTTCCGCATACCAACTGTCATTCGCAAGCAATGGTGTAACTATACGTTGGACAACAAAGCAACAAGAAAAAGCAACTTGAATAAATCAGCAATCTACTTCAATCGACTCCCAAACTATACTCAGCAATTCCTTATAACAGAGCAATGCTATTTTTTAATGCTCTACCATTAGTGTACTTTTTCCACTTTCCACTTATTTGTGATTAACAAGTGTACCTCATTTAGTACAAGCAATCAATGACATGGAATGTGTTATTCAAAATCCTTGCAATGTTGGTAATTGATCGCCACTTAAAATCAACAAGAGTCTCCGAATACGGCGCAATCTTCTCACTCGGCACGGAGCACCATTAGCAAAAGTCTCCGAATTCAAAGCAAAACATACATATAGTAATTGTGGTATCCTTAGTGTAGCCCTCTCCTAGGGGTACCAATACCATGGCCTATGTTATATGACCCTTGCTCAAGGGTCATAATACCGCAGCCTAAGACCCTTGTCGGGGGGTAATAATACCACGGCCTACAACCTTTGCCCTGGGGTTATTATACCGCGGCTTACGACCTTTGCACGAGGGTAATAATACCGCGGCCTACGACCCTTGCCCAGGGGCAATAATACCACGGCCTACGACCCTCGCCCGGGAGTAACAATACGTGGCCCATCGTTACAGAAATCTTGGATGTAGACCCAAGGGGTCCCTATGTTAGACATCATTCATTTAACCTCTATACTAGTATTACTCACTGAGCTTTAGCTCATCCCTCTCCCTTATATACATATCGTTATGCATATATTTGCACATATATTCAAGCATACATGCATTCATATAGTCGTTCATTCATTCATTTTATTCATTTATCCAGAATGTTCTTTATCAAGAAACCTTACATATATTTGAACAGTGTAATTTGACAACAAAAACTCTTATTCCTTCTACAGCAGACAATGAAAGTTTTGGGGGCAATTGTGGTGGCCAAAAAATACTACCTTATTAACAATGAACCCAGCCAAAACAAGGGAGCCCATCAAGTAAATATCACACCCCCATCTATAAAAAGAGGGCATCCCATGGAATGAAGGTATGCCTCATATCTCTACACCACAATGCACTCTCACTCTCTGGAGTTGATGATCTTCTCTATTTGATTGAAGTTGCTAACTTTATCATTAGAGAGTCTCCAGTCGGGAACCCTGCAGGTTGGGTGACGCGTATTCATTTTTGCATATCTACAAGGGCAAAGCTCATCTTTTCATTGTGGGAAGAATTTCCTGGTCTCACAGTCACCAAATCACAATCCAGATCAAATCAACCCAAAATTACCCAAATTCACTTCCCACAAAAATCAAGATTCAAAATGGATTATCTGCACCTCAAAATATTTTATTATATATTTAGTTTGTTTATCTTAAAGTTTTTCAGCTTGGTTTATCTTTTTGTTAATCTACCTTCTTTTTGTTAAAATTTTGCATTAAGGAGACCAACGGACTTTGTAGATATTTTACAGCTGGAAATATTGTTTGCTCTTGGCGGCAAGGAGAGGAAGATCAGCTAGGTCATGGTGATGCTAAAGATAGACTTTTACCTACTCAACTAAGTGCATTAGATGGTCATGAAATAGTATCCGTTACTTGTGGAGCTAATCATACAATTGCATTTTCTGAATCAAGTATGTAAGTGTACAGTTGAAGGTTTTTTTTTATTTGTCTATCAAGATACAAAAAGAAAACTTTTGAATCCATGTAATGATCAAGTATCCTGTGTCATGGTTAGGTAAAATTTGACAACTTCGCTTTTTTGGGAACAACTTTGAATCATAAAAGCCTATTTTCCATCGTTTTGTTTGTCGGCACTGAGAAATTATTTAATAATCCCAAAACACCACGTGGTCATATTCCAAATCAATCACCAATTACTTAACTCCATATTGTTCATTCATCCCTAACATAAATCGTGAGCCTCTACCCCTCTCTACCAATCAAAACTTTATAAAACACCACATATCCATATTCTGATAATATTGAATAATCACCTGTCGGCACTTGATCTCAACTTGAGTTTATTTAGGAAGATTAAGTTGCTTGAACAATTGACATTGGCTATTGTGCGAAGCACAACGCCTCGCAACTAGTCAATCTTGATAAACATATGAAAGCTGTGAAAACATTTTAATTATAATAGCTTCTCATCCAATCGTATATAGCTTCTTAGTTCTGAGTCCCATAAGCCCAAAGACTCGGAATAAGCTAAGAGCCATTATTTATGCATTACATCTGTTACAATACATATGATAAATCTCCCTCTCATACGCATTAACTAGCTAGGCATAACTTTTTTATTTTTTATTTTTTATAACTACGCATCCATACCAGTTTGTAGGCATCTTGACGAATCAAGCAGGTTCATATCTCACGGGGTGGTAACACCTGCAAGGATAAATAAAAAAATATAATTAGCCACACAATTATGTCTTGAAATTTATATATATAATCAGTCACATATTTAAAAATTTTATCTTAAAAAGTGTTCAAAGTTTAAAATGTTTGAATCCAATTAATCTTGGAAAATTCTGTTCCAAAAAATAAAAAATTAATCTAGAAAAATTTAGTTAAAACCTCTTTATTGGACCTTTGTTTGGTGAAAAGTACAATTTCAATTTATTTTGTTTCATAAACACCTTAAGGAGAAGACGCATAATTGAGTAAGGATAAGGTAAAATGTTTTTTTATCTTGGACAATATTGTCAGAGTAACATATTACTGTGAAACATAATAACATATTATTTATATCAATTTTGATAGTAATAATTTTTATTTAAGAATTTCATAATCGAATGGATCTTATTTGATAGATTTTAATGAAAAGATTCTAGAAATACTAATTTTATTAGAAATTGATATCTAAATCAAAAGTTATTTTAAAGTTTAATATTTTGATAATAATGGTTTGTGTTGAATTTTTCAAGATTTTTTATTTTTTATTTTTTATTTTATACTTATCCTTAATACATTAAACTTTTATTATGGAGGGTTTTAACCAAATCGCCCATCAATCTACACCATCTAATTTGAAACTTATAACGTACATTTTGTTAATGTATTTTTTGAATATATAATATTTCTATTATAAAATTGTTTTTCTCCAATAGACTCTATTGGAGGAAAGAAGCTATTCTTGATTGATAGATGAGTAGTGTTTTGAGAAGTTGGTAAAAAGTTAACTTTTTAATTTTTTGACTTTTTTGGTGACTTTTTTGGCAAAAAATTAGGTTGTTTTGGATAAAAAAAATTAACTTTTTTGGCAAAAAAGTCAAAAAATAAAAAAAAACTGACTTTTTACCGTTATTCCCAAAAGACCCTGAGTAACTACTTTTGCACCGATTTCATACCAAGCTAATGCTAATTCATGTAAATTCACATTTTTTTTAAGTGGTTTTATTTCTTTTGCTCAACTTATAAGTTGACTTCTTTTTTTCAAATTCAAAAAAAAAATTCAAAAAAAAAAATATTTTTGACTCAAATTGAAAAGATGAGGTAAGGTCATCAATTGTGCCCAAAAAAAAAAAAAAATTCTAAAAACCTCTGTTTAGTTGAATTTTGGGCAAATTACATATACCTCTCTCGAGGTTTAGTTAAATTACAGATACCTCCTTGAAGTTTTAGAAATTACAGATACCCTCCTGAGATTTATATTTTCATAACAAATTGTCCCATGATATTTATATTTTCATAACAATTTACCCCCTAATTTGTTATGCAAATATAACCTTTAGGGGGTATCTGTAATTTCTCAAATCTCAGGGGATATCTATAATTTTACTTAACCTCGAGGGGGTAAATGTAATTTGCCCTTGAATTTTCAGATTCTTTATTTATTTATTTATTAGATAAATTACAAATACACCTTTGAGGTTTGATTAAAATATGAATCGATCCTTATAACTCTAAAATTACATTCTACCCCCTGAGGTTTCTAATTTCATAATAAATCGTCCCTTTTATTAATAAATTATCAAGTCAATAACAGTTTTTAATGGTATTAGAAATATCTTTCAATTAGTAATTTAAGTAATTTTATTATTGTATAAAAGAGCAATTATGAATTTCATTTTTTAAAGTTAATTTTGTTAAATAAAAAATTTCGACAAGGGTATATTTATAATTTTTCAAATCACAATGAACAATCTGTACTTTAAATAAACCTTAGAGAGTGTATTTGTAATTTACTTCTTTTTTTTCTTTTTTTTTTGTGAAAATTAGAAACTAGTTTGATAATAAACTTTCAAAAAAAAAAACTATATTTTGATTTTTTTAACTAAATTAACTTTAATTTTTTGTTTTTAAACTAGAAATTCTATGTACACACTCTAAATATGCACATTTGATGATGACATTTGTGATTTTTAATTATAATGTTAGTCATAATTTATTATAATATTAGTTATGAAATTATTATTTAAGAATTTTTTTGTTATACTTTATGTAGTATGATTGAATTATAATAATAATCAAGTCACTATGATTCTATTAAGGATTAGACCTCGTTTGGGAACATGCTAATTTAGTAATTTTTTGGCTATTTGGCTAAAATATGAGTTAAAAAAAATTAGCATGTTTGGTATGACTTTTTAGTTTTTTACGAAAAGATATGCACAAAAGTAGAGAGAAAAGAGAATCTTTGACTTTTTGGTATGGGTTATTGGCTTTTTGGTTTTTTTAGTGTTTTTTGACTTTTTGGCTAAACGGGACGCTTCCCAAACGAGACCTAAGTTTGGCATCTTCAAAAAAAGCTAAAAAGTCAAAAAGTCACTATTCTATTTAGGGGTTGTTTGGGATGATTTAAATAAGTGCACTTTTTAACTTTTTATGAAATATGGGTTAGATTTGGATTGAGTTTGAAGTGATGTGTTAGAGAGGTGATGTGACTTAAATAAGATGATGTGACTTAAATAGGATAGTGACTTTTTGACTTTTTTGAAACTTGTCAAACCAGTCCTAAGTTACATCATCTCTCTACCACATCACTTCAAACCCAACTCGTATTTCATAAAAAGTTAAAAAGTACACTTATTTAGAACATCCTAAACAACCCCTAGTCTCAATGGAGAGATCATGAATTCAACTATTCCTAAGGCAGTTAAATTAAAAAACAAACACTAATACTACGAGGAAGCTAACTCTCATAAATATTAATTCAACAACTAACAATTAATTTTCGCCAATTAAAAAAACTTACATATAATATACATCTTTTGGCATTATAAAATTAATAGTAATCCTATGAATCCACTTTTATCAATCTAAAAATCATTCAAAAACTACTTGCAATTCAAATTTATTCTACATATAAACTTCACTTGATAAATTAATCTTAACTACACAATCACTCTTCCAGAATTTTATGATGGAAAATGTTTTCCACCTCGAAAAACTTTCCCCTGAATCCCCCGAATCACTGAAACGACGTCGTTTCAGTGATTTTGAATTTTTTTTTTTTTCTTTTTTTCCGCCATTGTTGACGCAGAGGGAGAGGGAGAAGAGGGAGAGGGAGAGAAAGAGAAGAGAGGGAAGAGGAAGAGGAGGTCGTCGCAGCTCGCCTCCGGCCGTCCGCCGGCCCGTCGCAGCTACCCCGTCGCAGCTCTGCCCCGGTCGTCGCAGCTCGCAGCTCCGCCGTCCCCCTCCTCCTCCTCCTCCTCCTCCCTCCTCCCCTCCCCCTCCATTTTTTAGGCCCCCTCCAATCCCCTCCTCCCTCCTCCCCCCCTCCTCCCTCCTCCTCCCCCTCCCCTCCCCCTTCTTCGTCTTCTACTTCTTCCGCTGTAAAAAAAAAAAAAAAAAGGATTCGGGGCATTCGAGGTAGCTCGGATTCGAGCTCCCAATCACAGCTCTTTTATGATTAATCTAGTCCCTAGATTAATTCTAACATCAGCCTTCTAGCACTCAACCACACACATATACATCTATCTACCTGAATGTGAGAGCGAGAGAGGGGTGACTTACTTCCACACTTGAAGTGACGAGGAACCCTCCTGCCACAGCCTTCGACAAGGCGTACGGCTCGATTGACGTCGATGAGTGCAGCCAACTTGGGAGTAATGACAGGACACACGCACTCTATATGGCTCACTCTCACTCGCTCGCAACACTCCGGTGTTGGAAGCTTGCCGTACACCACTGGCTTGCAAGCATTGATCCCAACCCTCCTCTCCTCCTTGCACTCGGCTGCGCTCAGTGCTGCACTTGCAGGTGCAGAACCACCCACCACCACCACCACTACCATCACCCAAATCACCAATGACCTTATTGGATCACTCATATTCTCTCTCTCTCTCTCTCTCTCACAGTTCTTCTAAAGCTACCCACCCCCACAACTAACACAAATCAAACACCTACCTATATATATAGAGGGGATTTGAAAATTTTGACTGTTTTAGTTTTTTTTTGCTCTTTTAATTTGGTTAAAAAGATATGTTTGAAAAAGTTATTGATTTTTTTTATAATTGATTTTATGATGGTGACAAAAAAAAATAAAATAATTATAATTTAAATATAATATTTTATTTTATCAATTATTTTAATTTATTTTATTTTTATTGACTATTTTAGTTAAAATAATCTTCCCCCAAACTTGGTCCTAGTGGAGTTGCTTGGAGGAGAAGTACTCATTGTTTCTCTTCCTTTTGCGCCATACTTCGTTTACTTTGACTTACAGGTTGTATATGAAAAATTCTGTGAAAAAAGTAAGGAGGTACTCAGCTAGTTTGGTTTCATAATTCGAGATTTATTTTTTTTTAAATTGAAATTTTTTACTTTTTGTATTTTTTTGTTTTTATTAAATTTTTAAAAGTATTTTAAGTAATTTTTAAAAATTTTAGATGTACTTAACATAAATATATTTAAAAAGTATAATATTTGTAAATTTTTTTTAAAAAAAAAAATTCACTAAACACCAAAAATAAAAAAAATAAAAATTTAGTATATTTTTCATATTCTTGTGCATTTATTAATTTTTATAAATATTTTACTTTTTATATATCTAAGTAATGTGTATCTAATAAAGTACAAAAATTTTAAAAATATTCACAAAAAAAGAAAAATAAAAAACTCAATTTTCAGAAAATTAAAACCAAACACATTAAATATGATTCAAAAAAAATATATATATATAAAAAATATATTTTTTTAGTATATGCCAAACATCCCCTTCTCATCACCACCTTACCTATAATCTTGTCCGCAAATCAAAAGTGGCTTATGAGTACTAGGATGTATATACACAGACAAATGATTTTGGAGGGGAAAGAAAAGTTTTTGCTTATTTCGTAAATTCATTTCTAGCAATAAAACATACTTTAATTACTGTAAAAAGTCATTAAAAAAGGTTAAAAAGTTTGAGAATTTACCAAACAAATCAACTATATTTCAGCATTCATTCTAGTATAGAAGTTTAACCAAAAAACTTTTTTTGATTTTTTTTGCTAACTCAAAAAGAAAGCTAAAAGTTGACTCATAATAAGAAGTATCATTTAGATTAAAATGTTAATTTGTATAAGAAAATTTTAAAAGCTCTTAATAAAAGCAAGGGTAACTTTTATTCAACGTGATAACATGGTGTTAATTGACGGAGGAGAGATAAAACAACATGATAAAAAGTGATTTGCAATATATTAGCTGCATGCAATTACCAATAGAAGACAATTATTTAATTTAAGTCAAAAACTAAGATAACAATCTCAAAACACAAATTTACATAATTTTGCCAAATATGAAAATCTTATAAATATATGTTTTTTAGAAGTTGTCTACAAGGAATGACAGTGATATATATTTAAAATCAAAATGTAAATATTTACTAATAATTAATTGATCTTATATAATTAACTTTTATTATAATATTATGGTGATTGCATTACTTTAATTTAGGGCTGTTCAAAAATCCGTTCAAACCGGTAATCCGAACCGAACCAGACCAAATCATACGGTTTGGTTCGGTTCTATTAAGAATTGGTTCGGTTTCGGATTAAGAAATATGAGAACCGTAAAAACGGTTCGGTAAATGAATTTTATGAAAAAATCGCGGTTCGAACCGAACCGAACTGAATTTTAAAAGATATATATATATAATATCAAGTTTTATTTTTATTAATTGGTTTTTTATAATTTTAATGATATTAGGATGCTATAGATATGTAATATTAAGTAATACCTTAATATTATTAGTTTTTATCATGAGTTAAATGTAATTAGTTTGAGTAATTATTTTGCTAATATTAACAATTTATTCTTGTGTAAATAGAAATTTTTGGAACCGTAAACCAAACCGAAACCGAATCGTTTTTTCAGTTTGGTTCTGGTCCGGTTTTACAAGTGTAACGGTCTGGTCTGATTCTCAAAATCACAGAACCGTTAGGATCGGTTCGGTTCTTAGATTTTTTCAGAACCGAACCAATCCGGACCGTGTACACCCCTACTTTAATTATCATATAGTAATGGGACCCATAACATCATTGCCCAGTTTTGTTTTGCGTTTTTTTTTTTTTCAATGATGTTCTGAGGTGTCATTGTACATAGTGTGATCACAAGTTGAAGGAAGCTTCATGGTGGTCTTCATTTTCAGCCATGGGATGATTATGTGGTATTTTGAAAAGATAGTAAAAAATTAATTTTTTTGATTTTTTTTTTTTGACTGTTTTATGTAAAAAAAATTTAAAAAAATAGAGAATAAATTTAAAAAAAAAAAAGAAGCTAAAAAGTCAGTCTTTCCAAATGTATTCATACATATATATATTCGCATTAATTGATTGGAATTGTTAAACACTGGAATGTTAGGCTGGCATAGACTTTGGTGTCTCTTTATCTTTCATTTTTCTATGTCAAAAACGGTAGTTGATTTCTACTTTACTTTGACTTACTTGATTCACTTCTAGCTGTATCATCCAACCCAGAAATCGAATTTGTCTTTCAAAGAAGACCACGTCTTTCTCTTAAGGCTATGTTTGGCATGTGATTTTGGAGTTATTTTAGTTACAAAATGACAAAATAGACTAAAAAACTGATAAAATAAAATAACACATTCAAATCATAATCATTTCATTTTTTCTTTTACAAAAGTTGAAAAAATTAAAAAATCCATTCAAAACGAGACTTTTTAATCCCAAACTAAAATAGCCAAAAAACTAAAAAATTAAAAGATCAACTTACATCCCAAACGAATGCTAAATCTCATTTTTGTAAATTTAGCAACACAAAAATTGCGTTGCTTGTGTGCGTTGACTCAACCCCAATATTGGACTTAGGCGTGATTATGGGCTTGATGGCCCTCGGCCTGTCATATCGTATTCGATATTTTTAAGATTTTAAAATACATATTTAGTTTTAAAAATGAGATTAAGAAAAGATTTTAGATTTATTTAATTTTTTTTACTAGACTTTAGATGAGAAGTTCTAATCCGATCCGGCTATCTTATAAAATATTAATTTTAAATTGTATATTAATTGGCTACATAGGAAACTAGAAAATTAATTAAAGATAAGAAAACTATACATATGCTATTTCTAGGACTCAAATTGAAATATTTGTTAAAAGACTCAATTCAAATATTTGTTTAAAAACTCAAATTTATTGTATAATTGAATTTGTCAATATATCAAATTCAAATAATTATTAAAAGATCCTAATTCATTTAATAGTTCTTTAACGTAATTATAAATAATAATAATAAAAAAAAGTTCATATATATTAAGTTAAGTAGGCAGGTTTAATATGGACTTGGGACTTGTTTAATTTTCAAAAATTAGTTTTGTATGAGAGAGTGTAAACTAGAGCTTGTTGTGTGTGATTGTGTGGAATATTGGCAATAATGGAAAGAATTGACTGACGAATTGTTAATGGTAAGAGATTGATTGAGCGTTAAAAATTTAAAAATAAATTTAAAATTTTGAGTTTAAGTCATTTTAAAACATTATTAAATGTTTGCCTGATCCTTAATTTTAAAATTTTCCAATTAGTCAAAGTACACACAAATTGAAAAATATCCAATTACCATCAACAATAACAACCAAAAAAAAAAAAACTTACAAAAGGATTGTTCATACACAAAAAAAATTAAATGTCACTTATGGACTTGAGATGCTGCTGTGACTTAGCTACAGTCAGTAGTGATCTGTTGTGAATTTGTGGAGGGTATTTTTGAGTCTTTTTTGATAATTCAAGTTGTTCATATTGTAAGATTTGTCGAGCATATTATTTATATAAAAATTAAGTTAATTAGAAATCCGCAACCTCTTGATCAGATTCAAATTGTTTTACAACAACTTACAAGATAATGTCAACCATTTATTTTTTAAGAAACAAATATGCTCTTGTTATAAAACTATAGATTTCCAATCAATTTAATTTTTTGTATAGATGATCTATTCAACAAACTCTACAATATGAACGATTCAAATTATCAAAAAATATTTGAAAAAAGAATCCATGACAGATCGCTACTATCCCACCTCTATTCTAATCTCCTCCTATCTATTTAACCCCAAAACAAACCGGGCTTTGCAGTCTTTCATTTTAGTGATGGGTTGTGAGTAGTGGAGCACCCTCAAATCAAATCACAGAACGGTATTTTTGACTTTTATTTTCCAATGTGAATTCTTGACACTATGTACTAAAAACAAATATTCCAATTTGGATCGTTATGCTGAATAAAAGGACTTACAGAAGCTAAAATTCAAAATATTGGAAGAAAGGGAAAAATGTTTTCAAGATAGGAGACATAGTTTGGGAAGTTGGTTTTGATGGATTAGGGGTTAAAATAGTCACAAAAAATAAAATAAGTTATTTTAGCCACAAAAAATAAAAGAATAAAGGTTGGGACCCCCTTTGGGGGTCACCCCCTTTACCCCCTTTGCCACGTGGCAAGAGGTGATTGGAGGAGCAGGAAAAAAAAGAAAAAGAAAAAGAAAAGGTGACCAATGAGAGAGAGAGGGGGTCCAAAGGGGGTCCTAAAAAGGGGGGATGAATCATTGTTGAAAATAAAATATCAAATCCAACTCATAATTATTACACTCCTCTCTCACAAAAAAAGTCAAAAAAGTCAAAAAGTCAAAAAGTTCTTTCCAAACCAGGCTTTTTAGCCCCAGGTTAAAATAGCCAAAAAGTCAACCCACTTCTCAAACGGAGGCATAAGATACTTCATTAAAATTATTTTCGAGATTAGTGAAAGCTACGAAGATTTTCTTTTCTTTTCTTTTCTTTTTTTTTTTCTAATTTAAGAAGCTATGGGGAATTATTCACTTAAAGGTGGAAAGAGTGAATAGTGTAAATTACACAAATACATTTTGAAATTTTTTAAAAATATAAATTGCTCCTTATAATTTAAAAACATTATAAATATTTTATTGTTAAATTTTTTTATTTAATAAAATTAACTAAAAAATAAAATTTATAACTGTTATTCTATACAGTAATAAAATTATCCGAATTATTAATTGAAATAAACTTTTGACAATATTAAAAACTGTTAATTGACTTGATGATTTATTAATAAAAGTGATGATAAGTAATTTTTAGAATTATATGGGATAAATCTTATTTTAAATTATCTAAATATTTTAAAATAAATAAATGGGCAACCCCCCCCCCCCCCAAACAAAAAAAAAAAAAAAAAAAAAAAACACACACAAAAAAACCATGGGTTGGTTGATAGTGAGATGAACACAAAAAAACCATGGGTTGGTTGACAGGGAGATGGTTTTGTGGAAACTTGGATATGAAAATTTCTTAGGTAGTGTTTGGTTTACTTTTTCAAATTTTAATTTTATTTTTAAAGTTTGGTTTACTTTTCAAAACTTAATTTTATTTTTAAATTATAATTTGAATGAAATATATTAATTAGACATATTTTTAAAATACAACTCAAAATTACTTTTAAAATTTTTTTCATCTCTTTTTATAATTATTATTAATTAATCAATCAACCACATTTCCTCTTCCATCTCTCATATCTCTTTTTTCCTCTCACATTCTTTACATTTTCTCACATTAGATATATCAATAAATTTAAAAAAAAATTACGAATCATCCTAAACTTATTTTCAAAACTCATAATCAAACAAATTTCCTCTTTTCAAATCATGATTCAAAAACTGAAAATTCAAAACACAACTCCACACTCAAATCATAATTCGAAAACTAAACCAAACGGACCCTTCATGTAGTGCGGCACAATGGACTATTTTTCCTTTCAGAAACTGTTTGGTTTTGATTGATTTTTTAAAAATTGAGTTTTTTTATTTTTTTTATTTGTAGTGAATCTTTTAAAATATTTTAGATGTACATAATTTAGATGCACCCAAAAAATAAAGTATTTGTAAAAAGATATTTCAAATTTCAATAAATACACAAGAATATGAAAATGTAATGAATTTTTATATTTTTTATATTTGATGAATTTTTTAAAGATGTTTTCCATAAATATTATACTTTTTAAGTGTATTTAGGTTAAGTACATCTAAAAAAAAATTCTTAAAATGTTAAATTTTTTGACTAAAAACATAAAAAATGGGTCCAATTTTCTGAATTTTTTTTATTAAATTCTTAAAATAAAAATATATAATTTTCTGAAAAGTGGGTTCAATTTTCTGAAACAAAGAAAGCTTTGACACTTTGTACCCGGTTGGGAATTTGAGCCATGAATGAAAGCAGTTTAAGGCATGTTTCTAAACACAAATGTTTGGATCAAAGCCCATAAAGCTGTTTTGAGTCACAGCCCATAGAAACCCATCAAACCCAATATTACTCCACTAGTCAAGTCTGTCATGAAAAATTCCAATACCAAGAAAAAAGGTCATGATAAAAATATGAAAAATGTCGGAGATTTTAAAAGTTCTATCAAAATTTATATTAAATATCTCATATAAATGTGAGTCATACCATATGAATCCCACGTGAAATATTTAGTAAAAATTTTAATACAATTTTTAAAATTTCTAATATTACTCTAAAAATATTAAAGTTGAGCGTGCTACGAACGCCGAACAATTTCACAGATGAGACAAAAATAAATAAATAAATAAATAAAATAAAAGTAGGTGGGTCTGACTTCTGAGTCCCACACAGATGGGTCATACCCTTTGAATCTTATCTGTGAACAAATAATTTTGATTGCGTTTCGTAGAGTTTTGTAAATATGATTTGAGAGTATAAGTTGTATTTTGAGTTTGTAAATTGTAAAATTATGATTTAGATGTAGAAAATTTGTATTTTTAACTTTTCCCATTTGAAGCTACTAGAATATTTTGAAGTATTAAACCATTCAGATCATGTTTGGTTTGAAGGACATGATTAGTATTGAATTAATAATTCAATCAAACTTATACTTTTTTATTGAGCTTAGAAAATTGAGGTTCTGACTAATGATCTATTCAAATGTAATATTTTTCCTACGAGGAATTATTAAATCTTGATGAGAAGGTGTGATATCAAACAAAATATTTAAAATGTTTGGGTTAATTTGATAAATTACAAAATTGATGTGATTTTGTCAATCATTTTTCATAATTTTGGATCAATCCAAATTTAAAAATAATATACGCAATTCAAATGAATTGATACAACCAAACTTTTTTGAGAGCTAGCTTCTAGATTTTTGAAAACATTGTTCCAATCTAGAAAAAATCCTAGTAGATTTTTAGATGCTATGAAAATATAATGAGCGTATAAAGAAAAGGAGAAAATATCATAAAATAAAAAAATAATAAATAATACCGTTTTAGTATACACAAATTTTAAAATTTCAAAAATATCTGTAGGAGGAAAAAATATAATAGAGTCATTTTTTATGGGACAAAAATGTTCTTCCCATATAATCAATCCATTTACGATTAGTGATGAACAATGGCGTAAGCAGGAATTCAGTGGAGAGGGAGTACAAATTAATGACAATAATAATTTATTTATTTTTTCATAATAAACAACAATGAGATATTATTAAACTTAAATATTAAGAGTTCATTTGAACAAATGTGAATTTTAAATTAAAGGATTTGAAATTAAATTTTATACAAATATTGAGGAGTAACTATTTTATAGGTGGATTGGAAATTTAAAAAAGAAGATAAGTTGAAATAGAAATGATATATTTTTGTAGAGAAATTCTATAAAACATACCGCAAAAAAAGGCTCCGTTTATTTTGGGGTGTAGATGGTGGAATGGGATTAGGATGGAGGTAGAACCCATTTAGTATTGTGTTTGTTTGTAGAGTAAGGGAAGAGATTAGGATGGAGGAGGAGATTAAGATGGAGGTTGAAAGGGGGATTGGGATGGAGAATGAGATTAAGATGGAGGTTAGAAGGGGGATTGGGATGGAGGAGGTAGAGGTAGAGGTGGAGGTGGAGGTGGAGGTGATATTAGAAAAATTGTGAGGGGACTAGAAATTTTTTTATTTTTTTTATTTTTTACATGTTGAGCATTTTTTTTTGAACATTAATGTTTAATTTTTTGTATTTTTTTATTTGTTTTATTATTTTAGATAAAAATAATTTAACAATTCCTACACTAACAACTATCATCAAAACAAATACAATTTTATTTAATCCCCTCATTATCAATCCCCTCACTAACAATCCCCTCGCTGTTAATCCCCTCACTATGAATCTCCTTCATTCTACCTCTGAAAACAAACGGGCCTAAAGTATCTATCATATGTCGCAATTATGATCTTCGTGGTCTTTAGTTGTAACACATTATAGTGTTAGATATAATTTAGTTATAACTTTTTGTAGTTGTCATTTTTGTTATAACTATATATCAAGTAATAGTACTCATTTTAATATTAATTATGACCTATTGTAATTTTTTTTTTTTTTTTTTTTTTTTTTTTTTTTTTATAATTGAAGATATGTTGCTTGATTATAATTTATATAGTAGTCATTTTAGTTATGAATAGAAAGAAACACATAGAGGATAAACTCCACATGTCAAATGTAACTAACAATTTAATAAATTTCATATCTTCATTGAAATTAATTATGTTTGTATGTCAATAATGATAGACATCACCATTATATTGAAATTTTTATAAATAATAATTGGCTTATCATAATCTTTTTATTTTCAATCAAAATAATCATTATTATTCTCATAATTTTAAAATGTCATTGACATTTCACTTTAAATGACATTTTTATAAATTTTTTTATTTAAAATATTTTTTGTACTTTTTTTTTTTTTTTTTTTTAATTCCCAAAACCCACCCGAGGGGGGGGTACGTGACCCCCCTGGGCCTAAGGTGCCTCCGCCACTAGTGACGAAGCCAAAAAAATTAAATTAAAAGGGACACTTATTAATTATAACATTAAAAATTTTTATAGAAATATTTCACATAAATTTTTACGATTAACTTCAAAAAAGATATATATATATATATATTATTTGAAACTAGTATATCGTGGACAATATAAAAAAAAAGTCATGGATATAAGTTTTTAAATAAATTATATAATGATAAAATAATTTTTTATACAAAATTTCAGTAAAAATTTAATATAATAGTAATATCACGTCATCATTGACCTATGATATCACCAAGCAATAGTAAAGAACATAGAGGATGAACCCCAAATGTCAAATGTAACTAGCAATTCAATAAATTCCATATCTTCATTGAGATTAATTATAATTATATGTCAATGATGATAGACATCATCATTCTATTGAAATTTTCATAAATAATAATATGACTTATCGTAATATCTTTATTTTTAATAAAAAAAAATAATAACCATTATTATTCTCATAATTTTAAAAATGTCATTGATATTTCACTTTAAATAATATTTTATATTTTTTTATTTAAAATATTTTCTTTATGTTTGTCAAAAAAAAAAAAAAAAATCAAAATCAGGACGGCACGTGACTCCCTTGGATCCACTGTGACTCCGCCATTGTTTACAATCTACAAAATAAATATATAATTAATCTAAACAAAAGATAATCATTTTTTTTTTCACCTAGGCGAAACAGTGTCCTTTTTTTTTTTTTTTTTTTTTTTTTTTTTTTTTTTTTTTTTTTTTCACTACAATTCAAATAGAGTGTTATAGAGAACATAAATAATTGAAATAATAGAAAAATATTGGACTCACAAAAGTCAAGTTGGAGATTGTCAAAAATTACGGAGAGTTGCTTGTATTTTTGTCACATTATTATTTATTTTTTTACTCATTTAAACATAATAGTGAAAAATAGTATATATATATATATTTACCTAGATAAGTGACTGTATCCAAATTATTATTATTTTTGTATTTATTTCTTTTAAAAAAAAATCTTTTTCTCACGATACAATTCAAGCCAAGTGTTATGGGGGGACATGAGTAAAGAATAGTAGAAATTATTGGACCCAAAAGAGAGTCGGGAAATTATTCAATACTCTCGGAGCACCACGTATTCATACTCCAAACCAATCACTAATTAGTTAGCTCCATGTTATTTTTCCATTCCCAACATAAATCGTGAGTCATTGTGTCTTGTCACCAATCAAAAGCTTATGGAGTACCACGTGTCCATACTCCGAAAGTACTGAATAATCACCTAAGAGAGTCACGTCAAAAGTTTTAATGCCAAAACTTGCGGAGACCCCTAAGTCTAAGAAAAAGTAATTTTTAAGGGGTTAAAAAATAATACATAAATGAAGGAGGATTCAACTTTTATTCGAACAAAAATATTAGAGACTCTAAAAATTTTATTAAAAGTTTTATCAAATGTCTCACATGAGTGTAGAATCCACATGAGACTCACATTGTGTGAATCCCACACCCATGTGAGATATTTGATAAAAATTTTGATAGAATTTTTGAGATCTCTAATATTACTCTTATTCAAATGCTTCATTGTCTTTGCAGTTTTTTGGGGGTCTCATAACCTTCAATTTAATGGAAAATTACTTCTTAGCATGCCTTTGGCACTTAAATAACTTAGATATACATATTTTTTAAATGATTTTTTACATTTTAATAATCAAATTTTAATTTCCAAAAAAATTACATTAAACATGTCTAAGTTTATGTCATTGTATCATAATCAATGCACTACTATAATCAAGCAACTTAAAATACAAAATTAATAAATATATCCCTGATTATCAATATAAAAGTGGTCAATTAAAATTATATTACAGTACTTTTTTTTTGGAGACTTATTTATAAATCTTTTTTCAGACACTTATGTTAGGTTAAGTCCTGTGTAATTTCTTATAGAGTCTCAAGTCCTATTTAGATAGGAATGTATTCCACAAGATCCTACATAAACGTAACGTGATGTGACATTTACATAAACGTAACATAACGTGACATCTACATAAACGTAATGTAACGTGTCACGTTACGTTTCGCAAACTTAATGAGTTTTTATTTTTTAAAATTTAATGTGAAAATGTTGCTGGTTTATATTGGTGTCACGTTACGTTTCATATAAATATGATCTATGGTAACATTCAATTTCCTATATAGAAAATTGAATGTTGCCATAGATCATAGGTGTCACGTTATGTTTATGTAGGTGACACGTTACGTTACGTTTATGTAGATATGATCTATGGTAACATTCAATTTTCTATATAGGAAATTGAATATTGCCATAGATCATAGGTGTCACGTTACGTTTATGTAGGTGTCATGTTACGTTACGTTTATATAAATATGATCTATGGTAACATTCAATTTTCTATATATGGTTTCACTATTATTTATGATATTAACAACTAATATTGAAGGTAAATGTGTCAACAAACTTCCCACAGGACTTATGGGAATATAAATTTTTTAGTAGGACCATATGTAGCATAAGTCTCCCTAATAGAAATTATAAATAATTTTCCCTTTTGGTTGTTAAAATTATTTGAAAATTGATAAATAGAGAATGATTGGTGGTGACAACTGAGAAAAACCTATTCCTAAATTTTTAACAAATAATAGATGTCTATTTTAGATTAGAGATATGGTGATATTATTGATTAATCAAAATCATTGACAATAATTTCATCAACAATATATATGCAACTTTTCAATGAGAATTAAAATAGTAGTTTATAAGACGAAATTTTTTTTTACTTTTATTTGCTATTATTATTTGGGCACTTAGTTGAAAAAATTCAAATTTAAATTTGTTTGGTCGAACAACAGCCCACACATTAAAGGGTAAACTACCAATAGGTCCTACTTTTGAGACTTATTATCCATTAAGTCCTATTGATAAATTTATTAAGTGATAAAGATAAATTTATCAGTCTTTTATTTTTATGAATAAATTTATAGTGATAAATTTATCAGTCTCTTTGTTTTTATGCATAAATTTATAGTGATAAATTTATCAATCTCTTAATTTTATAGTGTTAAATTTATTAGTTAGGACCTGTAGGTAAATAAGTCTAGTTGACAGGACTGATTGGTAAGTACCCCCACATTAAAATACTTTGTCTAAAAAGATAAATTTAGATAAAATAACTAAAATATCCCTTTATATATATCATTTACACGAACTCACCAAAATCTTACCGGTCTTCTCTCTCTCTCTCTCAATCCAAATTTAAATTTGTTTGGTCGAACAGTCCACACACAAAAATATTTGGTCCAAAAAGACAAAGTTAGACAAAATGACTACAATATCCCTTTATATATGTCATATACGGACTCACCAAAATCTTACTGGTCTTCTCTATCTCTCTTTCTCTTTTCATTTCCTCTTTCTAATGCCTCATACGCCATCGCATCCTTTTCCAACGCCTACCACACCATCACTTCCTTTGACGTCACTGTGACTGCCGCGTAGCCTCCTTTTTCTCTCCACCACCGAAAACCACCGCCATATCCGTCAACGTCCAAATGTATGCTCCGAACCATCACCGTGACAGAAATGACGAACTATCCAATATCCGAACCCGACAATGCACGGTAACGATCGACTTCCAAAACCGTCATCTCGATCGAGTCTTTAGATCTGCTGGATCTTCAAATCTTATATATAAGGGCTCTTTATCTGCCGATGGCTCTTCATTCACGTTGCCTCCTTCTCGATCAAGGCTTGTGAAAATTTCTCTCCACGTCCCTTCGATCGGAATGATGCCTTGGCCTCTTTTCGAGATCGAGATCCTTCTTTTCTAGGTTCTCTCTCTATGTATATGTATATGTACATATATAATTTTTTTTTTCATTATCTATGATAAAACTCCATGATTGAAAGATTGAAAGAAATAGAGAAATCGATCAGTGACAGAGAAAAGGATCAAAGTGGGTTTTTGTTGATAGTGGAGATGTGATCTGAAAAATAGGAGTCTGAAAAATGAAAAAGTGGTGTTTTTCTAGGTTCCCTCTCTGTGGTGTGTTGATTTAGTAATTTTTGAATGAGATTGTTGGACCATTTTAATATCTTTTATTTATTTATTTATTTATTTGTCTTATTCATGAATTTTCTTTTGTCTTATTCATGAATCTCATCTTGTTCATAAATGGAGATTCATTACTTAGGTGACCTTTTGTCTTGTTCATGAATGGAGTTTAATTAGAATTCATGAACTTGTTAGTGAGTTAATTTTTGGTTCACTCTCTATTTTCTCTAGGTTCATGGTCATTATTGTTTTTTGATGTATTTTGTAATGTCTTAGTGGCCTATAAATAGTTCATCTCTTCTACTCTTTTCCACAACAAACACATCAACTATTTTCTATACAAGAGAGATTACTAGCAAAGAAGGGTGTTTTTCTTGGTGGAGCTTTAGGTTCACCATCTTGTGCAGAGTTGGCCTGGACCATACGACAAGTGGTCGGGCTATTGTATCCTGGAGGGGACAAGTCATAATTTTGTGACTGTTGCATCGGTATTTGGGTTCTTCCTACCGCAGTGGGCTTGATCTCCTTAAACAAAACGAGATATCTGTGCCTCAGGCTGATCTATTTGTATCTCTTTTTCTTTGCATTATTTATCAATAAAATATATTTTTTTTGGTATTTTCACCAACAATTTTAAGGAGATCAACCATGGATCAAGTGCCAAAAAAAACCAATGATGGAATTGGAGATCTTAACAAGCCTTTCAAGTTCAAAGGAGTTCATTTTAAAAGGTGGAAAGGAAAAGTTCTTTTTTACCTTAGTCTTTTGAAAGTTGTATATGTTCTTACCGAGAAGAACCTAAACAAAATCCCAACCGAGGAGATGAATGATGAAGACTACGAGGTACATGAAGCAAAAGTGGCTTCCTATAATACAGATGAGTATAAATGTCGCTTTTATCTCTTAAATTGCCTTGTTGATCAATTTTATGATTACTATAAGACCACTTACACTTCCACAAAGAAAAATTGGAAAGCTTTATAGACTAAGTATGATACTGAAGAGGCAGGAGCAAAAAAGTATGCTGTTAGCCAGTTTTTTTCGCTTCCAAATGATGGATGGAAAATCTATTGTAGAGCAAGCACAAGATTTCGAAATGATAGTTGCAGAAATAAGATCTGAAGGCATCAAGATTGGTGACAACTTGGTAGTTATAGGACTTGTTGACAAGCTACCGCCATCTTGGAGAGAATTTCAAAAGAGCATGTGCCACAAACAAAAGGAGACTTCCTTAGAGGTGTTGATCACTCGCATCCGAGTCGAAGAGGAGGCTAGAGGCCAAGATGCATTAATAACACAAGCGGGTAATGACAATTCTACCACAAAACTAAACTTTGTTTCAACAAATAATAACTTACCCAAAGGTCACAATTCCAAGAATGCTTATTTAAAGCCTTATAAAAAGAATATGAAGAATTATGGTAAACCTCACAATAAATGGATTAATCCAAATAAGAACCAAGGTCCTTTACCTCCACAAAATTTTGCATGCTTTGTCTGTGGCAAAAGTGGGCACATTGCTCGAACTTGCAAATTCCAAAAACGTGCACCTGCCCCAAAGGCTAACGTTATCGAGGAGCCATTTGTGGCGATGATTACAGACATTTGCATGGTTAATTATGTGGACGGTTGGTGGGTAAATTCTTGTGCTAATAGACATGTTTGTTATGATCAAACTTGGTTCAAGGTATACACTCCCTTTGATGATGAGAAAACAATTATGCTTGGTGACTCTAGTCAAACCAAGATACTTGGGAGTGGTGAGGTTGACCTTAAGTTCATCTCTAGACGTGTGCTTACTTTAAAAGATGTGCTTTATACACCGTCCATGAGAAAGAACTTGATGTCAAGTTATTTGTTGAATAAGGCTGGTTTTAAGAAAACTATAGAATCTGATCAATATGTGATTACCAAGAAGTGTATTTTTGTGGGTAAGGGTTATGCTTGTGATGGGATGTTCAAATTGAATGTTGACATTAATAAACCATCTACTAATTCGGTTTACATGTTGTCTTCTATTAATTTTTAGCATGCTCGCTTGTGTCATATTAACAGTAAATATATGGAAATCATGAGTAGTTTAGGATTAATTCCTAAAGTGACAAAAAAATTTGAGAAATGTGAAGTTTGCAGTAAAGCAAAAATTACCAAGAGGCCTCATAAAAGTGTTGAAAAAAATACCAAATTGCTAGAATTATTTCATACTGATTTGTGTGAGTTTGAAGGAATTTTAACTCGGGATGGTAATCGATATTTTATCACTTTTATTGATGATTTTTCAAAATACATAAACGTATATTTATTAAAAAATAAAAGTGATGCTTTTGAGAAATTTAAAGAATTCCTTCTTGAAGTGGAAAATCAATTCGGTAAAAAGATTAAGAGAATTAGAAGTGATAGAGACTGGGAGTATAAATCTCTTGGATTCAACTATTTTGTTCAGTCATTGGGAATTATTTATGAGACTACTCCACCAAATTCACCTTCATCTAATGGCATAATTGACTTGACGAATGCTATGCTTATTGATTCAGATGCTCCCTCAAATCTTTAGGGTGAGGCTATTTTGACAGCTTGCCATGTGATAAATAAAGTGCCACATAAAAAGACTAAAATTGTACCTTATGAGTTGTGGCGGGAGCATAAACCAAATCTAGGTTATTTGAGGGTTTGGGGTTGTTTAGCTTTTGTGAGGCTTGTAGATCCTAAACGACCTAAATTGGATGAACGAGCTACCACCTGTGCTTTTATTGCGTATGCATTGCATAGTACAACTTATAGATTTTTTGATATGAAAAATAATATTATTTTTGAATCAGGTGATACTTTTTTCATAAAAATAAATTTCCTTTCAAATCTAGAAATAGTGGGGGTCAAATAATTTCTGAAAATATTTTATCCGTGCCTAGCTCTTCTACTCCATCTAAAGTTTTTCAAAAACAAGAAAATTCTCAAATTCTACCAAGGAGGAGTAAACGAGCTAGAGTTGAAAAAGATTTTGGCTCTGACTATTATCTTTACAATGTGGAAGAAATTCCTCTTACGGTACAAGAAGTTTTATCATCACCTGATGCTATTTTCTGGAAAAAGACTGTAAATGATGAGATAGATTCACTACTTTCAAATAAAGCATGGAAGCTAGTGGATTTACCTCCAGGTTGTAAAACTATTGGGTGTAAATGGATCCTTCGTAAAAAACTTAAACCGGATGGAACTATAGATAAATATAAAGCGAGGCTTGTCGTTAAAGGTTTTAAGTAACAAGTTGATCTTGATTTCTTTGATACTTTTTCTCCGGTTACTAGAATTACATCCATTACACTGTTGATAGCAGTGGCTGCAATTCATGATTTAAAAATTCATCAAATAGATGTGAAAACAGTATTTTTAAATGGAGATCTAGATGAGGAGATTTACATAGACCAACCCGAAGGCTTTGTGGAGCCTGGCCAAGAAAGCAAGGTGTGTAAGCAAACTAAATCCCTTTATGGTTTAAAACAAGCTCCTAAATAGTGGCATGAGAAATTTGATTCATGCATGCTTGAGAATGGCTATAAGACTAATGAATGTGATAAGTGCATATATTATAAAACTTGTGAGAATGCACATATAATTATTAGTCTATATGTGGATGATCTACTTATCTTTGGCTCTAATTTACATATTATAAATGAGACTAAAAATATGCTTAATAGCCACTTTGATATGAAAGATCTTGGTGAAGTCAATTTTATTTTGGGAATTAAAATTACCAAGACTAATGATGGCATTTTTCTTGATCAGTCACATTATGTTGAGAGAATTTTAAAGAAATATAATTTTCTAGACTGTTAACATGTTGCTACTCCTTTTGATGCAAGCATACATTTATCTGTTGTAAAAATGAAAAAGAAGTGATTAATCAAAAGGAATATGCTAACATGATTGGTAGTTTGAGATATGCTACTGACTGTACTAGACCTGGCATTGCATATGCTGTTGAAGTACTTAGCAGGTTTACTAGCAAGCCAAGTCGAGATCATTGGCTAGCCATGGGAAGAATTATGAGATATTTATCTGGTACCAAAAATTATGGTTTGTTTTATAACAAGTATCCTGCGGTACTTGAGGGATATAGTGATGCCGATTGGAAAACTTTGTCAGGTGATTCTCTCTCTACCTCGGGTTTTATTTTTACCTTGGGTGGTGGTGCTATATGTTGGAAGTCTAAGAAACAGACTATAATTGCTAATTCTACTATGGAAGCTGAACTTATAACATTAGCTTCAGCATGTGAGGAAGCGAATTGGTTGAGAGATTTGTTACATGAAATCCCTTTTTGGGAAAAATCAATTCCTCCTGTATTAATTCGTTGTGATAGCACTGTTGCTATTGGTAGAGTGAACAACCATTTTTATAATGGTTAATCCAGACCTATTCGAAGGAAACATAGTAATGTGAGATCCTATTTGAGTAATGGCATCATAACTGTGAATTACGTAAGATCTTGTGATAATCTTGCAGATCTGTTAACCAAGGCCTTGGCGAGAGATAGGGTCTGGAATACATCGAGGGGGATGGGTTTGAAGCCTATAAAATCATAAACCATGTATAAGGATACCCAACCTAGAGACCAGAGATCCTGTAACTAGGTTCAATGTGAAGAACGAATCATATGGTGGTTGTAAAAAATGCACTCTTTAATATTTTGTTATCCATTCCTATGATGTAAGTGCATTTGTCTTGTAATGTTGGAGGGTTGAGTTTTTATACTCTTAATGAAATTATGTAGCTCTTGTTGAGTGGGGTATGTAAATTACAAGAACATCCTTGACAGATTTCACCTATGTGAGCATGAAAGTGGGGCCGCTTTCTATGAGAACAAGGCTTATTCTCAAATATGCTCATGAAAACTAAGATAAGCACAAGGCCGTAATGTGTTGGCTATTAAAAGCTCATGTCAATACCTGGATTATTATGTGTGAGCAGTAAGACTTTATTTTCCTTAAGCAGTCATAGTTTAAGTCTGAGACCACTACTGACTTTGGAGTAGAGGTTGTTGTTTCACTAATGAAGGTTCAATGCAGAGCACACCTTCATAATGCATACTAGTCTATCTTTGTTTAGTAATCTCTCTTATCCTTGTTGATATTAAAATGAGTAGGGGATTGTTGGACCATTTTAATATTTTTTATTTATTTATTTATATTGTTCATGAATCTTCTTTTGTCTTATTCATAAATCTCATCTTGTTCATGAATGGAGATTCATTACTTTGGTGACTTTTTGTTTTGTTCATGAATGGAGTTTAATTATAATTCATGAACTTGTTAGTGAGTTAATTTTTGGTTTATTCT
The DNA here is from genome assembly GCA_036172215.1 of Camellia granthamiana. Classification (NCBI taxonomy): domain Eukaryota; kingdom Viridiplantae; phylum Streptophyta; class Magnoliopsida; order Ericales; family Theaceae; genus Camellia; species Camellia granthamiana. The sequence goes on from CM069913.1 coordinate 18,685,389, forward strand.
CCCTTTTCTCTAGGTTCATGGTCATTATTGTTTTTTGATGTATTTTGTAATGTCTTAGTGGCTTATAAATAGTTTCTCTCTTCTACTTTTTTCTACAACAAACTGTAGACGTCCCTGAACGTCCCGGGAGGATGACTCCCGTTTTGTTCATTGGGCTTACTACAGTTCAGGACTCAAATTGTCACAATTCTTAATCTGAACCAAAGAGTCCAAATCCGGCAAATCGTTTTGAGAAAAACAGATTTTTGTAAAGAAGTCCCAAACATGGACCACTTTGCCAGATACAGAGTCGCCACCTAAATATTTTTTAATGGGGGAATTTAGGAAACCCTGCCTCGTTTGCCTAAGGCTACGTGTCCGTCATCACCAAAGTTGCCTCAGCTCGGGAACTTGGGTACGATTGGGGAAGGTCAGCTATGAGCACCCCCTCTCACCCGATCCGAAGATCGGCCTCTACTAACCATGATATCCGATTTTGAAAACGTTATGTGTTCTTATTCCGGTTATTAGCCTAGATTCACTACGTAATGCGTACAACAAACAAGTATAGACCAAATCGCCTAATATTGGAACAAAACATTGCATGTTTGTTTTGAAAATGGTTTACTACTCGCAAGTAGGCTAAAATGCAGGTTTTGCCACCCTCAAGTGGGCTTTAGAAAAAATGGTTTTGCCACTATCTAGTGGGCTTAAAACTCATAGCTTTAATGCATTATTCCAATTTAGGTAATTCAACCTCCATCCACAGGCATTCAAGCAGTTATATCAAATAAGCAGCTAGCCTCATGGTATTTATGCTATCATGGCAACATTCACACACATGCGGCATGCTAAAGCATAAAAGCTTACCTAGTACTCCAAGCCAAAACAGAAACTAGTTAGTAATCATATGCATGATCCTAGTTCATGTTTAAAATAGCTAATGCAACACATGCAGGATGCAGCTAGAATAGGCTCGGCTAATCTCTGGATGGTATGTGAAATGCAACAACTAACACGTATTCAACTTGGAATTGAAATACAATGCAGTTAGTATGATGCGCCGAGCCCGGTGCATGCAAGACAAATGTATGGATGCATGCATGCATAGCATAAGGTATGTTAATTTAAATATGCCCTAATACTAACCATCAAAAGCAGGTAAGTAAAAGGGAGAAAGAAGTGGGGGTTGGAAGACATGCACACGCGCACCCACACTTATTACAAATTCACCCTCGCTCGGAGGGATCAAAAGAATATACAAATTAATTAACCTACAAGCTAATTAAATAATTTACAGACCACCTAATTAATTAACAAATCAATTAAGCTAAGGAAAGCTGTAAAAGGCCTCGGGAAGAGGGATGCACGCATGCTCGATCCGTCTCGCCCGGAAATCCATCGCCATGACACATGTTGCCTCTGTTTTCCCTGCTCTGTTCTTCTGAAAATTGCACAACTCCCGAGGTATGCTCCATGGACACTGTGGAACACCACCGGCTAAGATAGAACACCACCGGCCATGTCCGGATGGTCATCGACCATCTGTAAAGCCATCGGCCAATAATGGATGGCCGGTCGGCAGTATAGATGGCCGGCCGGCCAAAGCTTCCTGCAGAACCTGTTTTGACAGCAGCAGAGGGCAAAACAAGGCAGGGCATACATTTCAAGCAAATGTGTGCACCAACACACCCCTTGTCATGTTTATGACTCAAAGGGGTATGGTACTCGATTCTCGGACCACCAATCGCGCATTTCAATGCGTGATAGCCCAAGAAACCAAGTTGTGCATTTTGATTTCAAATGAAATGCAAACCAAACAAATAAAGGCCCAACCTCTATCATGCTCAATCAAGAGGCAAGGCATGCATGCTCAATGCAATGCAACCTAGGCATGGAAGCTAAGTATGCAATATGAACATGGACGCAAGCAATGTATACTAGGCACGCAACCTAAGCTAACAAGCATGCAAGGCGTGGAACAACTATGCTAGCTAATCAAGCATGCAAAGGGCAACTTAACCATGCAAGCATCCAAGATGCAATATGGACAACATGTTAAGTAACTTAGCAAAGGAATGCATGCCAAATGCACTACCACCTAAGCATGCAACAACATACCAAAGGGGCCAAGTGTGTGACAACATACAATGCAAGCATGCCACAACATGCAAACAATGGACTTATACCAATTTGGGCAGCCCTCAAACGAGCCCAAAAAAGTGGCCAAATGCCAAGGAAATGAAGGCTAGTGTACACACAAACATGCATGCATACAAGGTCCAACACTTAGGCACAAAGAAGAGACTTTTAAGCACACTTAAAAGGGGGAAGCATGGACATATGGCATACATAGAAAGCTCTGAAATCATGTTATAGAAGGTGCCAAACCAAGCAAACAAGACAAGCATAGCATACAACAAATGGTCTAAAGCCTAAGGCTCACCAAAGAAGCATTGAACTACACTTAGTGCAACCACACATGGCATGAATTAAGTGACTGAAAACAGAGATGTGACATGCTAAAATGAGCCTCAAAACTCACCTAGATGGCATCTAAATGGCTTAAGTATGGAAGCATGCACAAGGGCCCAAACAAGGAGCATAAGACAACAACCTCTTAACGCATTAAAGGGGTATCAAATGCAAGCATATAGGCATGCCACAAGGACTGAAATAACATGACAAGTGGTTCTAAACCACTGAAATAATGCAAGGATGGCATGCTAGAGGGGTCAATGCTCAAGGCATACAAGAGAGTTTGCATGGTAGCTATACAAAGCAAAGCATGGATGACTCAAATGACCAAAAAAAGTCCCTTAGCATACTAAAACAAGCATAAAAGCTTCACAAAGCTAGGCCAAAACACATGAGCATGGTAGTCTAAATGCTAGGCACATGTTAAGGCAAATCATGGCATTACAAGACATGTATGCAAGCTAAGCATGGTGTGTCTAAACCAACATAAAACAGTGCTATAACATGGCAAAATAACACTAAAAAACAGCTAAGGCATGGCCAACATACACTTAAACATGGTGCTCACTAATGAGGCAAAAATGGCCCTTTTCAAGGACAACAAGGAGAGGGGGTGGCCCTCTCCTCCTTGGGACCTCAAGGCACCATCCTCATCACTGAAATCCCTCAAGATTTCAGTGGTGAGGAGGCCCAAACAAGGTGGTCCCGGAGCTCACCAAAAATAGCACAAAATGGGGCCAAACAAGGCCTAAAAGGGGGTAAACGACCCCAAACACAAAAGTGACCTTAATGAAGTATCTTAAACACAAAAAATAGAACTTTTTTATGTTATACACAAAGCTCAAATCAACAAGCAAGACAGGCTAAAAGTGTGTGCAAAAACGGGGAATAAAGAGGAAAAAGGAGTTACCTTTGTAGCCAAAAGGGGACAGCAGCCTCTTGGTAAAAAAAAACAGTCCCTTAGCCTCTGAAAATGGCCTCCAAGGTCCTTAGGTTGATGATGGAGGTGTTGTGCTAGGAGGTGTAGTTCAAATGGCCAAGAACTAGACCCTTTTGCACCCTCTAACCCACACAAATATAGAGAGAGAGTGATATATATATATCATATATATCAGATTTTCTAACCCTTGAAATGGAAGGAGAGGCTCTCCTTATATAGGCCAAGGCAAGGTGCCAAGCTTCTAAGAGAAGCTAACAAGGTGCAAGCTTCTTGGAGAAGCTAGAAAGGTTCAAGCTTTTCCAAGAAGCTAAAAAAAGGGTCAAGCTTCTTGAAGAAGCTAAAAAGGGGCAAAAGGTTCAAGCTTCCTCAAGAAGCTAAAACAAAGGTCAAGCTTCTTGGAGAAGCTAAAAAGGGTCAAAAGGTTCAAGCTTCTTGGAGAAGCTAAAAAGGGTCAAAAGGTTCAAACCTCCTCAAGAAAAGGTCTCGGCTAGAAAAGTGGTCGATTGACCAAAATCAGTGGCCGACCGACCAAACACAATGCCGACCGGCCAACACTTTTGGCCGGTAGCAATAAAACAAGGCCGATGGCGACATGCCAAGGCCGGTGAGGTGTGGGGATGTCCAATCAAGCCATTCCCTACCCTCAGAAGCAAAAACAGAAGTCGAGAGGTCCTAAGGCAAGGCACGCGGCCGAAACCTCCGAGAACTCAAGACGAACACAAACATGAATGATCACCAAGTGTTCAAATGGTGACGTCCAAGTCTTGAGGACGGTCAAAAATGGGGTGTCTACACAAACACATCAACTATTTTCTATACAAGAGAGATTACTGGCAAAGAACGGTGTTTTTCTTGGTGGAGCTTTGGGTTCACCATCTTGTGCAGAGTTGGCCTGAACCATACGACAAGTGGTTGGGCTGTTATATCCTGGAGGGGACAAGTCATAATTTTGTGACTGCTGCATCGGTATTTGGGTTCTTCCTACCGCAGTGGGCTTGATTTTCTTAAAGAAAACGAGATATCCGTGCAACAGCCTGATCTATTTGTATTTCTTTTTCTTTACATTATTTATCAATAAAATATATTTTTTCTGGTATTTTCACCAACAAAGATCAAATAAAGAAATTGGAAAGAGAATGGTAGTAGATCCAACACAGATCTGTGGGATTTTTAACAGATAGTAGGAATCTTGTCTGTTGGATTTTTAACAGATAGGAATTTTGGATTTTTTATATCTGGTTTTTGATTATCTATTTTTAGTTGTTGTTGTTGTTGTTTATGATGATAATGATGATTGCAACAGATAAAAAAATGACACAGATATTTCCATAGATAAAAAAAAATGACATAGATATTTTAATAGATAAAAAAAAATGACACAGATATTTCAACAAATAAGAACAAACAAATTAAAATTTTGACAAATAAAGAGAGACAGATAAATAGATAAAAAATGATGAAAGAGATAGAGAGAGAAGAAAGATTTGAATAGCTAATAAAATATGTTTAAAATTTAAACAGATAAAAAAATTAAATAGATAAAAAAAATTAAACAGATAAAAAATTGAACAAATGATAAAATTTGGATAGATATTTAAATAGATAAAGGAAAAAAAAATTGAACAGATAGGAAAAAAATATTAAATAGATAGGAAAAAAATTTGAACAAATAGTCAACGAACATCAACAGATAAATTAAGGGGTAAAATTAAAAACAAAATGTTCTCCAAAACTAATAAGGATATCTCACTAAACTATTTCACATATAGTGAACCTTTCACCAACAAAAAATATGTATTGAATCTAATATTTTATACCCTCCTCAACTTAAACTTTTCAATAATTTTCTCTTATTATTTTTATTTTTGGTGGTACAACTTGCAAGTGACTGCCCCATCATAGCTTGAATTTCATGAGGATAATGTTTTTTACTTGAAAATGGATTTTTAATTTTTTTTTTGAGTAATCAATTTAACAACTAGTTTCCTGGATTGGACTTTTATTGTATTAAAAAATTATTTCATAGTATCCCCACCAATTTTGTCTTATTATTTTTATTTTTATTTTTATTTTTGGTGATACAACTTGCAAGTGGCAGCACCATCATAGCTTGAATTTTGAGGATAACGTTTTTTTACTTGAAAATGGAATTTTAAATTTTTTTTGAGCTGTCAATTTAACTAGTTTCCTAGATTGGACTTTTACTGTATTAAAAAATTATTTCATAGTATCCCCACTTTCTTGAAATTACTGTATTATAAACTCAACACTGCTGCATACCCCCAGCGGGGGTCGCACCCCCAGTGAGGTGTCGCGCCCCCACTGGCTGAAATCCAAAAAAAAAAAAAAAAAAAAAAAAACAGTTTTTTTTTTGTCCAATTATGGAGTGCCACCTCACTGGGGGTCGACCCCCAGTGGGTGTATGAGGCATTTTTCTTATAAACCAGAGTCGTATGCACTGCTTTGGGACCTTTAGTTTAGGTACAAATTTTAAAATAGAATTTACGATTGGGATAGATTACATGAATTTCTCTCAATATTTGAAGAGAATATAATAAATTTTATAATTTTAACATAATTATATTAAACTACTTAAAATAACACTTAGGTCATTTTTTATTAATAATTCGTTGGTCATATCGATAGAAAAATATTAGGAGACTTACGTATAGGTTTTAATAGGTAGACTTATTATCCAATAGGGGTAATGATAATTAATCACATTTTTCATAAAACACAATTAAAAAATGTCACTAATTGTTAATTTTCAACAATAATTTGAAAACTTTATCACACAAAATGTCACTAATTATAAGTTTTAGCATCAATTTAAAAAAAAAAAAAATCGTCACAAAAAAAATCACTAATTTTCAACATTCAACGACAATTTGAAAAATTCGTCACAAAAAATCTTCACTAATTATAATTTTAACAATAATTTATAAAAATCGTGCTAAAAAAGTCACTAATTGTCAATTTTTAGCAACATATGCAAAAAATATCAGAAAAAATTATTTTTATTAACGATTTTATTAGAACTTATTTTCAATATATTTGACAGGAATTAAGTCCAACTATTAGGATTCATTGGTAATTTACCTAAAATATTGTTGTCAAAATATATATATATATATATTATTTATCCTTATATTTTCACACTATTTTTATTAGTTCTAATATCTTTATCTTATTAAAAGATGAGTGATTATAATTATGCCAAAACTATGAAATTATTAGAATTTTCTTTAAATTTAAAGAGAAATTAATGTAATATATTGTTAAGATTTTTATCATGACGAGATTAAAATAATAATTTAAAATACAATATTTGGAATCTTTTATATTTTTTAATTTTTTTTATTTATTACGAAAAGACGTGCAAAAAAATCGATAGATAATGTAACTGAAATAAATCAACAAATAGCTTATTTATTGTGTTCCCAAACCACCTTTAATTTATAGCTACAAACACAGAAATAATAGACAGAATGGATCACAAACAAGACACAAAGAATGAATCCCATATGTAGATTCGACTATAGTGATTCTGGTTTAAACCCGACCCATTTGATGTTTTTTTATTCAAGTTTCATTGTCTTATATAGTTGTTCATGTTTTGTTTCCCTTATTCCTCTTTGAGTTTGGCTATTAAAATGTGTTGGTTGCGTTTGGAACAGGTTGGTAGCTTATTTTTCAAACTATTGTTGCCCAGAATTTTGCTTCTTCGCTCAAGCGACACTTCTTGCGCTCGAGCAGTCTTTGAGAACTCTCAGTACTTTTGCAGGCCTGCAAAACTATTAGGAATTGGTATTCTTCGCTCAAGCAGTCATTCTTGCACTCAAGCAATGTTGGCTCGAACGGTCCTTCTTGAGCTCGAGCGATGGTTGTCTGTCTATAAAACTTATGGGAGTGTATTCTTCGCTCGAGCGGTCACTTATTACGCTCGAGCGGTCATACTTATTGTGTTTGTTAGCTCGAGCAACACTTCTTGCGCTCGAGCAGTCTGCGTGTATATCAGTTTGTAAAAGTCACTTTTTAGATCACTTTTTCATGTCTCTCTCTCTCTCTTTACATTCTAAAAACCCTAGATCTACACACACACTCTCTCTCTTTAAAACTCTACTGTTCTCTATAAATACACTTAGATCTGTCGAGTTCTTCACCTGTGTCCCTTTGGTAAAAAAGTAAAGCACGTCATAGGCTTCCTTTTGATCCGAACGAAGTTGGATTTGGGCGTTGTTGAAGTTCTTTCACACTTTCCCTCATATTCTAAGCTTGAGGTAGGTATTCTCTACATTTTTTTTTAATGATTTTTAACTTAGATTTTTGTCTTTTTAAAACAACATTGTGATTTAGAGGAATTTTGGACAAACCTAAGGTTTGACTTGATTTCAACAAAGGGGTTTGCAAATGCTTTATTAGAAATGATTAAGAGAATGTATTTATCATTGAGTTATGACAAATTAGTGAATTTTTAACCTTGAAATTGGTTTAAAGAAATTGGGATTTTACCTTAAATATATCAAATGTTGATTTTGAAAGTGATATGGATAGGCCCACAAGAACCACAGCCCACAGTGGACAAACCCAAGCCCACCATTTAGACCCCATTGCATAACCCGGGTAGTAAAACCCAGGACAGCTGGAGGCCAACTGAGCAGGGAAGGCCAATGATACTCGGACACATGGCAGGTGCAGAACAGGCCACGTCAGCAGACAAAGATCTGTAAAGTTATTGCCACTGTGCATCACCATTAATGCAGCCTATCACAGCATTTATTACGACAACACCTTCTCGTCGGAACAGCGCCTCTTACCCTGAACAAGGTAGGCTACATCACAGACTTTCGGCGAGGGAGGCACGTCGGAAGGGACAGTGAAATGATTACCTAAGAATATAAGCAAGCATGGAAGGCAAGAAGAAGGTTAAGCATTTTCCATTCCTCTAACTCTCTCTCTCTCTCTCTTTATCTACATTCACTACTTCCACTTCTAATTCACACGCCGGAGGGTTCACTGGGGGACTAACCTGTACCCCGTTGAACTTGTTTGCAGGTCTTCCAGTGGGCTTCATCACTCGGACGTAGGCTTGGGGAGCTTGGATCAGTCCAGTCCATCTACCGTGAACGAACTGTATCATCAGTGGCGCCGTCTATGGGAACTGGTTGGTCCGTGCGCCAGTTGTGTTCATTGCCGCCGGAGACCCCGTTCCCGTAACCTTTTACGTCCCACCCGTCAAGTGTATGGTCACGACTAGATCCATGGCTTCCCACCATAATGCTGCCGATCATTAGACCGACCCTCCCAATCCAAACAACCCACCACAGTACTTCATCGAGCTTACCAACAGCATCAACCGCATGGCCGAGCAAAACCAGGCCTTAATAAATGCTCTGCTCCAGAGAAACCTCCCTATTCCTCCACCACCGCCTCCAGACATTCCACCCCATCCAGAACACACTCCGAGCCATATTGTCCCACAACCCAACCCACTTAACTCGGGAGGTTTCCAACCCCCTCACCCACATGTAAATCCACCACCTCCGCCCTTACGTCCATCGGTCGTAACACCAGTCCTCGAGGGAGAAGCCAGCAGCGTCCAACACCTGTCTCCTTCTGGTGGCGACAACATCCCCCTTTGGGACGCTGAACTCCGCGCCATGAAACTCCAGCTCCAAGGAGTTATGCAGAATATCCAGCATAAGTCCTCCACCACCGCACACTCCATTTGTCGCCTCCATCCGAGACAAACCCCTGCCTGCCAAATTCAAAATGCCCTCCATTGACTCCTTCGATGGCACAACCGACCCGGTCGACCATCTGGAGACCTACCGCACCCTCATGATCCTCCATGCCTTCACTAACGAAATCATGTGCCGAGCCTTTCCTGTGATACTGAAGGGGTCGGCTCGGCTGTGGTTTAGACAGTTACCACCAGACTCGGTCTCCACTTTTCAGCATCTCAGTAACTCTTTCTTGAGCCATTTTATTGGAGCTCAGCGCCAACGACGTCCGGCCACCCAACTACTCAACATCCGTCAGACCGAAGGGGAATCACTGCGCAGCTTCGTTACTCGCTTCATGTCACGACCTAAACCCGGCCCTATGGGTTTAGCACCGTAACCGGCCAGTAATCCGAGATTACCGAAGGCCTGCTTAACAGTAGTACAGTAAAACAGAGTTCAGGGCCTGGCGGAAGCCAATACAGTAAATAAATAATGTCCATTGAGCTGTGACAGTCTGTATGCCAAAAAGATTTTTCATGCATTCACACATGTAGAACAGTACAGTCTATACAAAATTTACAGTCACACAGTATAGGGACCTAATCCCTTGATAGCAGTACAGCTAGAAGCTGACAGTCTATACAGTAAACCAAAACAGTACGGAGACAGACGGGGGAAAAACAAGCACTCCAAAGCCATAGCATGGCAACTCGGAACCTCGCAGTGAGGCACAAAGGCTGGCTTGACAAAACTGGAGTCTAACCCACGCTCCTAGCTCTGATCTGGTGGCTGAGCACCTATATATATATATAAACAGTGAGCTAAAGCCCAGTGAATAACATAATGCGTAAAGAGGTTAAGAATGAAATGTCCTTACAGTAACGAAAACAGTTCATTAAACAATATTTCAGTCTTTCAGTCAGAACAGTTATTCAATCATATGTGGTACACCCATTAGCATAGCAGTAAACAGTAGGTCTTAAAGACCGAACAGTAATGATGGCCATCGATCAGTAAACAGTAGTGGTTCCACGAGGGAACCGACAGAGATCTCTGTAACAGTAACAGTAAACAGTAGGTGCTAAGGATGCCACAGTACAGTTCGGAAATAAAGGACATGCATTCATTCAGTAAATAATACCAGTTCAGTAAATAATACCAGTTCAGTAAACAGTTCAGTTCAGTATTCGAAAGATAATCATTTTGAACATATCTTTACACAATTGTTACTCACAGAGTTTGGGCTACAGTATGCTAGAGCGTGCCTCCTCAGTCGCCAACCCTACACAGTTCACAAGTTGAACACACACTAAGCTACACAGTTGGGAAATATCATAACTTAATCCCTAATATGCCTTGGTGTGTTCTACATCTATACCCTCATTAAGATGCCTTAAACTAGGCCTAAGAATGCCTAGAATGGGATGAGGATGCAAAAATACACTTAGAAAACATTTTGCAAAGTTTGCTGAAAATAGGAGCCTCGCTCGAGCGAGCCTTCCTTCGCTCGAGCGAGCTTTCAAAATCAAAGGCTTCGCTCGAGCGAGAAATCCTTCGCTCGAGCGGTCTGTCGAAACAGTAAAAATACTGGATGCTGTGATTTTACGCGCGATGGCCGCTCGATGCTCGCTGGAGCGGAACCCTGGACAAAGGTGCTCGCTCGAGCGAGGAATCCTTCACTCGAGCGAGGAAGCCAAATATGGAATTTCCAGATTTGCCTCCCAAGCTCAAACCAAGCATTCTACCACTCTAAACTCGACCTCTTGGGCCCAAATTCTGGAAAACATATCTAAATTCAATGTATAACAATTTTCAAAGCTCAATTTATGAATTCAAGCCCCAAAGGTGAGTCAATTAAAACCATATTTCAAACCCATTTTTCATAAACATGGAGAAATGCAAACATGCATGAAATCCAACCATTTTAAAGCTCAAATGCTTGTTCAAATGAACTCATTTCTTCAAGAACATGGTGAAATCATGGACTCAAGCCTAATTATGAACATGCATGTGCAATTTACCATGAACTCAACCCAAATTTCAACATTTCAACCATGCATGCATGAATTAAGCTATAATCTTAGATGTATGAACTAAAACAAGACTTAACTCTACAATTTGGCAAGGATCATGCAAGAATTAGCTTAAACTCACAATTAGAGGGTTGTATTCACTTACCTAAGTCTTGTATTCAAGGTTTAGGAGTCCAATTTGACAATTACACTTCAATTCCAAGCAATTCAAGCCAATTCAACAAAATGAACTCAAGTCTCTCCTATTTCCTCTCTTGGTCGGCTAGTATAAGGAAAAAAGGGCTGAGGAAAATGTTTTGATCAAGCATATACAAGTCTCTAAGTGTGTGAGGTAGTGGCCCACTTAGTGGCAAGTTTGGTAAATAAGTCAAAGTTTGCAATATAATAATATTTAATCTAATTTAGTCATACCTAATCACATTTCTGATAAATGTACCATTAAATCACATAATTTCCAATGATCCCAAAACATCAATCTATCTTCGATTCGGCCGCCGATAAGGCCTTCAATTTGCAGTTTAAACATAAAAACACGAACAAATAATCAATTAATCGAAAAGATAAAAATGCAATACAATAGATATGCTCAGTCAATTCAGTTCCAATTTTCAATCAGTCCGTTCAGTACTTCAGTTAGTTCAATTATCAGTCATAAGCAGTCCAGTTTAGCAGTAATCAGTAGGTAATTCAGTGATTTATCGGTAAACAGTATGGGGGTTGTTACAGTCTCCCCTCCTTATAAGGAGTTTAGTCCTCTAAACTCGAGTTACCTTCATTCTGGAAGAAAACAGGATCCAGCGGGAACAAATCAGGATATCGCTTAGCCATGTCATCTTCCCTTTTCCAAGTGGCATACACGCCACCATGGTTCTGCCAGTCAACTTTCACTAACGGGATCTCTTTGTTTCTCAGTTTCTTGATCCGTCGGTTTACAATCTGTATAGGCCGTTCCTCGTAAGTGTAGTCATCACTCAACACTACCCGAGTAGGCTCAATTACATGAAAGGGATCCCGAAGATAATCTCTCAACATCGAAATGTGGAAAACATTATGCATGTGCTCCATTTCAGGAGGGAGCGCAACTTGATACGCCACCGGATTAATTTTCTCAATAATCTCATACGGTCTGACGTATCTCGGCGCTAACTTGCCCTTGACTCCAAAACGAGTCTGGCCCTTCATTGGTGTCACTTTCACAAAAACGTGATCACCAACTTCATATTCTCTGTCTCGTCTTCTGACATCTGCATAGCTTTTCTGTCGGCTTTGTGCAGTTTTTAGTCTCTGTTGGATCAGTTTCACTTTTTCAGTCGTTTCGTATACAATCTCGGGCCCAAGCAAAGACCCATCTCCAACTTCTGCCCAGCAAATCAGAGATCTACACTTTCTGCCATACAATGTCTCGAAAGGCGCCATACCAATACTTGAATGGTAGCTGTTGTTGTAGGCGAATTCAGCCAATGGCAAATGACTTTCCCAGTTTCCCTGAAAATCAAGGACGCACATTCTCAATAGATCCTCTAAAGTCTGGACGGTCCTTTCTGACTGTCCATCTGTCTGAGGATGATAGGCACTACTCAGCCTCAATTCAGTACCCAATGCAGTCTGTAGGCTTTGCCAAAACCTCGATGTAAACTTCGAATCCCTGTCAGAAACAATAGACACAGGCACTCCATGCAGTCTCACAATTTCATCAATATAGATAACAGCCAATTTGTCCGCATTATAGATTGTCTTGACAGGTAAGAAGTGAGCAGATTTGGTCAGTCTATCAACAATAACCCAAATTGAGTCCATCCCTTTACTGGAGCGAGGCAACCCAACAATAAAATCCATGGTAATATGTTCCCATTTCCACTCCGATATTGGTAAGGGCTGCAATAAGCCTGCGGGTCGTTGATGTTCAGCTTTGACTTGTTGGCAATGAAGACATTTGGACACAAAGTCGGCAATTTCTTTTTTCATTCCCAGCCACCAGAAATTCTGTTTCAGATCTTGGTACATTTTCGTATTCCCCGAGTGAATAGACAATTTTGAATTGTGGCCCTCTTGTAGAACTCTTCTTTTCAGTTCAGTGTCATTCGGCACACACAGTCTTTCTTGAAATTTCAGTACATTGTTCTCAAATTTGAAACCCGGTCTCGGCTTAGACTCTCTTTCTTCGATGATCTTTTTCAAAAAGTCATCCAGTTGCTGTTTCTCTTTAACTTCTTCAATCAATGCCGGTTGAGCAAAAATAGCAGCTAGCGTTCCACCTTGTTCTGTCAAGACAACTTCAATTTCAAATTTTTCAAGGTCACAAAGCAGCTCTTTCTGTCCGGTGAGCAAACAAGCTAAGTTGGCAATTGACTTTCGGCTCAATGCATCGGCAACAGTGTTGGCTTTTCCTGGATGGTACAGAATCTGTAGGTCATAGTCTTTGATCAGTTCTAGCCATCTGCGCTGTCTCATATTCAGTTCTTTCTGTGTGAAGAAATATTTCAAGCTTTTGTGGTCGGTGTATACTTCACATGTTGCCCCATAAAGGTAGTGACGCCAGATTTTCAATGCAAACACTACTGCAGCCTGTTCCAAATCATGGGTCGGGTAGTTCTTTTCGTGCGGTCTCAACTGTCGGGAAGCATAAGCAATAACTCTCCTATTCTGCATTAAAACACACCCCAAACCCTTATGAGAAGCATCACTAAATACAGTATAACCATCCGTACCTGAAGGTAAGGTCAAAACCGGTGCAGTCACAAGTCGAGTTTTCAACTCTTGGAATGCTGATTCCCTCTGGTCAGTCCAGTCAAATGATGTCCCCTTCTGAGTTAACTGAGTCAGTGGTAGGGCAATTTTGGAGAAATCTTTGACAAATCTTCTGTAATATCCAGCCAAACCCAAAAAGCTTCGGACTTCAGTCACATTTGTTGGTCTAGGCCAGTTCACTACAGCTTCAATTTTCTGCGGATCAACAGAAATTCCATCTTTGCTAACAACATGCCCCAAAAACATAACATGATCAAGCCAGAACTCACATTTAGACAATTTAGCATACAGTTTCTGTTCCCTTAGGGTCTGCAGGGCAAGTCTCAGATGGTGTTCATGTTCTTCTCTACTTTTTGAATAAATCAGTATGTCATCAATAAATACTACAATGAAATCATCAAGGTATGGTTTAAAAATTCTGTTCATAAGGTCCATAAAAGCAGCAGGGGCATTCGTGACTCCGAATGGCATAACTAAAAATTCATAATGGCCATACCTCGTTCTAAAAGCAGTTTTATCAATGTCTTCCGGTCTAACCTTCAGTTGATGATACCCCGATCTGAGATCAATCTTGGAAAACACTTGTGCACCCTGTAACTGATCAAATAAATCATCAATACGTGGCAATGGGTATTTATTTTTCACAGTCACCTTGTTCAATTCACGGTAATCAATGCACAGTCTCAGTGAGCCATCTTTCTTCTTTACAAATAAAACAGGTGCACCCCACGGTGAAGTACTGGGCCTGATAAACTTCTTGTCTAACAGTTCTTGCAATTGCACTTTCAATTCCTTCAGTTCAGCTGGGGCCATTCTGTAGGGAGCTTTAGATATCGGCTGTGTACCAGGAATCACATCAACGGTAAATTCAATCTCCCTGTCAACCAAATCCCCCGGCAGATCATCTGGAAATACATCTGGGAATTCTCTGGCTATAGGAATACAATTCACATCAGTTTTAACGCTATCATCAGTAGACACAGTCAGCACAGAACACAGATATCCTTTACACCCCTTTCTAATTAATTTAACAGCTTTCACTGAAGAAATCAAGTACGGAGGAGGTACTACTCCAACCCCATTAAACACAAATTCAGGTAAGCCAGGTGGACGGAAAACAACTTGCTTGGTCACACAATCAATGGTGGCATGATATTTTTGTAACCAGTCCATCCCCAATATTACATCAAAATGGTCAATGTTCAATGGCAGTAAATCAATAAACAGATGCATATCCCCAATGATAATTTCACAAGCAGGATACATATATGCACATGTCATGGATCCCCCAATAGGTGATGATACAGCTAACAGGTAATTCATGG
The DNA here is from genome assembly GCA_036172215.1 of Camellia granthamiana. Classification (NCBI taxonomy): domain Eukaryota; kingdom Viridiplantae; phylum Streptophyta; class Magnoliopsida; order Ericales; family Theaceae; genus Camellia; species Camellia granthamiana. Next base: position 18,700,618 of record CM069913.1, read on the forward strand.
GTTCTAAGGGTCTATTCAATTTCTGTGAGAAAGCATGCGACACATAAGAATGTGTAGACCCCGAATCAATCAGTACATATGCATTTTGAGCACAAATAGAGAGGATACCTGACACAACGGTCTCAGTATTTTGCACATCTCCCGGTACTAGGGCAAACACTCGGCCCTGCCTCATAGGCTCTTTCCCGATAGCTTTGGAGTTAGGCTTTGGTGCAACGGTTGATACTGCTGCGCTTGGTGCAGCTTTACTATTGCCCGGAGCAGTGGAAGGGCAATCTTTCACCATGTGGCCCACTTTGCCACACCTGTAACAAGCATCAGAGATTTTATAACAAACTCCTTTATGGTTCTTACCACATTCGGAGCAGGGCGGAAAGGGACGGTTTCCTTGACTAGAAGTAGTCGTTGACCCTGTATTTTGCTTCTTGTTCAATTGATTGTGCTTGCCTTTCTTGAATTTGAAATTCTGTCTTTTACCACGCCATTCAGATACCGGCGTCTCAGATTGTTTCACAGCTTCGATGTTCGACTCAGCCATCAATGCTCGGTCAAGAACACCCACATAAGTCGGTAGCTTTAAAACATTTATTCTATCAAGGATTGCAATATTAAGGCCGCCTTCAAATTTCCTGGCCTTTTTATATTCAGTGTCCACCATATGTGGCGCATATCTAGCAAGCTCGGTAAATTTCGTTTCATATTCAGCAACAGACATTGTGCCCTGTCTCAGTTGTTCAAATTCAGTCACCTTTCTATCCCTGACACATTGAGGAAAGTACTTTTCAAAGAAGGACTCCTTGAACTGAGCCCAAGTCATAACAGTATTTGTATCACGGATCAACATCCACCACCTTCTAGCTTCTTCTTGTAGGGTGAAGGTAGCTAACAGTACTTTATTCGTTTCTGAGCACGGAAACACTTCAAATAGTTTTTCTGTTTCAAGCACCCAAGCTTCAGCTTTTAGCGGTTCGAGGCCTCCCTGAAAGGATGGCGGTTTCAACTTGCTGAACTTATGGGTCAGTGCAATAATATCCCCATCATTCACATTTGCATTGGGTTCCGGCTGTACCGGAGGAGGAGGAGGTGGGGGCTGTTGGTTCTGTTGTTGCTCAAGTCTAGCAGTTATCAGTTCCATCATTCTTTCCATTCGTGCCATTCTGGCCTCGGATGATTCAGGTTCATTTGCATTGTCCATTTCACTATAAGCAGTTATAACAGTTATAGCAATTATAACATAAACAGTTGCATATTTAGACAGTTATCACATTAACATGTATTCAGTCATAACATAGCCACACACTTTTCAAGTTCATGAAATGCCCTAATCACTTCTAGGACACCCTATAGCTCATTTGGACACGTGTGTGGGGTATAACTCGTGGTTAAGTATAGCTCTGATACCACTCTGTCACGACCCAAACCCGGCCCTATGGGTTTAGCACCGTAACCGGCCAGTAATCCGAGATTACCGAAGGCCTGCTTAACAGTAGTACAGTAAAACAGAGTTCAGGGCCTGGCGGAAGCCAATACAGTAAATAAATAATGTCCATTGAGCTGTGACAGTCTGTATGCCAAAAAGATTTTTCATGCATTCACACATGTAGAACAGTACAGTCTATACAAAATTTACAGTCACACAGTATAGGGACCTAATCCCTTGATAGCAGTACAGCTAGAAGCTGACAGTCTATACAGTAAACCAAAACAGTACGGAGACAGACGGGGGAAAAACAAGCACCCCAAAGCCATAGCATGGCAACTCGGAACCTCGCAGTGAGGCACAAAGGCTGGCTTGACAAAACTGGAGTCTAACCCACGCTCCTAGCTCCGATCTGGTGGCTGAGCACCTACATATATATATAAACAGTGAGCTAAAGCCCAGTGAATAACATAATGCGTAAAGAGGTTAAGAATGAAATGTCCTTACAGTAACGAAAACAGTTCATTAAACAATATTTCAGTCTTTCAGTCAGAACAGTTATTCAATCATATGTGGTACACCCATTAGCATAGCAGTAAACAGTAGGTCTTAAAGACCGAACAGTAATGATGGCCATCGATCAGTAAACAGTAGTGGTTCCACGAGGGAACCGACAGAGATCTCTGTAACAGTAACAGCAAACAGTAGGTGCTAAGGATGCCACAGTACAGTTCGGAAATAAAGGACATGCATTCATTTAGTAAATAATACCAGTTCAGTAAACAGTTCAGTTCAGTATTCGAAAGATAATCATTTTGAACATATCTTTACACATTTGTTACTCACAGAGTTTGGGCTACAGTATGCTAGAGCGTGCCTCCTCAGTCGCCAACCCTACACAGTTCACAGGTTGAACACACACTAAGCTACACAGTTGGGAAATATCATAACTTAATCCCTAATATGCCTTGGTGTGTTTTACATCTATACCCTCATTAAGATGCCTTAAACTAGGCCTAAGAATGCCTAGAATGGGATGAGGATGCAAAAATACACTTAGAAAACATTTTGCAAAGTTTGCTGAAAATAGGAGCCTCGCTCGAGCGAGCTTTCAAAATCAAAGGCTTCGCTCGAGCGAGAAATCCTTCGCTCGAGCGGTCTGTCGAAACAGTAAAAATACTGGATGCTGTGATTTTACGCGCGATGGCCGCTCGATGCTCGCTCGAGCGAAGCCCTGGACAAAGGTGCTCGCTCGAGCGAGGAATCCTTCGCTCGAGCGAGGAAGCCAAATATGGAATTTCCAGATTTGCCTCCCAAGCTCAAACCAAGCATTCTACCACTCCAAACTCGACCTCTTGGGCCCAAATTCTGGAAAACATATCTAAATTCAATGTATAACAATTTTCAAAGCTCAATTTATGAATTCAAGTCCCAAAGGTGAGTCAATTAAAACCATATTTCAAACCCATTTTTCATAAACATGGAGAAATGCAAACATGCATGAAATCCAACCATTTTAAAGCTCCAATGCTTGTTCAAATGAACTCATTTCTTCAAGAACATGGTGAAATCATGGACTCAAGCCTAATTATGAACATGCATGTGCAATTTACCATGAACTCAACCCAAATTTCAACATTTCAACCATGCATGCATGAATTAAGCTATAATCTTAGATGTATGAACTAAAACAAGACTTAACTCTACAATTTGGCAAGGATCATGCAAGAATTAGCTTAAACTCACAATTAGAGGGTTGTATTCACTTACCTAAGTCTTGTATTCAAGGTTTAGGAGTCCAATTTGACAATTACACTTCAATTCCAAGCAATTCAAGCCAATTCAACAAAATGAACTCAAGTCTCTCCTATTTCCTCTCTTGGTCGGCTAGTATAAGGAAAAAAGGGCTGAGGAAAATGTTTTGATCAAGCATATACAAGTCTCTAAGTGTGTGAGGTAGTGGCCCACTTAGTGGCAAGTTTGGTAAATAAGTCAAAGTTTGCAATATAACAATATTTAATCTAATTTAGTCATACCTAATCACATTTCTGATAAATATACCATTAAATCACATAATTTCCAATGATCCCAAAACATCAATCTATCTTCGATTCGGCCGCCGATAAGGCCTTCAATTTGCAGTTTAAACATAAAAACACGAACAGATAATCAATTAATCGAAAAGATAATACAATAGATATGCTCAGTCAATTCAGTTCCAGTTTTCAATCAGTCCGTTCAGTACTTCAGTTAGTTCAATTATCAGTCATAAGCAGTCCAGTTTAGCAATAATCAGTAGGTAATTCAGTGATTTATCGGTAAATAGTATGGGGGTTGTTACACTTCAATACTGAAGCCCTGCAAGTGGCGGAAAACGATGACAAGGTCATCCTCACGGGCCTTCATGGCCGGTCTACGGTCGTCCGACTTCCTTTTCTCTCTCTCCAAAAACCCCCGACCTCCATGGCCCGCCCTGCTCTCCAAAGCCCAGAAATACATGAATGCCGAGGATTCCCTAGCTGCCCGGCAGGATCCACTCACTAAACAGCCGAACCCCAGAGACAAGCGAAAGAACTCGGAACCCCGAAGCACCCCAGTACTCCAACCAAACGCCCCACCATACGACCGACCCCCCTCGTGCCGACCTGGTCGGCACAAAACTCGACTGACCGGTCGGTTCGAGCGGTACACGCCCCTTAATTCTCCATGGAACATGTCCTTCATCAGATCCAACGAGACTACCCTCTCAAGTGGCCACTATCTTCCCGAACCCCCCTCCAATCGGAAAGACCAGTCCAAATACTGCCGTTTTCACCAGGATCACGGCCATAACACTGACGACTGTATCAACCTCAAGGACCAGGTGGAGGCCCTCATACGTCAGGGACGGCCTCATCCGGTTCACAGATACCCGCCCCCCAGCAGAGGCAGAAGGACCGAGCCCCGCAGAGATAACCGCCGGCGCACCCCGCCTCGGTAACCAGCCCAACATAACCAAGACCATGATCGACCTCCGCAACAACCCCGGCCACAAGGTCATCCACCTCCGCCAGTTGGTGAAATTAGAGTTATTGCAGGCGGTCTTGCTTGCGGCGGGCCATCCCACTCGGCTCAGAGGGCAGAGCTTAGAAAGATACGGCAAGGCTCAGACAAAACAGTCGCCACAGTGGACCCGACCCCCCAAACAGCCTAAACAGTGGGCAGAACCCATCACCTTTACGGACGCTGACGTACAGGCATCCGCTACCCGCATGATGACCCCCTTGTCATTTCGGCCATCCTCTCCAACTACAAGGTCAGACGGGTTCTTTATCGATAATGCAGCTCTTCAGACATCAACTTCCTCAACTGCTTCCGCCAACTCAAGATTGGAGAAGAAAGCTTGTCCCCACTCCAAACCCCCCTGGTCGTTTCACTGGCGACCGTGTGACCCTCCATCGGTTCCATTGACCTCCCCATCACCATCGGCGAATACCCACGGTAGGCTACGAAGTTACTCACCTTCCTTGTAGTTGATTGCCCATCTGCCTACAACATCATCCTTGCCGAACCGCCCTCAACACTTTCCGAACCGCCCTCAACACTTTCCAAGCCATCACATCCACCTACCATCTTGCCCTCAAGTTTCCACTGATCTCGGGGTCGGAACAGTCAGAGGGGAGCAGACCATGGCCAGGGAGTGTTATGTTGCCTCGCTTAAAGAAGCCAAGCTGAAGGAGGCGATGATCATCGAAGGACTTGACGTCGGGGATGAGGACGAGCTGGTCAGAGGAGAACCTGTGGAGGAGCTCGTCGAGGTCCCTATCGACCCCACCAATCCACTAAAAACTGCTAAGATTGGCTGCCAACTATCCCCCCAGGCAAAAGCCGACCTCACTGCCTTTCTGACCGAGCACAATGACGTATTTGCCTGGACCCATGCAGACATGCCCGGCATTGACCCCTCCTTCATAACTCACCGCCTCAGCATCGAACCTCATTTCCGGCCTTACCGTCAAAAGCAGCGTATTTTTCACCCAGAGCGTAATAATCTCATAGTCGCGGAAGTTGACAAACTCCTTGAGGCTCAATTCATCCAAAATGTAGACTATCCTAAGTGGTTGTCCAATGTGGTTCTAGTCCGCAAGAACAATGGCAAGTGGCGCCTCTGCGTCGATTACTCTGACCTGAACCGAGCTTGCCCCAAAGATAGCTATCCACTCCCCCGCATAGATCTGCTGGTCGACGCCACGGCCGGTCACCAAATGCTCAGCTTCATGGATGCTTTCTCCGGGTACAACCAAATCATGATGCACTCATCCGATCGGGAACACACATCTTTCATCACCGACCGAGGTACCTACCACTACCGTGTGATGCCATTCGGGCTGAAGAATGCCGGGGCCACCTACCAACGGTTAGTCAATGCAGTTTTCCACCATCAAATCGGTCGGAACATGGAAGTGTATGTGGACGACATGCTAGTCAAAAGCAAAATCTCCGCTGACCATCTGACCGACCTACGAGAGACCTTTGCCACCCTTCGCAAGTATCAGATGAAGCTTAATCCAGAGAAGTGCGCCTTTGGCATAGGATCTGGAAAGTTCTTGGGTTTTATGGTCAGTCAGCGCGGCATTGAGGCCAACCCTGAAAAGATCAAGGCCCTGATTGAGATGCAGTCACCCAAAACTGTTAAAGAAGTCCAAAGACTCACCGGCAGAGTGGCGGCTCTCAACCGTTTCATTTCTCGCGCGACAGATAAGTGCCTACCATTTTTCAAAGTTCTTCGGCAGACTTTTGAATGGACACCCGAATCCGAAGAGGCCTTTCAGCAGTTAAAGCAGTGCATGGCCAACCCCCCTTTCTCTCACAAGCAATAACGGGCGAGCCCCTCTTCCTCTATTTAGCAGTATCGAACACCGCCGTCAGTGCGGCCCTTATACGGGAAGATGGCCCAGTCCAACGACCGGTCTATTACATCAGCCGAGCTCTAAGGGGGGCAGAGCAGAATTACCCACTGCTAGAAAAGCTGTCCCTGGCCTTGGTCACCGCCTCCAGACGACTTCGTCCTTACTTCCAGGCCCACTCCATAGTGGTCCTCACCGACCAACCCCTGAAGAAGATCATCCAGCAGCTAGAGCTTTCCGGCCGACTTATGCAATGGTCAGTGGAACTCAGCCAGTTTGACATCTCTTACCGCCCTCACACAGCAATCAAAGGGCAAGCTGTAGCCGACTTCATCCTGGAATTCACCAACACCACCCCAACCACTACTCCTCCACCTCCACCAACCCCTGCCGAACCAGAAGACCCCCATTCTTGGACTCTCAACGTTGACGGGTCATCCCGGAGGGAAGGTAGTGGGGCGGGCCTCATCCTCACCTCCCCCGAAGGTGGTTATTTCAAATGCGCTCTCCGTCTCTTGTTTGAGGCAGGCAACAATGAGGCCGAATATGAAGCGTTGATAGCAGGCCTCCGCTTGGCCAAAGACATTGGTGTTAGCCACATCCGCGTGTTCAGTGACTCCCAGCTCATCGTCGGTCAAATCACGGGGGAATTCGATGCCAAGGATGGCACCATGCGGGCTTACAGGGACATGGCACTCCCCCTTGTTCGCCTCTTCAATACTTTCCAGATCAAACACATACCTCGGGCGGAAAATTCCAAAGCAGACGAGATGGCTCAGTTGGCCTCTGCCGACCAGTCCGACCTCCGCCACGGAGTCCGCCTCGAATACCTAACTCATCCGGCCATCATACTCGACCTTCACGAAGTGCAGTTCCTCCAGATTGAACCCATCCCTTGGGCTTCCGACATCATCCTATTTTTGACGACAGGGGCCCTCCCAGATGATAAACAGCAGGCCGCCAAAGTAAGGGCTCGGTTGTCCAATTATCTTCTCGATGGTGGCATCCTATACAAGCGTGGTTTTTCACGACCATATCTACGATGCCTCAATTCAACACAAGCAACCTATGTCATGCAGGAAATCCATGAGGGAATTTGTGGCAACCACTCGGGCGGCAGGTCCCTAGCACACAAAATACTCCGTACTGGTTACTTTTGGCCAACTCTTAATCAAGATGCGACTGATTTTGTCCTCAAGTGCGATAAGTGTCAGCGCTTTGCCAACATCCCCCATGCCCCGCCTACAGAGTTGATTACGCTTTGCAGCCCCTATCCATTCGCCAAATGGGGGATCGACCTGATCGGTCCACTTCCCACTGGCCGAGGCCAGACCAAGTTCGCAGTCATTGCCATCGACTACTTCACCAAGTGGGTAGAGGCTGAAGCCTTAGCCACCATTACCGAGTGGAACACAACCAAGTTCATCTGGCAATCGATCGTTTGCAGGTTTGGCATCCCTCAGGCCATTGTGTCAGACAACGGCAAGCAATTCGACAACGCCAAGTACAAAAAGTTCTGTGCAGATCTTCAGATTCAACCATGTTTCTCCTCCCCTGGCCACCCCCAAGCCAATGGCCAAGTTGAGGTCACCAACCGCTCTCTTTTGAAGATCATCAAGGCTAAGCTGGAAGCTGCTAAGGGACTTTGGGCTGAGGAACTGCCGAATGTACTCTGGGCCTACCGGACAACAGCTCGGACCCCCACGGGAGAAACCTCCTTTCGTCTAACTTACGGCGCTGAGGCGGTTATTCCAGTGGAAATCGGTCTGCCCACTCCGCGAGTTCTACATCCGGACCCAGCGCTCACTGAAGAGCTCCGTCGGGCGGATTTGGACCTAATTGAAGAACTCAGGGAGACCGCTGCAGTCAGATTGGCCTCATACCAACAGAAAATGAGAACGCACTACAACCGCAAAGTCCGACCACGGGAATTCGCCGTAGGAGATCTTGTCTTAAGAGAGGCCACTCTTGCCACCAAAAATCCAACCGAGGGAAAACTGGCAGCCAAATGGGAGGGACCCTACATTGTGAAAGCCCGTCCACGCCCGAGCGCTTACCGACTTCAAGACATGGAGGGTCGAGACCTTCCCCACCCATGGAACGCTGAACATTTGAAACGCTACTTTCAATAGGCTTTTGCTTTTGTGCTGCTCAATTATTGTACTCTCTGTTCGACGCATAATGTAAATTTTGATCATTGGAATGCACTTCCAGCTACACCTGTCGTCTCAATAACATTTTTTACTTGCAGACCTTACACTTCAAAAGCCTCAGCCAGACTAAGCACTTCACAAGCCTCAGCCAGACTGAGCACTTCCAAAGCCTCGGACAGACCGAGCACTTCCAAAGCCTCAGCCAGACTGAGCACTTCCAAAGCCTCAGCCAGGCTGAGCACTTCCAAAGCCTTAGCCAGACTGAGCACTTCCAAAGCCTCGGCCAGACCGAGCACTTCAAAAGCCTCGGCCAGACCGGGCACTTCAAAAGCCTCAGCCAGACTGAGCACTTCACAAGCCTCAGCCAGCCTGAGCACTCCCAAAGCCTCGGACAGACCGAGCACTTCAAAAGCCTCAGCCAGACTGAGCACTTCCAAAGCCTCCGCTAGACCGAGCACTTCAAAAGCCTCAGCCAGACTGAGCACTTCCAAAGCCTCGGTCAGACCGAGCACTTCAAAAGCCTCAGCCAGACTGAGCACTTCACAAGCCTCAGCCAGCCTGAGCACTTCCAAAGCCTCGGTCAGACCGAGCACTTCAAAAGCCTCCGCCAAACCGAGCACTTCAAAAGCCTCAGCCAGACCAAGCACTTCCAAAGCCCTCGTCCAGACCGAACTCTTCAACAGACTCAACCATAATAAACAGACCAAGTCTCAACCAGACTAAGTGCCACCAGTGCAGGTTCAGAATGCGTTACTTACAACCTCATTTCTATCATCAGGGACATTCCAGATCAAAGTTTTTACATTACCCTTTACTTAGTCAAATTCCAAAGATGTCCTCGCATGCTTCATTTACTAATCAGATTAACTCCGATCGGTCACTCTCATCCATCCAATTTTTATACAAGTCCCATTTTAACCTACATTGCACGTTCAAGAGCTCTCCTACTTTACTTTGTATTGCAGATTTTTCCAAGTCCAATCTCACCACTACCTTGAATTCCACTGAATTTTCATGGAACTCCAGCTCTACTCCGCATTGAATTGGTACTTAATCCAATCCTACTCTGCGTTAAGCTTTTGTACAGGTTCAGTTTCACTATGCCTAAGCAAGCATTTAGTTTTCCTCAACGTTGAATTCTTGTTACACCTCTGTATGGAGAAATTCCCAAATATGGTTCACTGACTTATACACAAGCAAACACAATCGAATCATAGAATACGCAAGCAAACACAATCAAATCATAGAAACTCAAAGGAAATTTTATTTATTCAGAAATATGTATATCAGTTCACTATAGTACTCCAAAAAAAAAAAAAAAACACAATTACAATGTGTATACAAAGACAAAACAAAACACTATTTCAATTCACTCCTCATCCTCGCTGGAGACCAGATCTGCTTCTTCAATTCCTTCATCCAGAGGAGTCTGGGCCACGTCATCCTCCCCAATTGTGACACTACTCAGGTCAAGCTCTGGGAACAGCTCCTCAGCCCTACATTTGAACATCTTCCACCCGCTGTCCTAATACTCGGCCATTTCGTGCTTATAGAAGTCTGATTGTTGGAAGCTTTCAATGACTTCAGCCTCAGATCTCCCCCCAACAGTCGCCCTTGATGGGCCAGCCCCACCAGATTCCTCCCTAGCCAAGCTGGCGGCGGACCGCAGCATCAACCGCCATCTGAAATTCAGGCGATCCTTTGAATTGATCAACTGCCGCAGTGCACAGATCGGGGTAGGCAGCCCTTTCAGAGGCTGCCTTCGCCCTTTCCTCATCCAGCTCCCTTTGTAGGATCGCTTTCTCAGAAGAAGCTTTGGCCCTCTCAGTCTCCAACTCCTTTTGCAGAGCCTCCCTCTCAACAGTCGCCCTTCATCTCTCTGCCTCTAACTCTTTATGCAGATTTTCCATCTGCTCCATTGCTTTGGCACGCTCCCCCTCCAACTCCTTTTGCAGAGCGCCCACCTTCACATCCGCCTCATCCTTCTGCCTGACCAACTCCTCATTGTTGATCATCGCTTCTTCGTGGCGCTCGACTGCGACGTCGCAAGCCTTCTGAGCCTCCTCCACCTTCTTCCGCTTGCCAGCCAGTTGGAACTCGAGCGACACAACCTGGCGATTGGCGTTCTCCAGCTCCACCCTGGCCGCTTGCAGATTGGCGTGAGCACTCTCCCAGCCTGCACTCACCTTTCTCAACTTTGTGAGCTCAGCCTTGGCTTCCTCCGCCTTCAGTTTGGCAGCCCCTGCCTTCCTCAGAAGGGCCCCTGCTAAGGTGGTTACCTCCATTTGAGCAGAACATAACTCCTTCAGCAGGTCGGCCTCACTGAATTTGGACGCCGAGCGCAGAGCCGACTCCTCCACGATCTTCACCAGGCGGTCTGCCCCTGCCCTGGCTGGCCCCTCCTCTCCTTCCAACCATCCAGCCACCGCAACGGGCGTGATAAATCGCTGTGGCGAGACTAACTCCTCCTTCTTGGGGGACCAGAGCTCTTTTGGGTCTGTTGCCCCACACTGGGCTCTGCACCAGTTAACCCAACTCCCCCCTTGTACTAGTGGGCCAATCTCCACAACCTCCGACCTTGGGTCAACTCCCGCCACTTCTGGGGCATCTTTGACCACGGAGGTCTCCGCCATGCCTAGAGCGACCTTGGCCTTTTTGGACCCAGGCTTCTCTGCACTCTCCTTTGGGGCACTCCTCTTCTTTTTCTTCTTTTTCAGAGCCTCCCCCTCCCTCCTGGCTTGTTCTTTCACAGGATCGACTGGGGGTGGTCGTGGCTCAAAACTGCCTAAGTCCTTCCCCCCCCAGCGGCCTTGGGTGCGGACAGATTCTCTCCCGCGCGATCGGTTGAGCTGGTTGGCCTTCTTGCGCCTCCTTAAATTTTTTGGCTTTTGCTAGGATGGCACGATCCTCTGCCTCCTGCGCTGCTCTCCTCGCCTCCAACTCTGCTTGGTCGAGGTCTGCACCGGTCGGCAGCGGCCCCAATCTCGCCTCAAACAACGCGGATGGCTGAACCAGCTCGTCCCATTTGACCTTTTCTCTCTCCCTCCACTCCTTCACCTTCTTCACCCTCTCCTCCGCCGCTGCCCCCAGTCTTGCCTCCATCGACCTGCTGGGCACCTTCCAGATGGTGCGAACCCCAGGCCCCTCATTGGCAGACACATAGAACCATCTTGGCCGCCACCCCTTTATTGACGACGGTAGACCCGCCACCAACCCCCTCCCCCATTGCCGCCTGCAAGGTGACCCATGTCTCTTGTTGTCCTGAGGCTTTGTAGCAGGCGAAAAATTCATCCACTGTCATAGCCTCCCCTCCATTCGCCTTCGGCCATGCGCTTGCGCAAGATAGCACAATCTTCCACGCATTCGGCATTAGTTGCCCTGGTGCTACCTCCCAGAATTTTGCTTCTTCGCTCAAGCGACACTTCTTGCGCTCGAGCAATCTTTGAGAACTCTCAGTACTTTTGCAGGCCTGCAAAACTATTAGGAATTGGTATTCTTCGCTCAAGCAGTCATTTTTGCACTCAAGCGATGTTGGCTCGAACGGTCCTTCTTGAGCTCAAGCGATGGTTGTCTGTCTATAAAACTTATGGGAGTGTATTCTTCGCTCGAGCGGTCACTTATTACGCTCGAGCGGTCATACTTATTGTGTTTGTTAGCTCGAGCAACACTTCTTGCGCTCGAGCAGTCTGCGTGTATATCAGTTTGTAAAAGTCACTTTTTAGATCACTTTTTCATGTCTCTCTCTCTCTCTCTTTACATTCTAAAAACCCTAGATCTACACACACACTCTCTCTCTTTAAAACTCTACTGTTCTCTATAAATACACTTAGATCTGTCGAGTTCTTCACCTGTGTCCCTTTGGTAAAAAAGTAAAGCACGTCATAGGCTTCCTTTTGATCCAAACGAAGTTGGATTTGGGCGTTGTTGAAGTTCCTTCACACTTTTCCTCATATTCTAAGCTTGAGGTAGGTATTCTCTACATTTTTTTTTAATGATTTTTAACTTAGATTTTTGTCTTTTTAAAACAACATTGTGATTTAGAGGAATTTTGGACAAACCTAAGGTTTGACTTGATTTCAACAAAGGGGTTTGCAAATGCTTTATTAGAAATGATTAAGAGAATGTATTTATCATTGAGTTATGACAAATTAGTGAATTTTTAACCTTGAAATTGGTTTAAAGAAATTGGGATTTTACCTTAAATATATCAAATGTTGATTTTGAAAGTGATATGGATAGGCCCACAAGAACCACAGCCCACAGTGGACAAACCCAAGCCCACCATTTAGACCCCATTGCATAACCCGGGTAGTAAAACCCAGGACAGCTGGAGGCCAACTGAGCAGGGAAGGCCAATGATACTCGGACACATGGCAGGTGCAGAACAGGCCACGTCAGCAGACAAAGATCTGTAAAGTTATTGCCACAGTACATCACCATTAATGCAGCCTATCACAGCATTTATTACGACAACACCTTCTCGTCGGAACAGCGCCCCTTACCCTGAACAAGATATGCTACATCACAGGCTTTCGGCGAGGGAGGCACGTCGGAAGGGACAGTGAAATGATTACCTAGGAATATAAGCAAGCATGGAAGGCAAGAAGAAGGTTAAGCATTTTCCATTCCTCTAACTCTCTCTCTCTCTCTCTCTCTATCTACATTCACTACTTCCACTTCTAATTCACACGCTGGAGGGTTCACTGGGGGACTACCCTGTACCCCGTTGAACTTGTTTGCAGGTCTTCCAGTGGGCTTCATCACTCGGACGTGGGCTTGGAGAGCTTGGATCAGTCCAGTCCATCTACCGTGAACGAACTGTATCATCAGAAAGGATAAATAAAATTGATGTTGGAAATGTGGAATTAGGTTGGTATTGATGAGGACGGTGGAGTTGGATATGTATTATCACTCACATCTTGAAATTTGGAAAGTTTATCTTTATTGAAAATTGTTTATCTGTTTAGAAATATCTGTTTTGGGCTATCGGTGGAGAATAGCTATGATTGTTGTAAAAATGACATGAGAATTAGGAGAATTGAAACTATTGTCTCATCCATTTGCATCAAGTATTATTTCATATTTATACATTGGAAATGTTTATCGTTTTGAAAAAAATGGATAAATCTGGGAAGTATGTGTTGTCTTGTCGAAATAAGTTGGACTGAGTGTCCATGGTGAAAGTCCTAAAAACCGCACGTATACATGGGTACCGATCCTGTGGACGAAATTTCCGTGAAATGGCAATAGTAGTACTTGTAGAGCCTACGTTTACATGGGTGTCAGTTTACGGTTTCCCACAGACAAAATTTCCTTGAAATGTTGAAATTGTTTCGAGATTCCCAAAGTGTGATTCACTGCCCTATTTTCTATGGTAAAGTGAGTGATTTATGAATTCTGATATTAACCTGGCATTTCATGGTTTTGGAAAAGATATAAAATATTTTGGCACGAGCATTGCATATGCAGCTATCTTATATTTTTGTTAAGATTCATATATTATGTTAGATTATTTTTACTGGGTTTTGGCTCACCCTATATGGGAAAAATATTTTCAGGTACTGATGAAATGCCTTCTACCAAGGCAATAGCTTGAGAAGACTTGGAATAAAAGTTTCATTTTGTTTGATTGTTGTATATGTTTTGTACAGGCCAAGGCCTTGAACTGTATTGAATTTAAATTCACTTTTTGTTGTAATCAAGCATTGTCTTGAAAAGTAGTAAGCCTTTAGGGCATTTATTATCTGTTTTACTTTCATATTGTATCTTTTGTTGTAACACATACTACAGATTCAGGTTTAGAGCTTGTGAATGTGTAAATGCATATGTTATCTTTTGTATAATTCAAATCATATATGAATGGAAAAGATATTCATTTTGGAAATGCACTATCTTATTTGGTTACACATCATGAGCTATCGTTATATTTTCGGAGTGTTACACCGACACGGGTAAAGCCCACCATTTGTTCCTTATCTTTGACTGCCCTATTTCTATGGATGTGATGTCCCGAGTCATTTTAAAGTAATCTGAGTATATTAATTTGTAATTTCTGTCTCTTTTAATTGTTCTTGTCATCGTTGAGCCCTTTAAGTCTCATGTTATTGCCTATTCTTTTCCTTGTGGTTGTTTATATACATGTGTGTTCCGAGGTGTCATTTTGCTTCCTTGGGTGTTGGAATGAATCCAGGAATAGTGAGAATGCTTTAAGGTTGTTTTGTCTCATTTTGAATATGCTCGAACGGTATTTTTGTTGCTCGGGGCGGTAACATTATCCTTGCAAAACTTTGTTCTGAAGTCTGAAATACTAGGGGTATGCTTTCACTGCTTGAGCGGAGGTTCTACTGCTCGAGCGATTTGTTTACAGAGGAGAGAGATTCTAAGAATTTGAATCCATCGCTCGAGAAGTCTGTTCGCAGTTAGTTTCGAAAAATGTGTTCTATCACTTAAAAGTTGTGTCCTTACACTCTTCTTCTTCATTTTTCATTTCACTCTTTCTCTCAATTTCATTTTCTCTCTTTTCTCTTATCTCTCTCTAGAAAACACCTACCAACCTCATTAATTCCTTGATTTTTCTTAATTCATTAGGATTTTGACCTTAGTGCCTTCATTAATATTAGAGAACTCGTCAAGGGCTATGTTGTGTGCAGTGGAAATCGGATTTTAACACTATCGATTTTGAAGTTTTTGTGGCACCCGAATTCTTACCATGATTATATTAATAAAAATAAATAAATAAATAAAATAATAAAAAATAAATAAATAAATGCATAGTTTAGGAAATTGGGAATTAATCAATTAAATTGTTAAGGAAACAGATTGTGGGACACCGCATTTTGAATATTAAATATTTTAGAAAGTGGTAAGTGATGTTTTATTGTTTGGTAGTGAGGTTTTTATACGTGAACCTAACTTATAATCATACGTAATTTTAGGGATCATTATGAATTACCAAAGAGAGTGATAACCCTTAGAATTATATAAAGCCAAATATAATTAACTTAGGTGACTCATGAGGTAAGGGTCGAGGGGTAGGATAGATGGCATCACTCTCAATAGAAATGTGGGAAAAACATGTCGACCGATGGCCTTGCAACCTTGAGTGGTATGCAAGAAATTGGGGCTATAAATAGTGAAGTGCTAGTGTAAGCAAAGCAAGGAATTAAAGTTTATAACGTGAGTTTCAAAAAGAAAGGAAGTAGATCGATCAGATTGATAGTAGTTGGGAGTTTGTAGTAGGAAAAATAAAGGCTAAGGGTCAATCTCAAGATGAGTTATATTATACCTTGAGTCACCATAACATATTTTACATATATTTTGAGTTATCATAATTTATGTTTTATGGTTATGTTAATATTTCAATTACATAGATTATTTTCTGAACTCCATTTGCTTAAATTGAAACCCATGGATATGTTTGTTTAAAATTTAAAAATTATTTGACAATAATCTTGTAAACAATTATTTTTTGTAAGTACCACCACGGGAGTCCCATGCCTTGGGAGACTTAAAAAAACCATTGGCCCCTGTTTGGCCACTTTGTGGTCCTCTGTTTGTCATGGATCCATTGACCCCTGTTCTGATTGTCACTCTAGTGACCCCTGTTCTGTTCTGTTCTGTTATGTACCGTGGTTATAGTCATTTACATAATTTCTGTATTTCAGTTCATGCCATTTAAATAATTTATTTATGTAGCTTAAATTATGTTAATGCTTTAACTTAAATAACTATCCATGGCTATTTTATGCCCATATACTCACAGTATAATATTTCTTACTCTGCCGTGTGCTTATAGCTGTTACCCCTTTCATGTGACGAGACTTAGCAGGATCAAGATGGGGGATAAACCACAGTATTTTCTTTTCTTTTTTTTTTTTTCCTTTTTTTTGTATTGTCTACATTTCTAATTGGACATCTGGAATAAAATAAAAACCCAAATGACTATATTTGTTTCCTTTTAATAAGCATTCGGTACCCAATTATTTTATTTTAATTTATCTGCTTGCGCTATGACTACAAAATTATTTGAATTATTTTATTTTCATCTTGTTGCGACGCCGAGCCTTTGGATACCGGGTTTGGGTTGTGACAGTTTTTCTTATCATTTCTTCCTAAAACTTGAAGTAGGGAGTTTTTTTGAGTTATATATATGGTTTTCGCATATTTTTTTTTATTTTTATCTTTGCTAAGATTTTGTGTAGAGGGTTTGAGATTTGAAATGTGAAAGTTTGAAAATGTTGAAAAATGACATTTATCATGATAAAGTTCAAATAAAAATGGTTTTATGCACTTGTGAACCTTTTGGGAGCCCATAGAGGAAAATGTCTTGAAAATGAAGGAAAAATCATCTTTTGCTCAAATCCTAGATTTGGGAGAAATTATGAAAAATTAAATTTTTGTGAAATAATTATGAAATTAATGAAAATTTCCTATAAAAGAATAATGAAACTTCTTTTGTTATTGTTGGGTTGAGATATCATGGGATAGACAAACTTTGTATTGAGAAATTTATATGATCGCATGATTTGTATATATTTAGATTATGAAATGAAAGTGAATATTGATTGTGAATATGAAATGATATCATATATCACATGGATATGGATTTTTGGCTATGATTTGAGTTAATGTTAAGAATTTTAGAATGTAACGATAAAATTTTATAATTGCATCTCATTTTATTCATTTTGCATAATTTTGAATATTATTTATTATGGCTATGCTTTGGGAATTAATTTATTATTTGAGAAAATAATTGAAAATCTCAAAATGTTTTAGGAGTAAATATGTTTGGTAAGTTCGGATAAAGGGTGTAGATGGTATTATTTAAGTTGGCCTTAGTGTCCAAAATGAAAGACCGAAAATATACGCGAATGAGCTACCACGTGTGTCATGACCCAAACCCGCCCCCTCTGGATTAGAGTCATAACCGGCCAGTAATCATAAGATTACCTATGGTCTCAGTTAGAAATCAAAGCATACTTAAAAATAGGGGGCCAAATTACAAAAGCAATACTTGCAAAAATTGTCCAACAAGCTGTGCATGCATAGTTTAATAAAAAAATTTCTCACATACATATAATAACTCACACCATGCAATATTTACATTATGTATGTACCACGTACATCCAGGATCATTCAAAACAGTATCAACACCAAAATCCAAGGTTATACACAAGGTTGGTCATACAAGACCGAAAGAGAACAAAAACAAAAGTAAGCCTCTTGCGTGAGGCGACCTTAGTTGACTCCTCAAAACATGATTTCTCATGGCTCACTGGGGTTGAGGCTGGACATCCCGCTGCTCACCTACATATATATAAATAAAGAGTGAGCTAACGCCCAGTGAATAATACCAAAGTAAAGGAGTTCATGAATAAGATTCGTTTAATTCATAGGTTATAACCCAAACTTGTCGATCAATACCAAAGCAAAACGACCTGAAGTCCACCATATCATATGTCTCATCCATATTCATATATTAAATGACCTCGGGTCCAACTCATACTTGCAAAACGACTCTTGGTCCATTACATGCAAAACGACCTTGGGTCCAATTCATAGGCAAAACAACCTTCAGTCCAATATATGCGAAACAACGTTAGGTCCATCATATGTAAAGCAACCTTGGATCCAATTTACACACAAAACGACCTTGGGTCCAACTAATCCATTTTTGCATTTATGCATACTCATGATCTATGATCATGTTCACATTCATTTCTGTATTCAATTCAAAACAACCTCAGGTCCAATCATTCCCTTATTCAGAACGACCTCTGGCCCATTTAACAATTATACAAAACGACCTTAGGCCCATTTCTTATTCGTTCAAAACGACCTTTGGTCCATTCAGGTGATTTCATACTTATCAACTGCGTTATAGTCTTACACAATCAGATGAGGAGAATACTCATCCATAATTCGAATTCACAAATCCAGAACACTTACGCATGAGTGGTATTAAACAAAAATAGCATATAGGAACATGTCTTTACTAAAGTATTACTCACTGTGTTCCAGTGCTTGATTCGTCCTTGCACTTGACCCTATATAATTCATAACACATTGGGTCATAATACAATTCAATCTGTTCTTTAATTTGTTTAATGCTCTTAAGTTTCTTCTGTGTCCTTTAATTCATTTAGAGCGTCCAATGCATGCCTAAGAGTGTTTAGAGATAAAAGAGAATGAAAAACTAATCATAAAATAACTTTTCAAAATTTCTGAAACAGGGCTCTCCGCTAGAGCGTAGCTTTGGTCACTCGAGCGGACTGCAAAAGTTTGTAATAGTACTGGTTACATGCATTTCACGCTCGAGTGGGGAGTCTTGCAAAATAGGGTTCGCTCGAGCGCAGAGTTTGCCACTCGAGCCACTGTACAAATTTTTGCAAAACTTCTAGGAGCTCGACTTTCACGCTCGAGCGACGCTTTTCTCGCTCGAGCGGACAAGTCGAATTCTGGGTTTTCCAGAACTTTGTTTGAAGCTCAAAACTTGATTTCAAAGGCTTAAAGCTTGCAAGTTGATGCCAATAACATGGTAAAACATTGTGTAACATGAAAACATTCTCAATTTGAAGCCAATTACTCAAAATCATGAATTATTGTCCCAAATTCAAGCTTAAATCATTAGGTTGAAATCATGTATGATATGAATTGCACTATTTTCTTTTCAAATCTTTTCAAAACTCTCATGCACGAGATGAAAAGTGGTAAGACTATAAAACATCTCCAAAAATGTCAAATGTAGCTTCATGTATGTAGATAATTCCATGAAATTCAAGATGAACTTGGTGATTCATGCATGCATGCACATAATTCAACTTAATTCTTCCAATTCAAAGTAATTCATGCTCTCATTGGAAAATTACATGTAAATAAACCCAAGAATTAGATGAATTCAACCTCTACATGTCTTAATTACAAGAATCAAAGTTGAAAATCATACTTAAGGCGTAAATCCAACTGTATCCTAGTCCAATTCTTCAAATCTCCTCAATTCCTTCACAATTCTTCTCTCTCTCTCTCTCTCTCTCTCTCTCTCTCTCTCTAAGTGTTGAGTTCTCTCCTTAGAGTGTATGAACTCAGCCAAAAGGTGAAAATGAGCTTAAGGTTCTTGAGCCTAAGCACTAACTATACACATATATAGTGGTGATTAGTTTAACTAATCATATTTGCTTAGAGTTAATCAATTGTACTTAATTTAATCAATTTAATCTAATTATTTTGATCCAAATCAGTTTTCAATTAAATTTCACCATAGGCTCTAAAAATTATATTAATTGCAATAATACTATCAATTTCAGTTTCAGTCGCCTCTACGACCTTCAATTTAAATTTTATAACAGGAAATCAAATAGATTTTCTTACGGTGAACAGATAGAAATTCAAAAACACATATAATCATATAATTAGCATTCAAAATCATATCAAGCTCATAATTATAAGCATAATTAAGATTAATTAACATAATCTAGAGTTGGGTTGTCACAACGTGCCTTTCGGTTAGGAGTTGGTAAAGTGAGGGATTGGTAGTGCTTGTTATGCCTATTTGCAAATACCAGCCTAGGGATTACCTGAATTGTATTTACAATCTCGTATTTAAATTTTGGAATTTATTGAGATAATGAATTGTTTTGAAAAGATCATTGCATATGATTTTCTTTCAAATGAATCAAACTTGTGATTTTAGAGAATGGCATGGCGTTCCATTCACGTGATTATGACTACTTAAACATATATACTTTATTAAGATATTTCTATTGTGTTTTGTGCTCACCACTAGTGGATTTGTGCAGTAAATGTTGTGGTGATCTCGCCTAGCTAAAAGCGATGAAATATGTTTTGAAAGTACGAGACTCTTTTATATTTTATTGTATATTTTGACAAGCCAAAGATTTTAATTGTATGGATTTCGGGATAATCATTTTTTGTGTAATCGAACTTAAGCCTTGGAACTTGTAACATTTGGACATTTATTTTGTATTATTTATTTTGTTTTACTTAATCGTCAAACATGTTATGGATTCATCCTTTAAGAAGTTTGAATATGTATCACATGTGGACCTTTTTCTGTAAATCTCTCAAACTATAATTCCACCCCTACATTCCAATGCCATGTTTGGATACATCTTTCAAATTATATTTCCACAACAAAAAGAAAACTCTGTAGAAATTTCTGTGTCATGCGGGATTTTTTTTTTTTTTTGAAATTTGGCTTAACCGATCGTTCGGCCGGTCAACCGAAACGGAGCAAGTTTTTTTTTTTGTGTGTATGTGTATGTGCGCGCGCTCGCGCGCAATTGGCACTTGTTTTTTTTTTTTTATATATATATTTTTAATAAAATAATATTTTTGGAATTTTTAAATTTTTTTTATGAGCTTTTAATAGATTTTTAAGTTGTATATTTGGTTATGAGTTGTAAGTTTTTGTATTAAATATTATATATCACATCAAAAATTTCCCACTCAATTCAAAACTTTTTTCAAACTCATAACCAAACAAATTTTCTACACTCAAATCATTATTCCAAAACACACAAACTCAAAATACAACTCTATTCTCAAATCATATTTCCAAAACTCTTCCAAACTCTATCTTAGTTTTTCTCCTAAATTTAGCATCACTTCAATCCAACCAATTGATTACATTTTAAAAAATGTACCCTTCATTCATGTTGATAGACAAAACAACATGTACATTCCCAAAATAACCAAACAAGGGCATGTGGTCAACTGGACCATTTCTTAATCTAATAGATAATTCAAATATTTAAAAAATAATAATTAATTAATAAAAAATATGCAAAGAAGTAGATCAGATCAGACACATGAGCTAATTAATTAATTACATGCCTAATCTTTTAATTTTTGGCATTAATTTATTATTATGGGCCTGACTCTTTAGGGATATGCTTATCCAACCTACCATCAACAAATTTAAAATCCCTTTGACACATGCGGGTCTCGTTAGAGCTTTGGTGTTGATAATCCTTGACCACAAAACCATCCAACATTAAAATGATTTGGACTAACCATGCTTTTTTTAGTTTGGATATATTTTGTTTTTAACAATAAGGAAGAGGTGAATGAAGAAACCCAAAGCTACATTGCATAGTAATAAATTTCAAATACAAACATTACATTAAATAAGGAATCACCTTAAGTCAATTCTTAGTAGCCTGATCTAGTTTAAGGCCCTGTTTGGTAGAGCTTATTTCCAGCTTATTTTCAGTTTATTTCAGCTTTTAGCTTAATTTAAGGTATTTTGATGTGTTTGGTTTAACTTAACAATACAGCTTATAGCTTTTTGTAAGTCAAAAATCAATTTATTTTTTGAGTGGAGGAGGAGAAACTTAATTTATAAGTCAAAAATCAGCTTATGTTCACAGTTATAAGTTATAAGCTGTTAGGCTATAAGTTATAATCATTTTCCCACAGCTCTACCAAACAGGGCCTAAGTAAGCTCAAAATTTAATTTCTAAATATTCAAACCTTTAAAACAATTTTGGGGTAACTTGTTACAGTGCCAAAAATATGTTTTTTGTTGGGCTACACGTTATTTAGATTTGTAATGTTGTGACAAGATAATTAGATGATAAATGTTGTGTTAAATAAAAAATTGACACTTAACATATTACATCATAGTTCTAAAATAAAAAAATAAAAATATTTCACATAGTTTTGGATATGATGCATGAGTTGAAATATAACAATCAGAGTCCCCTAATATCTTTTATTGAGTCTCTTTCTCATAGATTTTCTTCTTTGAACCAAACAATGTCACTTTATGAGCATATCCATTATATCTCTTTTTATTTTATTTTATTTAATTAAATAGACAAATAGATGTTCGGCACACACAATTTTAAAGATCCTCCAAATTATTGAAAAATATTATTTTGTAAATAGAATTTTTTAATGATCTATTCCAAACTTAATTAACTTTTTATTTTTTAAGATTATTTACCTAAAGGCCCTCTAAATTATTAAGAAATATCATTTGATTTTCTAAATTATAAAAGCATATAAATTGACCCCCTAAACTATTGAGTAATATCACTTTGTCTCATAAATTATAAAAGTGTACAAATGAATCCCCTAATTATAAAATATGCAAATTGGACCTTCTAAGACCATCTCCAACCCATACTCAAATCTTTCATCAAATTTAAATTTGATGAAAATTTGGTAAAAACGGTGTTCCAGTTGTTTCACTGAATTGGTAAGGGAGTCCTACTTTTTTCATCAAATCAAGGGAGGGCTTAATCTTTCATCAAATCTCGCAAATGACCGTTAGTGGACGACCGGATGGATGACCGGCCGATCAACCGGATAAATGACTGGATTGGAAAAAATTTGAAGAAAATTTACACTAGGTTGGAAGACTGCTCGGACATCCTCCCGGTCAACCAATTGTTTGATGAAAACTGAAAATTTAACATTGGAATGCTTAGTATCAGATGAAACTTTTAACCTAAATTTTTACTCAAATTTGATTATAAAAAAAAAAAAAAATTGAAGAGTAAGCATTGAATATACTATAACAGACACCAATAATTTAGAGGATCAATTTGTAAAATTTTATAGTTTATGAGGCAAAATGATACTTTTCATAGTTTAATAAGTCAATTTGTACGTTTTTATAATTTAGTAAGTTAAAATGATATATCTCAGTAGTTTAGATAACTTTTATTTAAGAGGGCGTTTAGGATAATTTAAGTAAGTATAATTTTTAAATTTTTATGAAAAAAATGCAAAAAATAATAATAATAATAATAATAATAATAATAATAATGTGATCCAAAAAGATAAAAAAAAATTTAAAAAAATCTATATAATAAAGCAAGATGATTTTTGAAAATGTATCAAAATGTCTAAGAGACACATTTCATTTGAACGGCTGAGATGAATCCTAAATTTATATTAATGGTTTAGAACAATGATGGTTCCCGCACAAACATTTATCTCCCTTAGCCTTCCCACCTATCCACGTCTCCTCTCCACCTTTCAACTTTATATCTCTCTCCCTCTTTGTTTTTCTTCTTGAACAGAACCACCAAAAACACCTCTCTCTCTCTCTCTCTCCCCTCAAAACTTTCCTTTGTTTCTCCTATCTCTCTCGTACGCTACACTCTTCCTCTCTCTCTCTCTCTCTCTCTCTCTCTCATTTTGCGATGACCACAGCCATCGCGACTGCCAATCACTTCTCCTTGTGACACACTGCCATCGCGACACTGACGACCACCAACCACCTCTCCTCTCCCTCACCGGAGACCCAAACTCGAACCTCCTATTCCTATCCTCCTCCCTTTCTCCCAGCCACAGCCTTAATCCCTTCATCTTTCATTCCCTCATCTCCCTTCATTACTTCAGTCCTCCCTTCCTTGCAATAAAGCTCGCCAAAAAGCACTCATCATTTTTGCTACCGACAATTTTTTGATTTTGAAATCATAATTTACGAAATCAAAGTCCTAAATTTCGAACTGGCAAGGTAAGATTGTTTGTTTTGATTTTGATTGTTTTGGTCGTTGTTGTTGATTTGATTTTGAAATCATAAATTATGAAATCAAAGTCCTAAATTTCGAACTGCCAAGGTAAAATTGTTTGTTTTGATTTTGGTTGCTGTTGTTGTTTTGATTTTCATTTCGAATTGCCAAGGTAAGAGGAGGTGTTTTTCGAATGATTTACTTTCGGTGCATTGTTTGGTTGCTAAGAATTTAAAGAAAAAAAAAGGAAAAAACAAATAGGGGAAAACAATTTGGGTTTTGGGTGATAATATGATGAAATTTATCGAAGTTCATATTTAAAAAAAAATTAAAAAAAATTGTATTTTCAACATTTTGTTAGTAGCTGAATAGATTTTAACTCAATACTCCTATTTATACTATGCCTTCGTTTGGGATGTGGGTTGACTTTTTGGTTTTTTAACTTTTTGACTATTTTAGTTTGGGGCTAAAAAGTCTCGTTTGGGATAGACTTTTTGACTTTTTTAACTTTTGTGAGAGAAAAAAAAATGATTATTGTTTGGATGTAATATTTTGTCATATTTAGCTAAAATGGCTAATTTTGTCCTATATGACTATTTTAGCCCAAATGAGACATGCCAAACATAGCCTATATATGTTAGTTTATTGTTTTGATTAAATTCCAGGACCAGTGTGATTAAGTTGTTTGGTATTTGATATTTGGTATTTGGTATTTGATATACATTACAATTATATTTTAATCCTAGCATTATTCACACTGTGCCTTCAGGCACGAGTATATGCTAGTATGCTAATCTATATATATATATATAAGGAAAATAGACTTTTTAGTGAGAAGTCTTATAGGAGCTCCAAACCTTCATTCTAATTTTCTTGATTTTCTTAATTTTAAATAATTACTTTTATTTGATAATCTCAAATTGGAAAAAGAAGGAAACAAATGAGTTGTTTTGCTCATATAAAAAGAATCTTATACTCTCATCCCATTTAGTGAAGAGTCTTATGAGAGTTTTAATATCTCATACTAATTTTTTTGATTTTCTTAATTTTAAACAATTAAGAAATTCTCCATTGGCTATTTTTATTTGAAAATCCCACATCGAAAAAGAAAGAACAAGTGAATTGTTTAGGTTGGAATAGAGTGAATTGTTTAGGTCGGGATAGTTTAGGTTGGAAGCTTTTATCATAATTTAGGTTGATGGTTCACCAAGCTGTACGGTGAAAATATGTCTCTCTAATAGGAGGTCAACTTATATAATTTAAAGGTTTTTTAAATAATTAATGTTGTTATTATTATAATAAAAGGGTTTTGAAATTTGGAGATCGTCACTCATCTCCCCCAATTGAGTCCATCTTACTTGCATGATTACAATTAATTATAATTTTAAAACAATATTTTGCTCCAAATGTAATGATGCAAGTTAATTCCACCATTATGATCACATGGATGACAATGTAATAAGGCACATATCGGAGAGGAGAAGAGGTCAATTGATTGATTTTGATTTATTTTCAGTTTTTATAAATAGATCGTATAATTTTATAAATAGATCATATATTTTTAATAAAGATAATTACATTGAAATCACATGAACATGACTTTAGAATGAATTTGATTTTTTTTTTAAAAATATGCATATGAGTTTACAAAATGATTGAGTATGATAAATTCACCAACCTAAACTATGCCTCTCTAATTCTCGTTGACTAGTGTTCATTTACCTTTTATTTTACAATCCCACATCAGAAAATGAAAGAAAAAGTGGATCGTTTCACTTACATAAAATGAATCTTATGTTCCTATTTATATATGCAAAAATAAATTTTTAGCGAGAAGCCCTATAATCGATATTTCATACTCATTTTTTTGATTTTTTTTTATAATTTTGAACAATTAAGAAAATCCTCATTGGGTAGCTTCCATTTAAGTTTTATTTTACAATTCCACATAGTTTTGATTTTAAAAATAATTTTGTATGAAATTTTGAAACTCTTATAATTTTTAACTAAAAAATAATTACAATCCCACATTGAGAAAAAAAAAAAGAAGAAAAAATTAGTTGTTTCACTTATATAAAGTGTTACAATCCCACATCGGGGAAAAAAAAATGAAACAGTGAGTTGTTTCACTTATATAAAATTAATCTTATAAAGGGAGTTTTAAGGGATAAGCCTTTTAGAAGGTCCAAACCCTCATACTAAAATTATTGAATTTTCTTAATTTTAAACAATTAGAAAAATTCTTATTGGCTAGTTTCCATTTACTTTTTATTTTACAATCCCAAATCGAAAAGAAAAAAAAAAAGTGAATTGTTTCATTTACATAAAATGAATCTCATGCTTCAATTTATATAAATTATTGAAATTTCTTAATTTTAAACAATTAAGAAAATCCTCATTGGTTAGCTTCCATTTAACTTTTATTTTACAATCTCACATCGAAAAAAGAAGGAAAAAGTGAATTGTTTCACTTTATATAAAGGGGTGTTTTGGAAAGATGGTTAAAATCTGTTTTTTGACTTTTTTGACTTTTTTGTGAGAGGGGGAAGTGGGTTAAAAGCTGGGAAGTGCCTTTTAACCCACTTCCCAAGACACCCCAAAGTGAGTCCTATACTCCTATTTATATAAGTAAAAAAAGATTTTTAATGAGAAACCCTATAATCAAATGCCATTTTTTTTTTTTTGTGTGTGTGCGCGCTTATGAACACATGTTCAATACTCCTATCATATCACCCTGTGCTATGTGAAAGTGCAATGTGAAGGTGCTTTTGTAAATACAGTTTCAATCTGTAGTTCAATGTGCATATCCATTTAACTTTTATTTTACAGTCTCGCATCGGGAAAAAAAGAAAAAAGTGAATTGTTTCACTTATATAAAGTAAATCTTATACTTTCATTTATATAAGCAAAACAAGATTTTTAGTAAGAAGCCCTATAATTAATACCAATTTTTTTTAATTTTTTTTTTAATTTTCTTAATTTTAAACAATTAAGAAAATCTCCATTGGTTAGTGTTCATTTAACTTTTATTGTACAATCCCACGTAGAAGTTTTGATTTTAAAAATAATTTTGTATGAGATTTTAAAACTCTCATAATATTTAACTTAAAAATAATTACAATCTCATATCGAAAAAAGAAAATAAAAAGTGAGCTGTTTCACTTATATAAAGTAAATCTTATATTCTCATTTAATATTATAGTATTGTGTAGGTTTCAGTTCAAGATGGTTTAAATTTTAAAATAAAATTTAAAACTTTTAATTAATTAATTTTGTTGTAAATTTGTTGGTCTTTAGATTTAGCCAATTAGGGTGAGTCGTTTTCGGTTTAACTGATTCACTGATTTAACCACAGTGTTAGTTGTTTTATCAAAATATATTGCTTAGATTTGTTTGATGTGAAATAAACTAAGATTGACCTTATTAACAATTAAACGACTGAGATTGCTTGTTTAGAAATGAATTTCTAGTCTAAACGACTGTTAACTTTTATTTTATAATCTCACATCAGGAAAATGAGGAAAAAATGAGTTGTTTCACTATCCAAATTTTATGCTTCCATTTAATATTACAATATTGTGTATGTTTCAATTCAAGACAGTTTAACTTTTAAAATTAAAATAAAATTTAAAAATTTTAATTAATTAATTTTTGTATAAGTTGGTTGGTCTTTTGACTTAGTCGATAGAGTGAATCGTTTTCAGTTTGACTAATTCGCTTGTTTAACTGCGATTTTAGCGGTTTTATCAAAATATATTTGCTAAATTTGTTTGATTCGAAATAAATTAAAGATTGACCTAATTAAAGATTAAACGGCTAAAATTGCTTGATTCGAAATAAACTTCCAGCCCAAACAATTGTTAACTTATAAACAATTAATAAAATCGCCATTGGTTAACTTTCATTTAAGTTTTATTTTGTAATCCTACATCGAGAAAAGAAGGAAAAAGTGAATTATTTCATTTACATAAAGTGAATTTTATACCCTCATTTATATAAGCAAAATGAAATTTTTAGTGAGAAGTCTTATGATCAATATCTCATACTAATTTTTTTGATTTTCTTAATTTTAAATAATTAAGAAAATTTTGATTAGTTAACTTTCATTTAACTTTTATTTTATATAATATAAAAAATTAAATATAATTATTATATTTTTATTAAATAATATGTTATTTTATCCCGTATATAACGGGTATATGCTAGTATAGGAGATGTGAAATTGTATTTAAATAACCCTTTATTTTCACAAACCAATTTCTCACTCGTCGCGGCCCTTTTAATTTCTGTCTCTCTCATCGCTTCGCCACCATCGCTTCGGCTCTCTCTCCCTCTCTCTCTCTCTCTCTCTCTCTCTGTGTGGACAAAACAGCGTGTAAATCTTCGGTGGACAAGCTTTGTACAACTCCATAAACCCTTTTTCATTACAGCTCTCTCTCTCTCTCTCTCTCTATACACAAAGCAACACAGCTTCTCTCTAGAAACCAGCATTTTCCGGCCAGTTTTCTGGTCGGTAAATCAGGTACGTCACTTTCCTGGGTCTTTTGTTGATTTCATTGCACCGCTTTGCTGCTGATTGAATGTCTAATTTCAAAATTTAGGGGTTTGGCTTTTTGGGTTTTCTGGGTACAAATTGAAGGCAGAGAAAAATTAATGCTTTGTGTTGGGTTTTGATTCTTGAAAATAAAAATTTTGACTTTCGGAAAGAGAAATTTCTTTGTTTTGTTGTTTACAGAGCAATTGGGTCGTTTGGTCCACAAGAAGATTGAGGGGGGAACGGAAAGGAATTTGGAGTCCTTCGTTTATCCGATACATTTTAGCCAAAAAAGGCAAAAAAGTTTGTCCCATCACTCTCTCTATTTTATTTTGGTACATCTTTGTTGTAAAAAGCAAAAAATTACTAAAATAACCTTTTCTCGCCTCCTAAGAGAATGGAAAATCTCGATTCTACAATTGGGTCGTTTCATTGAAGTTTTTAATTTTTTTGTTTTCATATAATATTATTATAGATTTTTTGGGTTTTTGATTAGATAAGTGTTGTCAAAATAGTACACAAGCGCTTGAATCGTGAGATACAGTTCTGTATCATATCGCCATTCAACTGGTATCGCACGATTAATTAATTTTTACATTGTTCTTCACCTTTGGCCCCATTAGCTACTTTCTCACTATCAATCACCATAGTTGACACTCATTGAACAGTCATGAATTATATTATCAAAAAAATTCCACACAAAGGAGATTCACGCTCGCAAGAAATACAAGAAATTAAACTACTATCATGAATCTAATTTGATTGAATTTTTTTTTTTTTTTTTTTGATAAAGAAGGAACAAATATTATTAAGAAAGCATCAAGATGGTGCAAAGAATCGAAGAACTACAATCAATGAAGAAATAAAGACTAATGAATTTATATATACCTTGCTGAGCAATTTGGTCATTATTGGTTATATGATTTAATAGTTTATTTTTGCAATATATTTATATATTATATGAAAATACTTATTTTTTTTTTAATATGTATTTATATATGTTGATGTGTCTTATTCTGATATGATAGGAGATACAATACGGTTATATGATTGAATAGTTTATTTTTGCAATATATTTATATATTATATGAAAATACTTATTTTTTTTAATATGTATTTATATATGTTGATGTGTCTTATTGTGATATGATATGAGATACAATACAATACATGATACATAAAAATGATATAATAATACACGATAAGTATCACGATTCAACTACACTGGATAGGATAAGTTGAAGTTCATTGACTGGTTCTTTGGATTTATCTATCAATTTTATGGCATCTATGTATCGGGTTGAATAGATAAGTTCAGAATTATAATTAAAAAGTAATTTTGGATCTTTGAGTTTGACTTGGGTCCCTTTTGTGATGTTGAAGTTTGGTGAATCTTTGTATGATGTTATTCGTGTTAGTTTACTAATTATTTTGTATGGATTTGTTTGAATTTGGATGTGTAATTTGCAAGGTTAAGATGGTTTTGATGATATATTGTAGTGAAGCCTAGGCGCTAGTCTAGTGGCGTGCTTCTTCTTGTTCCTTCGTAAATGGGCTGTTTTCATTCTACGGTGAGCAAGCAGTTTCCTGGACATGAGGACCCCGTAATTCTGGCTTCACAGACTGCTTGTAAGTTGTTTAATTTTTTACTTAGGATGTCTGTTGTTGCATTTTGTTAATTTTTATTTTTTACTATTTGTGTGGTTGCCTATTTGTTACTTATTTGAGTCATTATCATTTGATAAATGAATATTGGTTTGGCCAAAGTTTCTGTTTTTCTCTCCTTTTAGATCCATAATAATTTGTTTCTCCTCAACATGAAATGTACCATATTACTTCCAGTCTCTTAAATGACTTGCTGTATTTATTTCATTAAATACCCTCAGAATATATATTTTTTCCTTTTTTGATGTCATGTGCTCAATATATGAATATATATGTTTTCTGGTGTTCATTATGTTTTTGGCTTCTTTTTTTTTTTTATGTTTTTGGTCTGTTCCTGTTTTTCAGTTAGTGTAAGTGAAGTTGAAGCATTATTCGAGCTGTATAAGAGCATTAGCTGTTCTGTGATTGACGATGGACTAATAAACAAGGTAATGTGCAAGAGTACTTGAAGCCAAGGCTTCTCTTATTTCATATTTCATTTATGTTCCGGAGCCCCAAAATGTTTAAGATATGTATATAGATAATTAAGTGGTTGCTAGTGTGCCTCTGCATATTTCATTGGTGAGTTTGGACAATCTATAAACCAGTTGTCCACATTCCAATATTAAAGTCACTATTTCTCCAACTAGGCAATGAGTGGACATGTTTTATTCTCTTGCTAATGAAGAGGCATTAAGAGAACTTGGAAGTGAATCCTTTTTTTTTTAATTTTTATAATGCTAACGATTTTGTTCAGGCTTACCACCTATCCATGATATTGAATTACGTGTGAACATGCGGTAAGGTAGATATGGTAGGAGTAAAGGGCTTAGTATGTGAAACTCAGTGCTTGGGATGCAAGATCGAGTAATGTCAGTCATGTTTTCTCTCTCTCTGGGTGACTTTCTAGTTTCTTAGGGTAACTATTATACTATTAAAATGGTTAATAAAGAAGCGATTTTTGAGGGAGTGGTTTCATTCTTCATTATATTGGTTGCTTTCTACCTTTTATTAGAAAACAAGACACTGTAGGCAGCCTTTTTGGCAACCGTGTGTTCGTAAAATCTTTGAAGGATGGTGGAGAAATTGTGAATAGCTGAAAAAGTTGTGTAGTGCACAGATTGTACCAATTAATATTGTGCTACGTATCACAGATCTTCGCATGTGTGTTTGGCATCTAAGTTACAACTTGCTTATTTTTAGGCTTGTAACTGATAATGTATGCATTTTTCATTATGATTTTTTTTATTGTTTAAGAAAACACGAATATGTTTTATGTGATTTTAGTTCTGATGTGATATTGGATGTTCATATTGGATATGCAGGAAGAGTTTCAATTGGCTCTGTTCAAGAATAGAAAGAAGGAGAATCTTTTTGCAAACAGGGTATGGTGTTTTATCATTTTGTATTCAATTGAGACCTATTGATTGTAGTTGTGCTATAAATGTCACGATGGTTTTGAACCATTGATATTAATGAGCTTTCCAAGAACTTTAGGATGGAATTAATTTTTCCCATGTTTAGAACTTTCCATTAGAAGTAGGTTTAAACTACGAGGCACAGTAGTTTTGATTATTTAACTAGTTTTGTATTACTATATGATATTTTAGCCCCAATATGTTAATCTATAAATATAATACACTTTTCCATAATGAAATTTA
The DNA here is from genome assembly GCA_036172215.1 of Camellia granthamiana. NCBI lineage: Eukaryota > Viridiplantae > Streptophyta > Magnoliopsida > Ericales > Theaceae > Camellia > Camellia granthamiana. Next base: position 18,732,404 of record CM069913.1, read on the forward strand.
TGTCTTGAATGATTCTGAAATAGCAACTTTGTTCAGCCATAAACAAACCCCATTTTGGCACCTACAGAAGTCCTCCTTAAAAGTGTGTCTAAAGTTAACAGGGTATTTTTCATTTTGTGAAAAAGAACATCTTATATATATCCATTGAATTCATCTTTGTTTACCATTACTTTACATGCAATGAAAAACACACTTTAACTGATAAGTACACAAGTTTGAACATATTTATGATGACTTTGCCAAAAAATTTGCAAAAAATGTTGGATTCCAACTAGTTGATTAAAATTGCATTGGTCAAAATTTGGATAGAAAAAATCAGCCGAGAAGTCGGAATATTCAATGAAATTAGGAGAACTTCTGAATTCAAGAAAAATGATTTTTTGGTATCATCTATTAATTTGGTTGAGAATTCAACTGAATATCAAATAAATAATTTTGGAAAATTTTCCCAAAAATTAATTAAAAATAAATAAAATTAAGATTTCCCAAATTCAGCCATAGAGTTGAAAATTTGAAAAAAGTAGGATTTGGACAAGTTCAACAAATGGGAAAAAAAAAATTCATGTTTCTAAAGCCATGGGGGCAACTAAAGCCAATGTTAACTACAACCCAAGTTAACGATTTGTTTTTAAATACAAGTTTAGAACCTACTCTGTGTCTCTGTGGAGAAGCCTTGCGGAAATTTTGGCTAAATTTGCATATCTGCCTGTGTCAACAAGCTCTTGCAACTTGAATGTCATTAAATTGATGGAAGATTTTGTGTTGGACCAGTGTAGGCGATTTTTGTGTCAATGTGGACACACACAGTATGTCCACACATGTAGACATATGTGTAAGTCTTGTACTTGTGTATGTCCATGCGAGTCCAATTGGAGATAGCTTGGACTGGGGTTTTGGATGTTTTACATTCTTAAGTAGGTCTAGTAGGTGCTAAATTAGATGCAAGTTTGACTTAATTGAGGGCATGGTGATTTAAGTATGTTAAGCTAGCTGGTGAAAAGAATACTCTGTAGTTAATTTTTTTTTGTATGTATTCTATTACATATAACAAGTATCTTCGTTATGTCAATCATTTTCTACTTGTTTCGCAATTGAATAAATTTTGCATCCAGATCTTTGAGCTATTTGATGTTAAGAAGAAGGGAGTCATTGATTTTGGTGATTTTGTTAAATCACTCAGCGTCTTCCACCCAAATGCCCCACATGAAGACAAAATTGACTGTAAGTTGAAAGAGTATAGTACATTTAGCTTAGATTGCATCCCAAGTTTTGCAAATGTGATACAGAATCAATTATACTCCATGATTATGTTACATGCAGTTTCATTTAAACTCTATGATTTGGATGGAACGGGATTTATTGAGCGGCAAGAGGTATATTGTTTTACCTTTTTACACATTTTTAACTTGCATCATATCAACTAAATTCATTTTAACTCTATGATTTTTCGTTGTTTTATGTGCCTTTCATAACTTTACATGAGTGTATGTTACCAATAGACATTGCTTCTCACATCTTCCCTCTCTTTCTGAACAGAGGGCAGTCTCAGTGTAACATAATGCAAAATAGTCCTTACCTGACCTATTGGTACGATAGTGTCTGTATTTTAGTCATTACACTTGCGTTCTAGCCCTCATGGATCTCTTTGGTTTCTACTTATTTTGGGAAATAAATCAATTCGGATGCACTTTGAAAGAAACTAGAAACATTTTTTTTGGCTTCAGCACTTCACTGTTGTGACATCTGTTTTTGCAGCATATATGGACTTCAGATTAATGAGAGACAATACCAAAATTGTTCCTCATTTCCAATGCAGAACTCCATTCGGTCTTTTTTCTTTCTTTTTTCCTTCCTCTTCAGATGATTTCTATCCTGCTGGCTGCTGATAAAATTCTTATTTTTCAATTTTAAGAAGTTTCATCTCAGAGATTAATTAGTTGCTTGTTTGATAGTTTGTAGCCCAAAAACCTAGTTGACATATATTCACTTTTTGAAGAGAAACAACGAGGATGACTTAATCGTAGGACTCATGTTGATTCACTTGTATTTTGTTGTAACCTCCTTGCATGCATATTCATTTTATGTGATTTTTGCAGGTGAAGCAAATGTTAATTGCACTACTATGTGAGTCTGGGATGAAGCTGGCTGATGAGACTGTCGAGATAATACTTGATAAGGTGAGTGGTTCCTGATTCTCAAATTTTTGAGGATCAAAAAAAAAAAAAGCTTCTTTCTATAAACTTAAAAAAATGTGCCATTTCTTTTTAACAAGGACTGTCCATTCAATAACAATATAATTTGGATTCTCACCCGTCGCTGAAGTTTGAACTTGTATTGAACCCTTATTTTAATAAGCAACTGAAACTAACAAGTCTTATTGCCTGATCAAGTGTTGGTTACATGAATTATTTTTCGTCATTTTGCTTTGTCAAATGCTATAAGCTCAGTTAAATTAAATAAAAATTCATGTGCATATTTTTTCATTTGTTAAATTTTGTCTGCAGACATTTTTGGAAGCAGATGTAAATCAGGATGGAAAGATAGATAAATCTGAGTGGCAGAATTTCGTGAGCCAAAACCCTTCGCTGTTGAAGATAATGACACTTCCATATCTAAGGTAAATACTAAATCATAGTTTATCCCATTTACATTAAGATGCCAATAAGTTCGAAACCCAGATTTAAATTTTACAGTTTTATTTGTTTTCATAAAATGCAGGGATATAACCACAACGTTCCCAAGTTTTGTATTTCATTCTGAGGTTGATGAGATTGCTACTTGACAAATATATATAGACATAGCTTAGTCATTTCACTTGCTTAGTTTGAAAGGCGTGTTTGTGTGATTGTTTTGTTGATTAATTAACAAAATGTTGAGTAGCAGCTCTCACATAGTTGTAAAGTGTTTCTGAATTGGGTTATTTCCTGCCTTGTTTTGGCCTGTCAATAGCGTTATTATTCATTTAATGCAAGACAATTCATTTTTTGAGATGAGATTAAAAAAAAAAAAAAACAATTGAACCGAGGATGTCGTGCAATTTCTCTTACACTATGTTTGGATCATAGTTTTACGAGTGACGGGAAGAATATCCATTGCATTTTTGTATGTTATATGTTTGGATCCTTCATGATGTGGTGCGATTTTTTGTGTACTCCATTATTTTGAATAGCATCTGACCGACGTTTTAGATGTCATTATGCCACCTTATTTTTTTTTCTTCATGTGTAGGGTTATAAATAAGTTGAGTTGAGTAGCAGTTGGCTTAAATTAGGCCTCGTTTGGAAACATATTATTTTAATATTTTTTTAGTTTTTTTGGCTGAAATATGAGGTAAAAAAATAGTATATTTGAAATGATTTTTTGATTTTTTATAAAAAGATGTGTAAAAAGTACATAAAAGAAATTTTTGACTTTTTGACATAAGTTATAGGCTTTTTAGTTTTTTTAATAATTTTTTTGCTTTTAGACTAAAACTATAACATGGCAAACAAGGCCTTAATTTGAAAAACTTAACTAGTTTGGCTTGATTAGTTTTTGAGTTGATTTTAATTTAACTTTTAATTGAGCGGAGTTTGAGTAATTTGACATTTTTAAGGGTTTATGAATTGAGGTCTTGTTTGAGAATATGTTATTTTAGTAATTTTTTGATTTTTTTATTAAAAATATGAAGTAAAAAAAAATTAATATGTTTGGAATTATTTTTTAGTTTTTTTCGACAAGACGTGTAAAAAGTAGAGAGAAAAAGAAAATTTTGATTTTTTGGTATGAGTTATAGGTTTTTTGATTTTTTTAATAATTTTTTAACTTCTAGGCTAAAAGTGTTGTATGCCAAACAAGACTTGAGTTTAAGTAAAATTTTGAAAATGAAGTTGTTTAAATTTGATTTTTATACCTAATGTGTTGAATAAAGTTAATTTTAAGTAAATTTTTTAAATTGTTTTTTTTTTTTATATATATAGTGGGTGTTTGGAAAGTTGTTATTTTAGTAGGCTATTTTAGTTTTGACTATTTTAGTAGGCTAAAATTTTTGTGTTTGAAAAGATGATTAGATTTTTTTTATAGTTAGATGTGATGTTTGTAAGAGAAAAAGTGAAATGATTATGGATTTGATGTAACATTATGCCTTACAAACTATTTTAGTCTTTTTTTTTTTTTTTTTGTTGGTTGTAAATTTTAGCCTAAACCAAGCTATTTTTTTTCTTGCCAAACACATAGTTGTTCACTCGGTGCTTTGGGGCTGTTTGTTACAGCTTTTAGAAGGTAATTATAACTTATTTTAATTTAAGAGTCTGTATCAGATAGTTTGGTGAAGTTTTTACTTATAAATTATTAGGCATAAATAACTTAAATAAGTTTAAAAAATTAAATTATTTGGAAGCTAAAAAATAGATACATTTAGTTTTTACTTTTTGATTATTAATTTTTAACTAAAAATCCATCAAACAGGGTCTTTATAAAATCTAAAATTTCAATATCATTTCACTTCACGACATAAAAATATTTAAATATTGTTATAAATAAAAATTAAGAAACGGTAAAATTTATGAAAAGTAAACTTGATGACTTTTTTCCAATCTTGTATAATATTAACAATTGTGGTAGATATCTCATACATACGTAACCCCCACAACTTCTATTCTCATCTCAATTACTTATAATGTGAGGTCAACACATACATGAGTGAACCTCACACACACATCAAGGGCCAAAATCAAATTCAAGGTTATGGAACTCCCAAAAACAGAGATCCCAAACATTTCTGTAATATTAATAACTTACAAAAAGTAAACTTACGTCTCATTTGTTTGGGCATAAAATAATTTTAAAAAAATAAATTTTACATTTTTTGGCTTTTGGGATGATAAAAAATAAAATTAATGAAAAATATTTTTTATGATCAATAAAAAATAAGCTTATTTAAATAAAAAAAATATATTTTTAATTTTTTAAAGACAAAAAAATTCAAATTAAAATTTATCAATATTATCATATTATCATCACCTCACTTCCATCACTACACCACCACCAGCAGGGCTACTGTCACAATTACTATTAAGGATGCTCAGCGAATATTTCAATATGTCCAAATCGACTGAACCGAACTGATCCGTTGTATTTTAGACGGATGCGTGATGACGAGCGAACGGTTACGGATTGATTTTTTTTTTAATCCACCTAGTTTTGGAAGTATGGCGAATTTGAGATTCCTTTACCCGTAACTAAAACGCCGATCCGCGGTATTTTGAATGGATGCATAATGACGAGCGAACAGTTGCGAATTGATTTTTTTTCAATCCGCCTAGTTTTGAACAGATGGCGGATTTGAGATTCCTTTAGCCGCAACTGAACCGTCAAACCGCAAGCACCTCTAGTAATTTGTAAGGTTTTGTGTTTTCAATTTGTTTAGATATTCTGTTTATATTTTCAATTGAAAAAGAGTTTAGATATTCTGTTGTGTTTTCAATTTAGAAATTCTTTTATCAAATGGCAAGTGTTGATTTTTGGTATTTTTATGTAAAAAATATAAGGCTTAATTTTGTCATTATTTTAAAAAATCAAATTAAATAGTTTTTGAATAAAAAAAAGTAATGAAATAATTTTGATAATATTTTTTTATATGTATTTATTATTGGTATTTGACAATTTACTTAATAATCTTTTGGTTATGTTGAGTTGAATTGTTATTAAAAAAAAATATATTAACAAGTTGTTGTATTATGTTCAAAATTTGTGAAAGTTTAAACCGTCAAACCAATTTGCATTCATTCGCCAATCCGCTCAATCTGCATCCGCCAATTCGACGGGCAAATGTGGATTAATTTTTTCCAATCTGCCAATCCGATGAACAGATAGCAAATTAGAGATTCTTCGACCGCAATCGAACTGCAAACACCCCTAATTACTATTGTCATCACCACCATTGCCATCCCACTGCTTCCACCTTCGTCCTATCATCACCATCACTACTAAACATATAAAAATATTTTCTTCACAAAATATTTTTTATAAAAGAAAATTCAAAAACTCTCGTACCAGTGAACTGAGGGTTATTTTTTTGTTTTTCAAACTTAATAATTGATGTGGTCTCCACAAAAATTGTCTGGTCATTCAGATCTTCTGTCCAGTTTTGTGGTGTCTAGATCCACAAGTTATTGATTGGTCTAGGACAACGTTATGTGGCGTTTCACAATTAGTAAAGAGGTGAGACTCGCGATTTTATGTTGGGTGATTAAGAAATATAAAAGGATATGAGAGTTTGCAATTGGTCTAAGATATAGCCACGTAATACCCTAAGAACAATTAATAATTTTTCATCAAGATCATATGGAGTTTTAACACATAAAAAAAAAATTTTAAAAAAAAAGAAGAAAGAATTATATGCAGGTGGGAATTGGGAAAAAAAATTACAAACATATAGGGGTGCAAGTGTCTGTAATGATATGCAAATAAAAGACTGTGGGAGTGCAAGTGTCACTTGCAACTCTCCATGTGTTGGTTTTTTTTTTTTTCAACTCCCACCCTCATGTAATTCAAAAAAAAAAAAAAAGGAAAAACAAATGAAAGTGACGCTGTTATGGAATATTTGGATAACCATCAAAAGACATACAATTGGAATTCTAATGAGTTTTAGGCTAAAGTAGAAATAGGAGAAAGTTTTACCATGTGGGAAGGCATGTCATGTGGTAAACCACATGGTATGATTTATAGTGGTGAATAGTGAAGGTTTTATCACCTATAAATAGGTGAGTTTGTATGGTAATGAAGATATAGAAAAATTATATATTACATGTGTGATTCTTTATTTCCTCTTCTATTGTGGCTCTTTCTTCTTGATTTTCTTTAATTTTATAATACGTTATCCGTACGAGATTCTAGCGAGCTGAGAAGACATAGCTACTGGGTGGTTGTAGTAAGTATAAATAAATTCTAAAGCTAATTTTATATTTCCTTCATATATTTACGTGATACTAAATATATTGTTTTTGTTAAATTTAGTAAACATGTCAAATCCTTTAAAATTAGAATTCTCTGCTCTTGATATTTATGGAACAAATTATTTATCTTGGATTTTTGATGTTGAGATCCACCTTGAGGCAATGAATCTTGGAAATACTATAAAACATGAAAATGAAGCATCCCTATAAGATTACACAAAGGCAATAATATTTATTCGCCATCATCTCCAAGAAGAATTAAAAAATGGATACCTCACGGTAAAAGATCCATTAATTCTGTAGAATAATTTGAATGAGAGATACGAGCACCAGAAGACCGTAATCCTCCCAAGAGCTTGTTATGATTGGTTGCACTTGAAATTGCAAGATTATAAATCAGTTAGTAAGTACAACTCTACTTTATTTGAAATAATGTCTTGATTAAAATTATGTGGATAAAAAATTACTGAAGAAGATATGCTTAAAAAAACATTCTCTACATTTCACGCTGATAATGTGCTCCTGCAGCAGCAATATAGAGAACGTTGTTTTTCAAAATACTCTGAACTGATTTCATGCCTTATTTCTTGTAGTTGAACAAACTAATCAATTGTTATTGAGAAATCATCTATCCCGTCCAACTGGTTCTGCTCCATTCCCTGAAGTGAATGAGGTTGCATTTCATGGCCGTGAACGATGAAGAGGTCATGGTTTTTGACGTGGCCGAGGTCGAAATAATTACCGATTTCCTGGGGGATATGTTCAAAAAAATAACATGCCATTCCACCAGAAGTGGAATAATTCTAGAATATCACAAAAAAAGAAAAAAGGTTTACAGAATAAATCTTCCAAGAATCATGAAAATGCTTGTTACAGACATGACATGGTAGGGCATTGGTCGCATACCTGTCATACGTCTAAACATTTAGTGGATCTTTATCAAGCCTTGATAAAAGAAAAAGGAAAAGGAATTTTGAAGCATTTCATAGATCATTATGAACCCATTGATATTAATTACCTTGATGTTTCCGATTTCTTTGAAGATTAATTGGTGATGAAAATGTTCACATTGATTAACTTGATTTTCTAGATATCATGATGTATTGTCCTATTTTGATTATGATTTTGAAGTTTGTATTTTTGAGTTTAATAGTTTGTATGTTTTTGCTTTAAGTTTTAAGAATAATGAATTCAGTTTTTTATAGACTTGGCTTTCATTGATGCATTGACTAACTCCAAAATGATTGGTGATGATATTTGTCTAGTGAACAGTGCAACCACACACACAATCTTACATGATGCAAAATATTTTATATAATTAGTCATGGGAAAAGCTAATATCAATACAATTTCAGGTTCTGCAAACCTAATTGAGGGCTTTGAAAGAGCCAATATTATGTTGTCAAATGGAACAAAAATTTGTATTGATGAAGCTTTGTATTCTACCAGATCCATAAGAAATCTGTTAAGTTTCAAAGATATGTGTCGTAATAGTTATCATATTGAAACTATAAATAAAGGTCAGGAAGAGCATTTACTGATCACTTCAACTAATTCTAGCTAGAATCTAGTATTAGAAAAACTTTATATATTTTCATCTGGATTATATTATACGACAATAAAAATGATTGAGTCACCTATTGTCATGCACCAGAAGTGCTCTGACCCAAAAACATTTATGCTATGACATGATTGACTCGGGCATTTCTGATTTATAATGATGCGTCGAATAATTAAAAATTCACATGGACATCCATTAAAGAACCAGAAGATTCTTTTACCAAATGATTATCCATGTTCTTCCTGTTCACAAGGAAAATTAATTAGCAGACCATCACCCACAAAAGTAATTGTTGAATCTCCATCATTTTTGCAAAGAATTCAAGGGGATATATGTGGACGAACCCATACACCCTTCTTATGGACCATTTTTGTATTTTATGGTTTTAATAGATGCATCAACCAGATGGTCACACGTTTGTTTACTTTCTACACGTAATGTTGTATTTGCCCGACTCTTTTCTCAAATAATTAGATTGCGAGCACATTTTCTAGACATCATATCAAGACAATTCGTCTTGATAATGCCAGTGAATTCACATCTCGAGCATTTAATAATTAGTGCATGTCCTTTGGCATTGATATTGAACACCCTGTTGCACACACTCATACCAAAATGGTTTAACTAAATCTTTCATTAAGAGACTTCAATTGATGCTCGGCCTTTGCTTATGAAAAACAAATTACTTGTTTCAGTATGTGATCTTGTTATATTGCATGCAACATCTTTGATTCATGTTAGACCAACAACATACCATGAGTATTCACCATTACAACTTGTATTTAGTTAACCACCAAATGTTAGTCACCTTAGAGTGTTTAGTTGCGCTGTTTATGTCCCTATTGCACCTCCACAGTGCACTAAGATGGATCCACAACATAGGCTTGAAATTTATATTGGTTTTGATTCTCCATCAATCATTAGATATCTAGAACCTTTGACTAGTTATGTATTTAAGGCATGATTTGAAAATTGTCATTTTGATGAAACAATTTTCCCATCATTAGGAGGAGACAAGTCGTAGTCTGAAGCTCGACAGGAAATCACTTGGAATACTTCGATGTTATCTGTAATAATCCTTACCGATGATTAACTGTTAGACCATGATTAAGGGTACCTAATCAGTAATTAAAATGGAATTCTGAATTAATTGCATATGTGTTGCTTTATTTGTGTTTCTATCTGTCTATCGTAGAGATGTCTGTTTGTGTTTTTGCTTTGTTCTGCGAATTGAAGGCCTTATCAGCATCCTATTATGAAATTGACTTGGTTTCTATGTTATGTAGAATTTTTAGAATTTTATGGTAGGTCTAATTAAAATTTGATTCGGAATCAAATAATTAGATTAATTAATTATAAATTGATTAGGCTAAGCTAGATTAATTAGTGGAGCCTATATAAGGCTAATGTTAAGCCTTAGATCATTTTACACACTCTCACTTCTCATCTTCTTGACTTCAAATGTGAGAGAGAAGGAAGAGGAAGGAAATTGAGCTCAAGCTAAGGGAATTGCTAGGAAATTGAAGGAATGAATCTAGAGACTCAAGAATCTAGCCTTTTGAGCCTAAATTGGGAAACCTAGGTAAGAATCCAACATTTAAGTTATATGATTATGACATTAAGAACTTGAATTCAAGAGAATTGAGTTGAGCAATGCATAATTTGAGCCTAAGTGGTTGAAGATAAGAATTAACCTTGCATACATGTGCATTTCATGGAGTTTGATGTTGTTTTCAAAAGAATTCTCTCATGCATGTGTCCATCTTACCTTTATTTTGAGAATCCATCTTGTTAAATACCATTTCATATCAATTGATCATGGTTTTGGAAGCTTTGAAGTCAAGATAAAGCATGCATGTTATGTTTTCAAAGAATTGAGTTTTGTTTTGTACAATTGGCAAGCTTTTGGGCCTTGATTTTATGAAATGATTTTGAATCCCCAATGTTTTCCAAGTTCACACATGTTTCCTAAGTTTTTGGCCCAAAATGATGAGTTTTGATGTGTTGAATTCGAGTTTTGAACATGGAAAAGCAATCTGGAAATTCCAGATTCTGTCTCTCCGCTCGAGCGACAGAACCTGCGCTCGAGCGACCACTCTATATTTTGCACTCTCGCTCGAGCGTAAAATGCATGCTCCCAGAAGTAACACATTTTTGCAGACTGCTAGAGTGACAAGAGTTACGCTCGAGCGATCATCAAGCGTGCGTTGAGCGGAAAAATCAAGCAACCAGTACTTTTGCAAAGTTTACAGACCGCTCAAGCAAAGGAAGCTGCGCTCGAGCGATCACTCACATTTTTGAACACCCGCCAGAGCAAAGAAAGTTATGCTCGAGCGAGGCCGTTGTTTTCAGCATATCTGACTAAGTGTTTTCAAGTGCATTCCAGCATCCTTATTGCATCCTAGGCATTCCTAGGTCGAAATTAAGACGGAATAATGAGGATAAGGGCTAAGAACACACTTAGAACAGAATAAAATAAGATAAGTATGACCCAAGCATGTGTTTCAGTATACGTATCTGTTATGTTTGTGTAGGTCACGCGCCGTGAGTTGTTGATCCATTGGTTGCTATCAAAGTTATCTGTGCAGTTATCTGTGAGTAATAACTTAGTAAAGCTACGTTTAATATGAAGTACTTTCTGAGCATTATGATATGATATGAACTGTTTCTAAATGATACAAAAGGCTGTTTTGTGATCCCATGAATGATGATCCATATCTTTGACATCTATTTGTGGTATCCTTAGCAGAGGCCCTTGCTCAGGGGACATAATACTGTGACTTATGGTCACGAGGCCCTCGCTTGGGGGAAACAATACCGTAGCATAGGCCCTCGCTAAGGGGAAACAATACCATGGCCCATGCATGAGATATGTTACTCGGTACCGAAAGTTCTTTTATGAAACTTGATATGCTTGACCAAAGAGATATGTTAATGCTAATGGATGCACCACACATGATTTGAATGTGAATAAGAATATGACACTGTTTCTGATACGAACATGAATATGATTCCGGTTTACCTAAAGATTTGAAAACTGTTCTGGACATCATTCATAAAACTCTTTATTCTATTATTATTCACTGAGCTTCACTTACTATTTATATATGTATATAGGTGATCAGGCACGTGACCAGACCCAAAGTTGATGACCTGGAGTCTCAATCGTGTCAGCCAGCTGTTGTGCTTCTTGAGGAGATTCCCTTTTGTGGCACATACATGTTTGAGACTTTGTTTTCTTTTGGACTATAAATAAGTTTTCTGTTTATGTGTACATTGGGCTAAGCTCCCTTTTGTTATAACTGTAATGTATGTGACATGGATTACTGTAATTATGACGTCACGCCTATGATATAAAGTTTTGAAATTTCTGTCCCATATATGTCAACACAGTTTTATGGACTATGTTTGTTTCTATACTTCCGTTAGCCCCTTATATTTTGTAAATTAGGTCAGAGGGCTTTGGTAATTCGAGGATTACTGGCCGGTTATGACGCCAAACCTGTAGGGGTGAGTTTGAGTCGTGACATTGTCTCATCTTGATCCTTGTAATAATCAATGTGAACTAGAAGTTCAAAGGATCATTCATTTGCAAAGTATTGCAAATCAGTTACCGGATGCATTCACTGACAAAAAAAATGTGACAAAATTTTACATACCATCAGCTAATACCCCAACAAGAATTTATGTTCTTGTCAGACAATCAGTGGGTATAGTAGTAAATGAGTCTAAGGTACGCCAGAAGCGTGGGAGACCCATTGGTGCAAAAAACAAAATTCCTCGAAAGAAGGAAGCTTAAGAACAAACAATTGGTACTTGTAGCTCGACTTTTTCGCGCCCCCTTTCAGAAGCTCGAAAGAAGCCCTACAGTTCGAACTCCCGCGGTTCTGAATCTAATCTCACAAGTGCAATGTGAAATTGATAAACACCAAAGAGTCCAAATCTGACAAATCGTTTGAAAAATTGATTTTGAATAAAAAAATGCCAAAATTGGACTGTTTTGCCAGATACAGAGTCGCCACCTAAATATTTTATTTTTTGGAAAAAATTTGGAAACCCATGACTCTGCCAAAGGCCATGTGTCCGTCATCACCAAAGTTGCCTCAGCTCGGGAACTTAGGTATGAGAGGGGAAGGTCATGAATTGAGCATCTCCACTTGCCGGATCAAAGATCGGCCTCTACTAAACATGATATGATTTTTATTAACATTATATGCTTTTGTTTAGGTTATTAGGCTAGCATTACTATGTAATGTGCACAAGCAAGTATAGACTAGTTTGTCCGAATTGGAACAATTCAATTTCATGTTTGTTTTCGAAAAGGGTTTGAATTTTGCCACCTCAAGTGGGCTTAAAGTTGCGAATTTGCCACTAGACATAGTGGGCTTAAAACGTTCATTCATTGAATCATTCCAATTCAAATAACAAGCCTTCATTCACAGGCATTCAAATTGTTTATCAATTAAGCATTTAGCCTCATGGCAAGCATGTTAGACATGGCAATCACTCACACTCATGCAAGTATGCTAAAGCACTAAAACTCACCTAGTACTCCAAGCTAAGAAAAACCAAGTTAGAAAAAATGCATGATTCCTAATTTATGTCAAATTACTAATGCAATACATGCGATAATGCAACTAAGATAGGCTCAGCTACTTAATATGTTATTTACAACAATTTCATAGCATGCGTTTAAACACGTATTCAACGAGGTATTGAAACAACAATGCAGTTAGAATAATGAACTGAGCCTCGGTGCATGTAATATAAAATGAATGGATGTAAGCATAAGGTATGCTAATTGAAATGTGATGCTCCTAAATTAACCATTAAAAGCGGTTAAGTAAAAGGGAGAAAGACATGTGATTGGAAGACTTACACATTATTACATTACGCTCTCACGAAGGAGAGTCCGAATGAATAAAGCTAAGCTAACTAGCAACTAATTAAAGCTAAACTAATTAAGCTAACTATTACAAACCAAATGAAATAAATAGCTAAACTAATTAACTAATTATTACAACACTTTGAATTTAACTAACTAGTAAGCTAATTAAATTACACAAATGCAAGTAAGCTAAGTAATTAAAGTATTTAACTACTCTACCACTACTCTGCCTCGGGAAATGGAAGATGTGCATGCGCATGCTTGGATATCACCTGAAAAGACCTCCGTTTTGCTCCCGAAAGCCTCTGTTTGCAGAGTTGAACATTTCCATAACCATTTTGCTCCACCTTACGAATACTCAGCTGAGGTTTGCATCAGTGGCCAGCCGGCCACTGGTAAAGACTACCAAACACCTGCCGGCCATGAAAGTGGCCTACCGGCCATTAATGGTGCTCTGCCGGCCACCTGCCGGCCACTGATGCACTAGTTCATTTTGCTACAACAGAGGACAAACAGAGCAAAAAGAGGGTATTCTCAAGGGTTGTTTGCACAACTCACCCCTACTTTTCATGAGCAAATCCAAGGAGTGGTAAACTTAAGCCACAAACCACCAACTCAAGCAATTTCATTGCGTGATGGCTTGTGATTCAAGATGTACAATCTCAATAAATGCAACACAAGGAAAACAAAAACCATCATTTTATCATGCATGATCAAGGGCAATGGAAACCTAGGAAAGTTAACACATTTCATCACTTTGAGTATGAAATGTCTCAATTTTCCTTGTGTTCAATTAACGTCCAATTGAACACAACAAGTTATTATCTTGCTCACTTTTAGTCCTAAGTTTTAGTTACTCATTTTACTTTACCAACCATCCTTTAATCCAATTAAGTCCAAAAGGTGAATTAAAATCCTCTAATGGAAAGAAAGCTCAAGACACAAGTTGCTTTGGGTATGAAAGAAGCATCATACCGTTGGTAATGAACCCCATAAGGGATTAAACTATTAAGTATGAAATCTCAATTTCACAGTTAGGCAAGCAAGTGGCTTGACACCACTTTCAAAGAAAAATTAAAAGTCAAGAAAGAAGGGAGGTTACAGAGATTATACTTGCTGAAATTAAGTATGAAAAGCCAAAAACAATGCAATCAACTCAAACAAGTGGTGTCTAAAGGCCTAAAACACTAGGCTTGTGTGGACTATTACACTACAAGCATGCAAAACAAGACTCAAATGACTTAAACAACCCAAAACAGAGTTAAAGCAGCCTAAATTAGAGGCTAAAACATGCTGGAATTAAGCTACAACAAGCTAGAAAAATAAGCTTACACATGGCACCAACTAGGCTAGAAAACAAGACACAAGGATGGGAGGCTAACCCCTCCAAATTTGGACTTCAAAACATGATTTTCACCACTGAAAAAGCTCTAAAAATCAATGTTTAAAAGCTTGGAAAAAGATTTTGAAAGTGAGAAACACAAGTGGAAAAGCCTTACAAACAAGGTACAAAGAAGGGTGAACCACCCCCTACCTTAAAATGGCCTTTACCCACAAATTTTAGCCCACAAAGACAGAGTTTTTATAGCCCAAAAACAACCCAAAAATAGTGGAAAAAAGATAGAAAAACAAGTATGCAAAGTAAGCTAATAAAGCAAATATTATACCTCTTGAAGAGAATAGTGATTCTAGGCAACAATTCAAGCCAAAACCAACTTTAAGAGCTCAAAAAAGGCCTCAAGGAACCTCAGCTCAAAGGTGATCAACTTTGGTTAAGGAAGTATAGGCAAGAGTGTAGTGTAAGTAGGCAACAATATAGAGAATTTGTAGAGAGAGAATTATAGAAAGAGAGGAAAATTTTTGAGTTCAAAATTTTCTAACCTTTCTACAAGGGAGAGGGGGTCTCTATATATAGAAAACATGAAATTTCTACAAGGAGATCCAGTCCTCCAAGTGTGGACAGATGCATGCATCTGTGCAACCAGCTAGCACAGTTGGCAAAAAATATCTGCAGAAAACACTGGTGGCTGGCAAGTCACATCAGTGGCCGAAAAATCAAAAGTGATGGCCGATAGCCTCTAGGGATGGCCGGCAGGCCACCAGAGGTTATAGGCTAGAAAGATCAAGGCCTGGTCCAAAAATGAGACAAAATGGATGCAGGGTTTGAAAGACTCAAAGTTGTGGTGTTCCGCTGAAGACTTCGAGCACTTGGCAAGAAAACAGACTCATTATCCAGTATACCTGCAAGGATGTTCAAGTCGTAAGGGCCGTAAAAAATGGGGTGTCTATAGTTGTCCCTCTTTGACAAAACTCGGAGTCATGAAATAACGTGAGTGAATGTCGAAACACAGAGACGACCCATTTTGACAAGGTCGTAAGACTTGGACAAATAATCGAGACAGAAAACAAATGGTTGAATCCGCATGCTGCCTACGTATCCCTTTGCAAGGAATCAAAATAGCGTAGTTCTGTAACTTATGATCATGCAATGAGGCTATGCAATGAAACATTTGAATGCAACGGCAATGCAAAGAAAATGCCACATTTAAACAAGCCGAAACAAGGTACAACAATTCCAATTATGAAAAGGAGTAAGTAAATACACACGCCACGTGTGGGAATCACAAGCCAAACCACATTTCATGCAGAAAGGATGTAAGAAAATTATGCAAGCTTAATTACACGTCGCGTAGGAAAGGGGAAGGGCGACGTAACCGTCGGGCACACCCGAGGTCTTAACCGAGAACCTAACGCGTTGCACGTATGAGGAGAAAAGGGTGGTGTGAACATCGGGCGCGCCCGAATGTTTTTTAACCAATTGAAAATCCTAACGCGTTGCATGCGAGAGAAGGAGAGGTGGTGTGAACACCGGGCACACCCGAATGTTTTTAACCGATTGAAAATCCTAACGCGTTGCACGCGAGAGGAGGAGAGGTGGTGTGAACATCGGCGCACTTGAATGTTTTTAACTGAAAATGATGGTGTGAATATCAGGTGCACCCGAATGTTTTTAACCGAAAAG
Source organism: Camellia granthamiana (assembly GCA_036172215.1). Lineage (NCBI taxonomy): Eukaryota > Viridiplantae > Streptophyta > Magnoliopsida > Ericales > Theaceae > Camellia > Camellia granthamiana. The sequence continues at coordinate 18,748,810 of CM069913.1, forward strand.
AATGATGTGAACACCGGGCGCACCTGAATGTTTTTAACCAAAAATGATGGTGTGAACACCGGGCGCACCCGAATATTTTTAACCAAAAAGGATGGTGTGAATACCGGGCGCACTCGAATGTTTTTAACCGAGAAAGATGGTGTGAACAATGGACGCACCCAAATATTTTTAACCAAAAAGGATGGTGTGAACACCGGACGAACCCGAATGTTTTTAAGCGATTGAAGAAGGATAGTGTGAACACTTGGCGCACCCGAATGTTTTTAACCGATTGAAGAAGAATGGTGTGAACACCGGGCGCACCCAAATGTTTTTAACCGAGAAGGATGGTGTGAACACCGGGCTCACTCAAATGTTTTTAACCAATTGAAGAAGGATGAGAACTCTTCTGAATGAATCGTACATACAATATCGTGCATGAATGAACCGTACATACAATATCGTGCATGTGTAAGAAAGAAACTTAACAAATGTGACATAGTAAGAATGCATGTTCTATGCAAGACAAACAACCGAGATACAATGTTAATGGCATGTTCTATGCGAGAAACAAAAACGGAGGCATATTCTATGCATGATGCAAGAGCGGAAGCATATTCTATGCATGAAACAAGAGCGAGAGAATATTCTATGCGTGAAACAAGAGCGAGAGCATATTCTATGCGTGATTCATAACATGATGCAAGACACGCATGAAATGCATATCTTATGCAACAACATATGTGAAATGCATATTTTATGCCATAAGGTGAAATGCATGTTCCATGTAACAACGTATAGGAAATGCATATTCTACGCAAGGTACCAAAGCATAATTTGACAAAAATAAATTCAGTAGCAACTTTCGATTTACCTCTCGGAAGAGTTACAATATGTTTAAAGGATACACCTCATTCATGTTGACAAGTGACGAACATCGCGCACCGAAAACACAGTTTTGAGCTTCTCAATCTGAACCAAACAGTGAACAATCCCTTCATTTCTTGGAAACCAAGGACACAAAATAGCATCAAGACTCCAAGGGAAGCCGCCGGCCACAAGGGGAGGCCGCCGGCCAGGTGTCGGCCATTGGTGAGCCTTGCCGGCCACTTGCCGGCCAACGATGGCAGCTCGGGGGCAATTATGACTTTTAGCCTCGGGTCTTTAAATATACAACTCAACACTTCATTTCCTCACTTCCCTAGGGCCGAAATCTTTCTCCCTCTCTCTCTAGACACTCATTCTCTCTAGATTTGCATTTCTACGCATTTTCCAACACCCCGCGCGAAGTTGATTCGCTAAAACCTCTTTGTTCTCTTCACTTTGAACCGATTGAAATTTGATTTCGGTGCTTTTTCCTTCATTTCCACCATTCTAGGCTTATTCCCCTCGAGGTTCTCTCGGGTTTTGTGCACTTTTCCTGACTTTGACTTTTTCATCATTTTTCTCTCTCCTAGGGTTGACTTATTCCAAGTTTACCCCCCCTTTTTTTTTCTTCACTTTTCACCCACTTCGCACCCAATTTCCAGATGGCGAATGAGATCCCTCACGATAGAGCTCCTCCAGAGGCTTCCCTAGTAATTTCACATATTCCCGAGATAGTAGAGCCAGCAGCTGACCTTGAGGCAAACCTGGAGGTAGAGTTCGAGCCAGAGCCGCTACTGCTGAGGGTACGACCTTTCGATCCAGAGAGATATCATCTTCAGACACATATCTTACTTGTCTCTGGAGGCATCAGACACTTCACCGAGTTTGCTCGTGGCGCACCAGAGGACTATTTGCTGAGGGAGCCAGCTTTCCACCTGTCAACTATTGCTGTTGAGGTATGAACTTTGTTTTTATGCATTCCTGCCTTTCTTTACTTGCATTTCTTGCATTGCCTTTTATTCGACCATATTATCATCACTGTTTTGTCTTATCCAACTGTTCTTTGCCACAGGGCAAGGGTCGTGCCTTCAGAGGGTACCGTGCTACGACCGCCCCAGATTGGTTCGACGAGCTCCCCACTGGAGTTCATGACATCGTAGAGGAGGCTAGATTTGGCCTATTTTGCTCTGGCCTGACGCGGGTCACGGTGAGCCGTCCTCTCTTGAGAGCACTCATGGAGAGGTGGTGGGACACCACCAACTCCTTCCACTTTTCCATCACAAGGGAGATGACGATGACTCTCTATGACTTCGCCATGATCACTGGCTTAGAGGTAGGGGTGATCTGATCCCTCTTGATATAGAAATGGAGGAGTGGGAGGTGGCCTGGTTCGAGCTACTAGGAGCACATCTACCTATATACCGGACATGCATGGTGAGATATACCCGGTTCGCTGAGCGATTCAGGGAGCGCGAGCCCGAGACAGTGGAGGAGACAGAGTAGTATGCCAGGGGCTTCCTGATGTTCGTCTTCAGTACCACCTTGTTTTCGAACAAGTGGAACACCGTAGGCCTATATTTGCTAAGCACCCTGGTGACCCTTCCTCGGGTTCGCTTCTACGGCTGGGGCAGAGCTGGCATCGCCACGCTATATGGATATATGAGCTCGACCTCCCGTATGAGAGGAGACTTGATCGGAGGATACTGGCGAGCCTGGGAGGTACACATATCAGTTCTCTCCTAGCACTTTACATTTTCTGCTTTACATTTCTGCTTTACGTTTATGCAATACCTGTGCTTTCTGCTTTGCATTTTCTGTATCTGCTCACATATTGTGCTTTCTGCTTTGCACTTTCTGTATCTGCTCATACCGTATTGATCACATATCACTGCATTTTCTCCGCAGCTATGGGTCTATGCATACTTTCCGACTCTCGCCTCAAAGTCTGTAGAGGAGCTTCCCCTGATAGTCCCCTACTCACAGAGGTATGACGACTGGCTCCAGCGTAGGACCCACGAGCCTTTTACATTATTCCGCCACTACTTTGACACCATGGCTGCTCATGAGGTAACCCGAAACACAGTCATTTTTACTTTATCACTGTTCTGATTCATATATAACAACTGACAGCAACTAATCATCTGTACAACCTCTATTTGTAGATTATGTGGCAGCCATAGGCGATGATGCCAGTGGGGGTTCGGGACCAATATGCTAGGGCTTGGGCCACCTCCCGCTACAACATTATACTCAAGGGCCCAGTCTGTCGGGCCTGGTTCTTAGGGGAGCGCTTCGTACGCCAGATTGTGGACCTGTCTGACCCGATCATCCCGATGGCTCTACCAGAGTCCATGCGATCTACAGATGGCCTATCTATTGGGGAGGTCATCAAGTTTATGGTAGGCTTGGATGCTGACTACATCTGAGCAGAGGGAGATTATGCAGCCTTCATTCAGACATATCTGATGCCACCCCTGACCGGTGCTCATGGAGATGAGGAGGCGAGAGCTCCTGCTGTGAGAGAGAGAGGCCTAGAGTGACCCGGGCGAGTAGGGCTCATGGTAGAGGGGCTTCTCGAGCGAGGTAGAGGACTGATTGGCCAGAGCTTCCGACCGCATTGATTTATTGGTGGCATATCAGGGAGGCTTATCAGGTCCCGATTGAGCCTGTAGTAGCCGGACACGAGCTTGTCGAGGTTCGAGGCCCAACTCCGGTATGAACCACACTTTAGCACTTACACTCCACATTTCATTTCAGATATGTTTACTGCGAACACTGATCATTCAAATACATTTGTAGGCATCCATCGAGTACACAGAAGGCGCCCTCAAGCTGATAGCCTCGTTGATGGGGATGGTATAGAGGAAGGAGACACTGATCGGCGTCTATGGTATACCGGTAAGTTCTTCAGTTTGCACTCCAGACATCAAATTTCCACTGACACACTAACACTGACATTTCAACTGAAAACTTCTCAAACTGTACTGATACACTGCATCTGACACACTACACTCACACACTGTATTCATACACTGTATCTGACTTCGCATATACTCATTCTACACACCCTGTTTACATATGATACACATGATGTAACTGATATGTGACAACTGTCTTTTCAGATCCCACTCATGCCGATGGCACTAGCGGCAGCTGCAGCACCTGCACCAGCAGTACCTCCTCTAGCAGTAGGGAGGAGAGAGAGATGAGCTCCAGCACGCGGCTGAGGCAGAGCTAGGGGCACCCGAGACAGGAGTGGCCCTTCAGAGCCCATTCTGAGTGATGATGATGTTAAGACGAGTGACTCTGAGGAGGCAGCGAGTCAGTATTCGGAGTCATCGAAGAGTGGAGACGATGCCGGCTCGGGTTCCGAGAGCGGAGGCGATGATGCTAAAAAGGGCTCTGGAGCAGAGAGCAGAGATGGCACCGACTAGGGCTCTGGTTCAAAGGGAGATTCAGACAGCGGTGCTGATAAAGACAGTGCCCCAGAGTCCTCCCCTCCGAGGAAGAGAACGAAGAGGGCCTCTCAAGCCTGAGGCGACCGATGCTAATTTTTTTTTATTTTTTTTTTGTATTTTTGCTGAGTTTATTTTTGTTGGCAGCATTAGCACATTTGTATAGCTTTAGATAGGTTTATTTGCTTTAAAACTTGTACTCTCTTTTTGTAAAAAAAAAAAAAAAAACCATGATTGGAATAAAAGTAGTTTTTATGAAAAAGTGTTGTATTTTGCATCATGAGCACCACATTACATGGAATGGACATGGAATCAAATTGGCCAAGATAACACTCTTGATTGAAACAAAAAATAATCGGGTAATGAAGCGACCAATAACTGACATAAAAAGCAATATACAACTCCATAAACAAATCAACAACAACTCGATAAAGCAAAACAACTCAAACACAACTCGACAAACTTGCTAAAACCAAAAAGACTCAAAACAAGACCTTAAAACACACAAAGAGCAGAGCAGAACAAAACATATGCTTCCAGCACTGTTCAGCACAAGGGTGGACAGTAGGTCAAAGTGAGAGACTGCTAGCCACAAACAGAGGTTGCCGGGCACCTGCCGGTCATGAGAGGTGGCCTACCGGCCATCAATGTCCTTTGTCGGCCACCAATGTGGCTTGCCGGCCATCAATGTGAAGGACATTCAAATTGTTGACACCTGGCTTCCATTTACTGCCTTATCTTCTACAAAAGGTTGAGCTACGTGATTTCTTCATTTCAGCTGCAAATTCTTCACAAATGAAGCCATTTTTGGCCGAAAAACTCTCGGATTGGATTGCAACTTTGGATGGCTCGAAAAAGGTGAATTTTTAGGATTTCGGTATAAATGCACTTTTCCTGCTAAGTCGTTCTCCACTTTGTTTTCCGTTCCTTTTTGTCACGGCTAGATGTTAGAACCCGATTACATATGTCTTTAGCTTTGGGGGACAAGAGATATGCCCGACAATCGAAGAATTTCAAGCGTTAATGGAATCTCGGTGCGATGAGAAAATCATACCTCAGCCCTATTTCAGCTACATCCACGCTTTGGGACGGATATGTGGGCTCACTCTACATGAGGCTCAATCTTTGGTTCACAACGGAGAGCTGGATATTCTTAGCCTGATTCATCAATTTTTTGACGTCGGTGGTCAAGACGACCTTCTTTGGTGTGGTTTTCAGTAACACGCACTTTGCTTGTGTATGTTAGTTCATTTCCTTCTTGCCCCTAGTTTCAGAAGGTCTGTCATTCAGCTAATTGAAGTGGCGCAAGGCCTGAAAGAAGGCAAGAGTTGCATTGGCTTGGCGCTAGCCAAGACTTTGATGGGCTTAGACACTTTCCAGCCTAGTGAGCCTCTCAGGGATAATCTTTCTTCAACTTGTCCATATTGATCGGTTGGGAAAATTCTAGGCCATCTAGGTCCATGAGAATAATAGCCCCACCTGACCAAATAGTTTTGATGATATAAGGACCAGTCCAATTGGGTCTGAACTTGCCCCTAGGGTTATGGATGGGAGCTCGATTATCTTTTAGCACCAAATCCCCCTCTTTGAGATTCCGGGACTTAACCTTCTTGTTAAAAGCCCTAGCAATCCTGCGTTGATAACCTTGGACATGGTACAATGCTTTCAGCCTTCTCTCATCAAACATCATCAGTTCTTCGAACCTACTCTGCTGCCAGTCCGCCTCTGTTATCTGACACTCGGGCATAACTCATAGGGACAGGATTTCTATTTCAATTGGCAAAACAGCTTCCATCCCATAGACAAGAGAGTAAGGAGTTGCCCCTATAGATGTCCGGATTGAAATTCTATAGCCTTAGAGTGCGAATGGCAATTTGTCTGGCTAGTCCCTGTAAGTCTCAACCATTTTTTGTAAAATATGCTTGATGTTCTTGTTGGCGGCCTCAACAGCTCCGTTGGTTTGTGGCCGGTATGTGGATGACTTATGAAAAGCCACGTTATATTTCTCCAACAAGTCGATCGCTTCTTTCTTGAAATGGGAGCCATTATCTGAAATGATCTCGTTTGGAACCCCATAACAGTAAATGATGTTGTTTCTGATGAACTTAGCCACATGCGCTGCTTTCAACACTGCGTAGGACTGAGCTGCCACCTACTTCGTGAAGTAATCAATTGCCACCAGAATGTATTCATGCCCATTCGACCCTTTCGGTGTGACTGCGCCGATGACGTCGATTCCCCAGACTGAGAAAGGTCATGGTGAAGTCATGTTGTACAACTTCGATAATGGGATGTTCATGCGATTTGCATGAATTTGGCATTTGTGGCATCGCTGAACAAAACCAATACAATCCTTCTCTATAGTAGACCAGTAATAACCTTGCCTGAGAATTTTCCAGGCTAACATTACTCCGTTCATGTGAGCTTCGCACTCTCACCCATGGATGGCCTCTATTAGACGCTTTGACTCCTCTGCTTCAACACACAACTTGTGCATTCCCAGATGACCTCTTTTATACAGTTTACCTCCGCAGATGATAAATTGAATGGCTATCCGCCGTATTGCCCTTTTATCTTTGGCATTTGCCCCTGGTTGGTAAACCTCATTTTCCAAGAAATTTCAGATATCATAGAACCAAGGGTTTTGATCTTGCGTTTCATCTATTGCGACAATAGTCTCGTAGGCTGGCGTATATCTCTGGATTCAGGCTTGTATCACTAGTCCTTCGTTCTCCATTTGTATTAATGATAACCTGCAGGGTTACTTTAAGGGGGGCCTGAGACAGAGGGATCCTATGTCCCCCTATTTGTTTGTGTTAGCTATGGAAATTCTGGCTAGAATTCTGAACGAGAAGGCTTCTCACCCCAAGTTTAAATTCCATTAGAGGTGTGAGAAAACTAGAATTGTGAATCTCTGTTTTGCAGATGATCTCATGATTTTCTATAGAGGTGATACCTTCACTATTCAGGCTATCAAGGAGGGCCTTGATGAGTTCCAGGCCCTATCTGGCCTATCACCTAGTCCTAATAAGAGCCATGTGTTCTTCTCTGGGTGTGAAAAGAAGTTGAGGGATGAGATTATGAGTATTTTGAAATTCCCTGAAGGTTTCCTCCCTGTTAGATACCTTGGGGTTCCTCTTATCTCTACTAAGCTTAAAAGTTCTGATTGCCAACAACTTGTTGAGAGAATTACTAAGAGAATTAAGAGTTGGACTAATAGATTTCTGTCATATGCTGGGAGGTTACAGCTGATCCAATCTGTCCTATTTTCTATGCAAGTTTATTGGTCCTCTTTGTTCATCCTCCCTAAAAAGGTTGTGAAAGATATTGAGGGTCTCTTCCGGGATTTCCTTTAGTCGGGTAGTGAGCTTAAGAAACATGGTGCGAAAGTGTCTTGGGATAAAGTGTGTTCTCCTAAAAATGAGGGTGGTTTGGGTCTTAAGTCCATGGAGGTTTGGAATAGGGCCGCCATTGCTAAACATATTTGGTTTATCTTCTCAGGGGGTGAGCAATCTATTTGGTGTCAATGGGTCAAGTCTTACCTATTAAAGAGGAGAAGCTTTTGGAAATTTCGTACCCCTTCTGATTCGTCCTGGGTTTGGAGGAAAATTTTGGGCCCTAGGCCTATTATTTACCCTTTAATGGAACATGTTGTGGGGGATGGTGAAGATATCTTCCTTTGGTTTGACAATTGGCACCCCCCTGGGGTCACTGTGGGCCAAGTATGCGGATAATATCATGTATGATACTGCGTTAAATGGTGAGTCTAGAGTGAGTAGGATTATCTCTAACTCAACTTGGAGATGGCCTCCCTCTATCACTATGGACATTTGTGATTTAATCCAGTCTGCTCCTCCTTCCCTTGTCCCTTTATCTGGTCCTGATAAAGTGGTTTAGATAGTGTCTCCTAATGGTCTATTCTCCATCCATTCTGCTTGGAATGCTTGGAGGACCCCCTTTGCTAAAGTCCTGTGGTCGAATCTGGTCTGGCATCCTGTATCTATTCCTAAGGCCAATTTTATTACCTGGTTTGCTGTTAATAATAGATTAAATACAGGGGATAGATTAAAGCTATTTGGCATCAACCCTACTGCCACTTGCCCTCTCTGTCAGTACCACACTGAGGATCACACTCACTTGTTCTTTTATTGCACTTTTTCTAATAGGCTATGGAAGTTCATTCAATCTAAGATTAATGTGGTGTGGCCTATTGTTGACTAGCCTACTTTGGTGTGTCACATTGCCACATCTGTTAAGGGGAAGTCTCTTGGCTCTATCATCTCGAGGCTTGCCTTTACATGTACTGTTTACCTTATTTGGCTTGAGAGGAATAATAGAGTCTTTACCAAAGCGAAAATCCTTGAAGAGATCATTGGTTTAAACATCTTTAATATGGTTAGGTTCAGAGTCATGTCCATTAAAAATCTCAAAAGGAAATCAAATGATTTATGGTTCTTGGATACTTGGAGACTGCCCTCATCCATCCTTGGTGCAGTTCATGATTAATTCTCTTGTATATTTTGCTAATAGTTTATGCAGGTTTTTCTTTTGTTTCCAGGTTATGCTTGGGCAGTACCTTCCTGGAGCTGTAAGCTATGAGTGGAGTGCCATATAAATTTAAGGGTTGAGTGAATGTGAGCCACTGTAGATGACTCAGTGATACATGCTTTCTCTAATAGTTCGCTATGCAGGTTGCTTTTGCTGGCCTTTATTGTTAGAGATTGTGTGTTGAGTGGTATGGGAGCATAACAGTTAGGTCGTGGGTTTTTGTGAGAATGTGGGTTGAGAGATGTGAATCTAATACATGAGTGTTACTAATCTTTTCTTTTTGCAGGTTTGGCTGGTATCTCCTTTCTCTGCAGGTTTGAGAGTTTACCTATTTTTGGTGTGGGCCTAGTGATGAGAGGATATATTTTTGGCTTATTTTTACATAGTTCTATAACCTTTTTCTTTGATGAGTGTTTATAATCTTGTGTGTTGAGTTCAGTTAGCCCATATTGAGTGAGTTTGTCACAGGTTATAGTCTATATTTTTACTGACTGCTATTCAGTTTTTTTTTTTTCCCGCTATTTGGTCTCTCAGGTTGTGTTAATGCTAGCACGAGAATGAGATCGCCATCTGGAGGGTGATGTGATTCCTGCGGTGTATAGCCTTGCAAGTTCGGTCATGGAGTTTGGGGTTGTTGCAGTGGACCTGGCAGTTTTCTGCGCCAGTTCTTGCACAACGCTTCTTGTTATCGATTGTCTTTATCTTTTATCCTGTGGTGGTTTTTTTTGTGGGCCCTCTTCTGGCTGTATTGTAATATTGTTTTTTGGAAATATTTGGTTCACTGGCAGCGTGTTATGCTGATTTGTCTTGTTCTGCTGCTTCTAATATAGCCAATCTGGGCTTGGGTTATTCCTTGGTATTTTGTTATTGGTATGGTGTACAGGTTGTTTGGCCCCCTAGTTTCTTTGAATAGTTTTGTTTTTTCTGTTTTGGTTGTGGTCTTCTGTCTTGCTGTTGTTCTGTATAGTTGTGGTAGGGCCTGGGGTATGCCCCTTGTAATCCTGTTTTTTTGCCTGTTTTATTTTATGACTTATTCACCCAAAAAAATGATGATCGGACGCATCTGGACTCCAAACAGGATGTCTATCATAAAAGATAGAGTTGACAAGGCGTCAGCAAACCTGTTGTTCCCTCTTAGTGGATGCGTGAAAGTAAGCTTTTCAAACCTAGGAATCAGAATGTCCAGGGTCTGGTGATAGATCTTCATCTTTTCTTCTTTGACCTTCCAGTCTCTATTTGCTTGAGACACAACTAGGTTCAAGTCTCCAATTACGTCCAACCTTTTTGTCCCTAGTTCTAGGATGGCTTCCAAACCAGCGATACACGCCTCATACTCTGCTTTGTTATTGGATACCTTGAACCAAAGTTTGAAGGCTAAAGGTATATGGGAATTTTTGGGTGCTATCAGCAACACACTTATCCCATAATCGTATTGATTAGACACTCCGTCAAAGTACATTGTCCAAATCTCTTCCTCGACTTGCAGAATAGCTTTATCTGGGAATAGGTATTCTACCACTTCATTCCCTTCTGCTAGTGATCTGCCAGGAACTCTGCTACTGCTCTCCCCTTGACCGACTTGCGAGTGACATACTTCAGATCAAATTCGAAAAGGAGAAGCAACTAACAGGCTAGCCTACCCGTAAGCGCTGGTTTCTCGAAGAGATATTTGATAGGATCTAATCTCGAAACCAGAATTACGGAGTGAGCTAACAAGTAGTGCCTTAATTTCCTGGTAGCCCATACCAAGGCTAAGCAAGCTTTCTCCAGCGGGTTGTAACGGGTCTCATATTCTAGCATTTTCTTGCTCAAGTAATAGATGGCTTTCTCCATCATATCCTTAGATTCCTGAGCAAACATGCATCCCATTGTTGTGTATGTTACTGACAGATACAAAATCAAAGGCTTTCCCGGCTCCGGCGATAACAACACAGGTGGATTTTGAAGGTACTGCTTGATCTGCTCAAAAGTGAATTGACATCGATCATCCCATCAAAATTTCTTTCCTTTCTTCAGGAGACCAAATAGTGGTTCACAAGTCAAGTTTAATTTCGAAATAAACCGTCTTATGAATTGCACTTTACCTAGAAAGCCTCGCACCTCCTTTTCAGTCCTTGGTGGTGGCATTTCTAAGATGGCCTTGATTTTGGAAGGATCTACCTCAATGCCCCTCTATGTGATCAAGAAACCAAGCATTTTCCCTGTTGTTACACCGAAAGTATACTTCTGTGGATTCAACCTCAGTCTGTATTCTCTGATTCGTTGAAAGAATTTCTTCAAGGCGGTGTAGTGGCCCTCTCTTTCTTTGGGCTTGACAATCATGTCATCTATGTACACCTCGACCTTTTATGGATCATATCACGCAGAATTGTGGTTGTAGCCCTTTGATAGGTAGCCCCAACATTCTTTAGCCCAAACGGCATCACCCTGTAGCAGTAGGTTCTCCATGGCATAGTAAATGTGGCTTTCTCTCTGTCCTCAAGTGCCATCAAAATCTGGTTATACCCGAAAAATCCATCCATGAAGGAGAGCAACGCATGACCTGCAGTGAAGTCTACCAACTCATTGATATGTGGCAGGGGAAAATCATCCTTTGGACTGGCCTTATTCAGATCCCTAAAGTCGACACAGACTCTAATTCTGCCATCCTTCTTTGGGACTGGAACAATGTTGGCCAACCACGTTGGATACTCAGATACAAACAAGAACCTTGCCTCAATCTGCTTGGTAGCTTCCTCCTTAATCTTCAAAGCCCAATTCGGGCATATTCTCTGCAATTTCTGTTTGACGGATCGGGCCTCGGGTATAACACCTCAAAAATTTAAGTTGTCCCATAAATTTTATATTAGTATTATTTAATTATAAATGAAAAAAAAACTTTAAATGTTTAATTAAATATTTCATAAAAGTAAAATATGAGATAAAATGTAATGAATTATATATTAAATAAAAAAATTAAAAAAAAAAAAAACAAACAAACAAACCGAAGCAGTGGCACGTAGCCTAGGATGATATAAGCATGCATAATGTAGACTAGTGAGTCACTGATTGGATAAGCTTGGAGGAGAAGCATTTGGAGTGTGGCTTGGGGCTCACGGATTGCCTCCCTATAAATAGGGAGGAGATGATCAAGGTGAGAAAGCAAGGACAGGGAAAGAAATACTAGAAGTAAAGAAGAAAAAGTGAGGTATTAATTTTAAGGTGAGTTATATTATATCTTGAGTTACCATAATATATTTTACGTATGTTTTGAGTTACCATAATTTATTTTACGTAAATTATGTTTTATAAATTTATTTTACGCAAATTATGTTTTATAAATTATATTAGCATTTTTAATTATGTTATTTATTTTATGAACCTTATTTTATTTAATAAGGAAAACCCATGGATATAACTGTTTATTAAAATATATTTTGAGTAATTATTTTATAAGTACCACCACAGAGGTCTCATGCCTTGGGAGACTTAAATAACCATTGGCCCTTTGATTAGTTAGTTTGTGACCCTCTGTCTATCATGGATCCACTGACACTCTGATTTCTAGTGTGGAGCAAAGTGCTGTACGGAGTTAAGTGCTACATTATTGTGGGAGCCACCTCTAGAGTTCGTACGAGACACCTCTTGAGTCCATACATCTATTCTGTTTTATACCGTGATTATGATTTCTAGTGTGGAGCAAAGTGTTGTACGGAGCTAAGTGCTACACTATTGTGGGAGCTACCTCTAGAGTTCGTACGAGCTAACTCTTGAGTCCATACATTTGTTTTGTTCCGTTCTGTACTGTGGTTATGATTATTTTATTACATACTATGTATTTTAATATCAAGCTCTGTTTAGCCCCATAATTATCCATGGTGATTTTATACCCTCATGCTCTCAATATAATATTTCTCACTCTGCCATGTGCTTATAGCTGTTTACCAATTTTCAGGCAACAAGGCAATTCAGAAATAGTTTTTGGAAAGTCTTAGACGCAGGGCTGCGGAATAGACACATAACACTTTTATAGTAATTATCACTATTCTTCATATGTAAATATCAGCTTTTTTGGTCAATAAATTTTGTTATAAAAATAGAAGCTCTAATGATTATTTTGGTACCCTCACTTAAATGTTTTTTTTTTTTTTTTTTCCGCTCGCGTTTAGTAATTTGTTTAAGAATTGGCCGGAGGTAACTCCAGTTATTGGCCATCACGATGCTTAACCCTCGGGTACGGGGAGCGGGTCATGACATCGAGGTCGAGAGGGATCCGATGCTGTACAATCTCAAGATCGATTCTAGGCATGTCTTTGTAGGACCATGCGAAAACATCTTTGAAATCTTTTAATAAAGCGACTAAGCGCTCGCGTTCCTCCGAAAACAACGTGGACCCGATCTGGACCAGACGCGGATCCTCCTTAGTGCCCACATTAAAAGCAATGATTTCATCAATAAGGGGTTTTGCAAACCTCTCAACCTCTCGATTAATCAAATTTTTCAAAACCAAAGGAATTCTTTCCTCTTCGTTTTCATCAAAATTTTGAAAATCATGATCAATGCAATAAATAAACGGTACAGAGAAATACTCAGAATCTACAGCGGCATCCTTATTCATCAAGTCCAGCTCATCCAGTTCTTTGGTTACAACCGACTCAAGAGCAAAGGCAAAAGACGACCTGGACAAGACCTTGGCATCCGGGTTATCACCTCCAGGAATACCAGACTCAGACTCAAAAGTGCCAGAATCTAATTCCGACTCCACAGACTTTGTGGAATCAAATTCTGGCTCATGACCCGACCCAGAACTACTAGATAGGTAGCCCTTCTCCAGCTGCCAAATGAGGGATGGTGCATTAGATGTATCCAAGATGCTGCTAGAAGGGTTTACACCCGGTTGATCCCCGATCATGGAAATGGTCAGATTATCCCCCAAGCTCTCTGAGTTGGCCAAAAAATCCGAAAGGAGACATGCCAGTGCTGCCCCTACTTCGAGTTCGCTGTTGTTAAAATCACTTTCTGTGTTCCATTCAGCTTCAACAGTAATTGGCTCAGCCCTTTCCTCTGTATCATTGTCTTGCAGCTGTAAGTCAAAGAAGATTTCAAAGCCGGGAACACGCTGCTTCTCCGAATTGTACCAGGGTTCGGGGAAACCGCAAAATGGGAAGTCTTCTCCCTCCCGAACAAAATGATTATTCAGGGTTCCCCGGATTGGTCTGTGCACAAGTTCATAACGCTTCCCGGTCTACTTAGCTTTGGCTCTGTCCACCATCTCTTTCCCTTTCTTAACCCAATCCTCTTTGGTGGGCGTATAGCCAAGGCCAAAGGCATGCGGGTTATGTGGCACATCGGCTAATGCTGTGATGCCCTTCCAGCCACTTCTCTCCAACCAATCCCATTCCTGGCACATTTTGGAGCTTGTTTATGAAATAGATTGATTGGGCACTGACATACAAGCCCTCATCTGCTGCCAAGATGGTTTGCACCGCTCGGGCCTCAGCTAAAGTAAACCTTGAAAGAAATACATCCTCTTCACCATGAACAATTTCCAGTACAGGCGTAGTTACCTCTGGCGGAGGATGTATAGATGAATTCCCGAACACAATAGCCACCCCCTTCCCATGGGGGTATTTCAATATTTGGTGGAGGGTAGAAGAGACAGCTTTCACTTGGTGCAACCAAGGCCTCCCCAATAATAGATTAAAAGTGGCTGGCACATCCAGGACATGGAACTCAATATTCTGTTGAGCTGGGCCCACTTGAACTCTGATCTGTACTATGCCCATAACCTCTCTGCTTGTATTGTCATATGCCCGAATCACCTGGGCTGTAGGCACGAAATCTGCTGGTTTCAGGCCAATGGCATAAGCTATGCGCGATGTACAAACATTAATAGCCGACCCAGTATCGACCAATACCACTGGCACCCACTTTTCTCTGCACTCAATAGATATGTACAGAGGTTTGTTGTGCATCGAGCTTTCTAGCAGCAATTCCTTGTCTGAGAAGGTTATAGTTGGCGCAACGCCTCCGGGCAAGACCAACCCGAAAAACTATTCAGGAGTCGTGTCAATGGACAATTTGGCTTTGTCCATCGCTGATAGTACAGCCTGTCGATGCACTTGAGAAGCCATAAGTAGACCCCAAATTAAAATATTGGCCTGAATTTTCTTCAATTGTTTCAGCACCACCTCTTCTTCCAATTGTTTTTCTTTCTGCTTCTTTGCCTCTTTATCTTTTCCGAAGGCTTCAGCTTTGTCCAAGTGCGGCGACTTGAAGTACCGTCCACTTCTCGTCATGTGGTCAACCTCTTCAGAGTACCAGGTGTTGTCTGGCAAGTCTTCACCCCAATCTTCATCGGTGTGAGCCAAAAGCAGATCATCATCCTCCCACCATGCACCTTCGGCAGCCGACAAACAATTGTCCAGCTCTGGTCTGATCATTCTTTCATCAGAAATATCCCCCGTAGGGTATTGAGCTGTTCCAGCTTCCTGTTTGTTTTCATCCCTTTCTTGCAAAAACCGCTTCAATGCGGCTTCTTACTCTGTATCCGCGGTACTTACAGCGCCCAATTCTTGAGCTAAATTCTTGATACCGGTGCTCTCCGGCAATTTTCCCTTGTCTTCGGCCATTCCGGCCACTGCAGCAATTCTCGCTTTCTTTTCTTCAGGTTTTGGTTCAGTTTCTTCCTCCCGATCAGGTTCATCACTTAACCACCCCGAATTGTCTGTTGACCCATTCAGATCAAACCAGTTAATCTGCATGTCCCCCTGATCTTGTTCGTTATAGAACTGCAGATTGTCTAAGTCCTCTTCTAGCTCCGCTAAATTATCTAATCCCTAACTTGGGCCATCCTCTCGCACCACATTGACCTCCACTGCTATCGGCAATACCACTTTAGGCTTGACTTGATTAACTAGCACAATGTAACAGCACGGGTCATACACCCCCTCAGTCAAATCGTCAGAGTACTCAGGCAGCAGACTAATATCCTCCTCCAAGGCCAGCCTCCTTATTTCTACCATTGTCACCACCATAGGTTCAGGTTGTAGAATAGAAATGTTCATCATGCACAAGTTCGTGCTTTCAGGGATGAACACGGCCGGTTTGAGTAGGTGAGAAGGGGTAATGTATACGTTGGGGTCATATGGGATGGCAGTGTATGTATTAGTTTAGGTTCCGAGGTAGGGGAACTTGGTTGTGGGTTGGGAGAGGGTTGGTAGTCATATTTGGCTTTTGGGTGGTGCTATCACCTTGTTGTTAATGAGATCTTGAATCCCATGACACAGCCTGTAACATTGCTCGGTGTCGTGACTGTGCTGTTGGTGAAAAGCGCAGCATTTGGCCGGGTTATGTTTTGGTGGAAGAGGATCGGGTAGTGGGCGTTGTTCTGACGGCTTAAGATGCTCTTTTTTTATCAACACCCTCAGGGCTTGGGATAAAGGCATATATAGTGAGGTAAAGACCCTTTGAGATCGGACCTGGTTGTTTGAGGTTTGTGGATTTGTACTGGCGAAAGGGTTGGCGGTCTTGGCTGTAGTGGTGACTATATTCATATCAGATGGCCGTGCAGTTGTGCTTCCATTTGTGGTTGCATTGGAACTGCGTGTAAAAGGCCTCTTAGGCTGCTCCTTCTCATCGGTGATCAACCCCTGTTTCATTGCATCTTCAATCTGAACCCCTATCTCGTGGAGCTCAATGAATGTGAACAATGGCAAGATATCATCTTCTGCAATAATTTCCCTTGCAGATTGCGAACCACCATTCTGATTTGATCATTTTCTGACAGCATAGTAGTCATCATGGAAGCCTTGGCCCTCCACCTTGTTACAAAGTCCGAGAAGCCCTCATTTGGCTCCTGATGGGTTACCTCAAGATCACGGGTTGTGACTTCGATCTGGGTATTATAGGAGTACTGTGCGATGAAGGCCTCAGCCATTTCCTCTCAGCTTCGCTTCACAGAGTCCTCCAACTTTGCATACCAGATAGTCGCTATTCCTGACAAGGTTCGGCCGAAAAGTGACAGTTTTTGAAGTCTGGTAAGGCCCATTGGCCGCAGGATATCAGAGAACAACCGCAAATGAACCGTGGGATCCCCAGAGCCATCAAACCAATCTATGTGCGGCATCTTAAATTGGTCTGGAAAAGTTACTGCGGAGTCGGTGTATCCATCTTCGATGTCAGGGATTGAGTTCACACCCTATGCCTGTTTGACAAGCTTCTCCAGCTTGTTGACCTTGAGTACCGTCAGGTCAACTTCAAATTCAAACGGTGCCTCAGTTTGGTACACTGGTGCCTTGGGGGCTTGTGGTGGAATAGGGTTTACCGGGTTGCCCAAATTCTCTTGGACATTGATAGTGACTCCGAGTGCTGGAATACCCACTGGAGGTCCATGAGATGCAGAAGCTACTGCCGGCTGTGGTTGCTGTTACTGCAGCCTATTTATCACTTCCACTTGGTGGGCAGCATCTTGCTGCATGGTTTCCACTGTTTGTTGGAGATGACGGATCAAGTCCTCCATACTGGCTGCAAGGTACTGAGTCATTTGAATAGGTGAGTAATCTCTTGTTGACCTAGATGTAGAAGACTGTCCCTGACTTGATGCAGGTGAAGTAAAAGATATTTGCTGGACTGATGAATTATGCATAACCCTTCTCCGTCTAGTAACCAGTGAGAGTGAAGCAAACATAGGTTGTCCCCTAACAAGATCCCCAGATCTATAAAGTCTCCTTACACAGGTCCAGAGTGCTTGGGGGTAACCAAACTGTCCGAAGCAATTGTGATAAACTACCTTGTAAAAAGAAATAAAGCAAAAAGGAAAGCAAAAATTAGAAACCGCACAATACCGCAGCTCAGATGTGAACAACACATAGTTGTAATCAAAAGCTGTAGAACTACACTCAAAACTGACTTCTGCTCCCAAATCTGATACCCAAACTTGCAACTGATATGCACGTTCCTGTAGAGTTTTACTTTAAAAGCACATACCAGTTAAATGAGAGCCAAAACACCTCTATGAGGGGGTAGGGTTACCCTGTCCTAGTTTTGTTAGGAACTAGGGTTCGCTATTCAAACAAAGTGTTTCATACAATCCTGAATTCGGGTGAGCAACCTGTCCTAGTTTGGAACAGTCTTTATGGCTTTTGATATGCAACTAGGTCGAATGGTCAAAAAGGGTACCTCGGCAAGACTACCTAAATACCTCTCAAACCTAACACTGATAAGTAAAATGAGGATCAAATGGTACAGCGGTAGTCTAGATCCAAGGGTTGTGTTCCCATCGTGGCAAAGCCTACGACCGATCAGCCTTTGGGCAAGCTTTTCCAAGCAAGCCTCCGGAAAACCGTCCAGGAATAGCAAATGACAAACACAGTGACTTAGGTGCACCAATCCAAATGCAAATGCAAAAAAATACATAAGTGTAGATAAAAAGTCATACCATGAGTTTAAGTCAAGTTCTCTAAATCCCCAGCAGAGTCGCCAGAAACTGTAGCTCGACTTTTTCGCGCCTCCTTTTGGAAGCTAGAAAGAAGCCCTCCAGCTCGGACTCTCACGATTCTGAATCTAATCTTACAAGTGCAATGTGAAATTGATAAACACCAAAGAGTCCAAATCAAGCAAATTGTTTAGAAAATTGATTTTGAATCAAAAATGCCAAATTGGACTGCTTTGTCAGATATAGAGTTGCCACCTAAATATTTTATTTTTTTGGGAAATTTAGGAAACCCATGACTCGTGCCAAAGGCCACGTGTCCGTCATCACCAAAATTGCCTCGGCTCGGGAACTTAGGTACGAGAAGGGAAGGTCATGAATTGAGCACCCCTACTCGCTCAATCAAAGATCGACCTCTACTAAACATGATATGATTTTTACCAACATTATATGCTCTTGTTTCGGTTATTAGGCTAGCATTACTATGTGATCCGCACAAGCAAGTATAGACTAGTTTGCCCGAATTGGAACAATTCAATTTCATGTTTGTTTTTCGAAAAGGGTTTGAACTTTGCCATCTCAAGTGGACTTAAAGTTGCGAATTTGCCACTAGACATAGTGGGCTTAAAACGTTCATTTGTTGAATTGTTCTAATTCAAACAACAAGCCTTCATCCACAGACATTCAAACAGTTTATGAATTAAGCATTTACCCTCATGGCAAGCATGCTAGACATGGCAATCACTCACACTCATCCAAGTATGCTAAAGCACTAAAACTCACCTAGTACTCCAAGCTAAGAAAAACAAAGTTAGAAAAAATGCATAATTCCTAACTTATGCCAAATGACTAATGCAATACATGCGGCAATGCAACTAAGATAGGCTCGGCTACTTAACATGTTATTTGCAACAATTTCATAGCATGCGTTTAAACACGTATTCATCGAGGTATTAAAACAATAATGCAGTTAGAATGATGAACTGAGCCTCAGTACATGTAATATAAAATGAATGGATGTAAGCATAAGGTATACTAATTGAAACGTGATGCTCCTAAACTAACCATTGAAAGCTATTAAAGTAAAAGGGAGAAAGACGTGGAGTTGGAAGACATACACATTATTACATTACGCTCTCACAAAGGAGAGTCCAAATGAATAAAGCTAATCTAACTAGCAACTAATTAAAGCTAAGCTAATTAAGCTAACTATTACAAACCAAATGAAATAAATAGCTAAACTAATTAACTAATTATTACAACACTTTGAACTTAACTAACTAGTAAGCTAATTAAATTACACAAATGCAAGTAAGCTAAGTAATTAAAGTATTTAACTACTCTGCCTCAGGAAATAGAAGATGTGCATGCGCATGCTCGAATATCACCCGAAAAGACCTCCGTTTTGCTCTCGAAAGCCTCTGTTTGTAGAGTTGAACATTTCCAAAACCATTTTGCTCCATCTTACCAATACTCTGCTGAGGTTTGCATCAGTGGCCAACCGGCCACTGGTAAAGACTGTCGACCACCTGCCGGCCATGAAAGTGGCCTACCGGCCATCAATGATGCTCTGCCGGCCACCTGCTGGCCATGGATAGTGGCATGCCGGCCACTAATACACTAGTTCATTTTGTTGCAATAGAGGACAAGCAGAGCAAAAAGAGGGTATTCTCAAGGGTTGTTTGCACAACTTACCCCTACTTTTCATGAGCAAATCCAAGGAGTGGTGAACTTAAGCCACAAACCACCAACTCAAGCAATTTCATTGCATGATAACTTGTGATTCAAGATGTGCAATCTCAATAAATGCAACACAAGATACACAAAAACCATCACCTTATCATGCATGATCAAAAGCAATGGAGACCTAGGAAAGTTGACACATTCCATTACTTTTATTATGAAATGTCCCAATTTTCCTTGTGTTCAATTAACGTCCGATTGAACACAACAAGTTATTATCTTGCTCACTTTTAGTCCCAAATTTTAGTTATTCATTTTACTTTACCAACCATCCTTTAATCTAATTAAGTCCAAAAGGTGAATTAAGTCCTCTAATGGAAAGAAAGCTCAAGACACAAGTTGCTTTGGGTATGAAAGAAGCACATACCGTTGGTAATGAACTCCTGAGGGATTAAACCATTAAG
Organism: Camellia granthamiana; assembly: GCA_036172215.1. Classification (NCBI taxonomy): domain Eukaryota; kingdom Viridiplantae; phylum Streptophyta; class Magnoliopsida; order Ericales; family Theaceae; genus Camellia; species Camellia granthamiana. The sequence continues at coordinate 18,769,218 of CM069913.1, forward strand.
TATGAAACCTCAATTTCACACTTAGGCGAGCAAGTTACTTGACACCACTTTCAAAGAAAAATTAAAAGCCAAGAAAGAAGGGAGGTTACAGAGATTATACTTACTGAAATTAAGTATGCAAAGCCAAAAACAATACAATCAACTCAAATAAGTGGTGTCTAAAAGCCTAAAACACCAAGCTTGTGAGGATTATTACACTGCATGCAAAACAAGACTCAAATGACTTAAACAACCCAAAATAGAGTTAAAATAGCCTAAATCAGAGGCTAAAACATGCTGGAAGTAAGCTACAACAAGTTAGAAAAATAAGCTAACACATGGCACTAACTAGGCTAGCAAATAAGACACAAAGATGAAATGTTAACCCCTCTAAATTTGGACTTCCAAACATGATTTTCACCACTGAAAAAGTTCTGAAAACCAGTGTTTAAAAGTTTGAAAAAAGATAGTTTGAAAGTGAGAAACACAAGTGGAAAAGCCTTACAAACAAGGTACAAAGAAGGGTGAACCACCCCCTACCTTAAAATGGCCTCTAACCACAAATTTCAGCCCACAAAGATAGAGTTTTTATAGCCCAAAAATAGTGGAAAAAAGATAGAAAAACAAGCATGCAAAGTAAGCTAATAAAGCAAATATTATACCTCTTGAAGAGAAGAGTGATTCTAGGCAACAATTCAAACCAAAACCAACTTCAAGAGCTCCAAGAAGGCCTCAAGGAACCTTAGCTCAAAGATGATCAAGTTTGGTTAAAGAAGTATAGGCAAGAGTGTAGTGTAAGTAGGCAACAGTGTAGAGAATTTGTAGAGAGAGAGGAAAATTTTTGAGTTCAAAATTTTCTAACCTTTCTACAAGGGAGAGGGGGTCTCTATATATAGAAAACATGAAATTTCTACAAGGAGATCCAACCCTCCACGTGTGGACAGATGCATGCATCTGTGCAACTAACTAGCACAGCTGGCATAAAATATCTGCAGAAAATACTAGTGGCTGGCAAGCCACTCAGTGGCCGACAGCCTCTAGGGATGGCTGGCAGGCCACCAGAGGTTGCAGGCTGGGAAGATCAAGGCCGGAAAGATCAAGGCCTGGTCCAAAAATGAGACAAAATAGATGTAGGGTTTGAAAGGCTCAAAGTTGTGGTGTTCCGCTGAAGACTTCAAGCACTTGGCGAGCAAATAGACTCATCATCAGGTGTACCTGCAAGGACGTCCAAGTCGTAAGGACCGTCAAAAATGGGGTGTCTACAGTACTCTAGAAGAAACCATAAATGGATCTCTTGAAGAAATTATACCTATAAATGAAAGCACCAGTGAAGAGGTTAGAACCACAAAACATGCTATAGTAAATCTATCCAAATCTCCTACTTATAAACCTCTAGAAGAAGAATGTCTAAAAGAGAAATCTCTTGAAGAGTTATTTCCTGAAGTGGAAAAGGTACCTCAAAATAATGTGATCTCAATACATTATATGAGTACAAGAGAAGTTTGGGATAGAAATTAAATTGTTGTCGGCAACATATTTTCGTTTAAAGTTGCTATTGACATTACCCGAAGTAATGCTGAAAACATTATCAAAAGTGATAATGACAATGAACTACAAATTGTCTAGGAATGTTGACAGAGAAATAATTGGCCAATGTAGAAAGAAACAATACAAGCAGAGTTAAATTTGCTTACAAAACGTGAAGTATTTGGACCTGTAGTCCAAACCCTTGAAGGGATACAGCCTGTGGGATATAAATAGGTGTTTGTTCGAAAACGCAATGAGCAAAATGAAATTATAAGATATAAGACACGACTTGTTACGCAAGGTTTGTCGCAGAGACCTAGCATTGATTATGAGAAAACATATTCACCTGTAATGGATGCAATTACATTCCGATTTTTTATTAGCTTGGTAATTACAGAAAATTTAGATATGCGTCTAATGGATGTAGTTACAGCATATTTATATGGATCACTAGATAGTAATATATATATATATATATGAAACTCCCTGAAGGATTTAAAATGCCAGAAACATCTAATTCAAAACCCAGAAGTGTTTATTCAAGAAAGCTACAAAGATCTCTATACGAGTTGAAACAATCGAGACGCATGTGGTATAATCGACTCAGTGTATAGCTGTTGAAAGAAGGATATATGAATGATCCGATTTGTCCATGCATTTTCATTAAGAAATTAGAATCCAGATTTGCAATTATTGCAGTATATGTTGCAATTGTTGCAGTAGATGTTGATGATTTGAATCTTGTAGGAACTCCAGAAGAGATTAAAAAAATTGCAAAATATTTTAAGAAGGAATTTGAAATGAAAGATCTTGGCAAAACAAAATTTTGTCTCGGCCTACAAATCGAACATTTGCCAAATGGGATTCTTGTACATCAATCAACATATACAGAAAAAGTCTTGAAGAACTTTTATATGGATAAAACTTATCTTTTGAGTACTCCTATGGTTGTTCAATCTCTTAATGTGAAAAAGGATCTTTTTCGACCTCGATAAGATAGTGAAGAATTCCTCGATCCTGAAGTACCATATCTTAGTGCAATTAGTGCTCTCATGTATCTTACAAATTGTACCAAGCCTGATATTACATTCACTGTCAATTTATTAGCAAGATATAGTTCCGCATCAACCCGAAGGCGTTGGAATGGAATAAAGCAAATATTACGTTATCTTTGTGGAACAACTGGTATTGGTTTATTTTATTTAAATAAATCCAAGTAGCGGTTAATCGAATATGCAAATGCTGGATATCTCTCTGATCCACATAAAGGCAAATCACAAACATGATATGTTTTTACCTATGGACATACTGCTATATCTTGGCGATCAATAAAACAAACATCGACTACTACTTCTTCAAATCACTCAGAGATACTTGTAATTCATAAAGCAAGTCGAGAATGTATTTGGCTCAGATCTATGATCCATTATATTCAAGAAAGATATGGATTGCCTTTAACAAAAGATAGTTCAACCATATTATATAAAAATAATGTTGCGTGTATCACACAGATCAAAAGAGGCTATATCAAAGGTGGCAGGACTAACCACATTTATCAAAATTCTTTTACACACATGAGCTCCAGAAGAATGGTGATATTGATGTTCAACAGATACGCTCAAGTGATAATCTGGCAGATCTATTTACCAAATCACTACCGACTGTAACATTTAAGAAGCTGGTACATCAAATTAAGATGCATCGACATAAAGACCTATTATGCAGCATTGAGAGGGAGTCATCTATTTAAGTAGATCTATAGATTGTACTCTTTTTCCTTTGTCTAAGATTTTTTTTCCCACTGGATTTTTCTTAGTAGGATTTTAATGAGGCAATCTAAACAAATTATATATAAGAATATTGTACTCTTTTTCCCTCACCACACAGGTTTTTTCCCACTAGGTTTTCCTTGGTAAGGTTTTAACAAGTCATATTCTTAGTATATGTTATCCAAGGAGGAGTGTTGTCAAATATTTGGATAACCATCAAAAGAGATACAATTGGAATTCTAATGAGTTTTAGGTCAAAGTGGAAATAGGAGAAAGTTTTACCATATCAGAAGTATGGTATGCCATGTGGTAAACCACATGGTATGATTTATAGTGGTTAATAATGAAGGTTTTATCACCTATAAATAGGTGACTTTGCATGGTAATGAAAATATAGAAAAATTGTATATTACATGTGTGATCCTTTATTTCCTCTTCCATTATGACTATTTCTTCTTTATTTTCTTTAATTTTATAATAGACGCCTCATTATGAGAAAGATCTAAGGGTTGCAAATAAGCCATGCAAGATTATTGGGAGCATTTAGTGTGTTGTCGTTGTTTTTGCAAGGCTAAAGTCTAGCAAGATGGTTGAGATTAATTTAATTAATTAATAAATAAAATAGATTAAAAAATTAATAATATAAAATATCACATTCAAATTGTAATTATTTCATTTTTTCTCTCATAAAATTACAAAAAATTCAAAAGTTTATTTCAAACAAAACTTTTTTAGCCAAATTAAAATAACTAAAAAATTAAAAAATAAGGTTAAAAAAGTTCTTCCTAAACAAAGCCTCAGCTTCTTTTCTTTTTTCTTTTTTCTTTTTTTTTGGGGGGTGAATAATAGCTTCTTTTTTTTAATTCACATAACTACCCACTTTTAGTTTTTTATTTTTTTTCAAGACAAACACAAATTATAAATTAAATTAGGTGAATATATATATATATATATATTCACTATAATTTTTATTATCATAATTTTGTTTTTCTTATTAATTAATAATATATTCACATAATTTTTCTCATCGAATAATTATTTGGTACTCTCAAAGTATATTATGTGCCAAATTAGGTGAATATATATATATATTTACTATAATTTTATTATACTATCACGTAATTTTTTTAATTGAATTAATTATTCAGTACTCTTGGAGCACTACACACCATTGTCTACATGATTTTCTAAATTAATCACTTAGCAAAAAATCTTAAGCATAAGATATATTCACTTAACTTTGTTTGGTACTCACTTAACGTGTGTTGAGATCTCTCATTAGTCGAAATTACAATATAAACAATGTCACATGATCTTCTCAGAGTATTTAATAATTTTCTTAATTTTAATATGATTATTTCATCAATAAATCTTGTTAAATTAAATATGATTAAATTAAGAAAATTATTATCAAAAAAGAAAATTATTGACAAAAAGATCATATTAAAACTTAACAAAATATATTGATAGAATGATCATAATAAAATTAGAAAAATTATTAAATAATTCGACATAGCATTGCCTATGTGGTACTATTGACCAATGAGAGCTCGCAACACATGCTAAGTGGATCATCTTTTATCTCTTGCCTACCTAACAAAATTAAATTAAGTCAACATGTTTCACTGGAAAGTTTTTCATTTAGTGATTGGTTTGAAATATTATGTAGATAACAGTGCTTAGTGTTTCAGGAATACAAAATAATTATCCAATTAAGAAAATTATCTAACTGTAGTATTATTTAAATTATAGTGATAAAAATTACAATGAAAATGATATATATTCACCTAATCTAATTATAATTTTTGTTTGTCTTGAAACAAAAATGAAAGACTGAGTGGGTAGTTGTGTGAAAAAAAGAGGGAGAGGGGAAACGCTGAGCTAGGACTTTGGTCTTGCAAAAACGTTGTCATCACAGTTAAGTTTCCCAAATAATCTTGCATGGCTTATTTGTAGCCCTTAAAGCATCTCCAATACAGCATCAATGCTTCATCAATTCGATGAAAAGCACTAAATGAGGCGTTGTAACCCTTTCACTAAATTCATATCACATAGAAGCAAAATCAAAATTTTCATCAAATGAAAAGTGTCTTTTATCTTTCATCAAATTTAAATTTACCATCGGGTAGACATCCTCTCGGATGTTCACCAAGAACAATTTTGACAGTTTTTTTGTTCATGTCCAGACTATCTTCAAGACATCAGTCCGGATGTCCTCTCGGACAATTGAGAATGTAAAAAAATCTGATAAAAATTCTAATTTTAGCATTAAAATAAATGATATCAAATCAAATTTTTTGATCAAAATTTTAGGGTAAATTACAAATACACCCCTTGAGATTTGATTAAAATATAAATTGCCCTTTGTAGTTCTGAAAATTACATGTCACCCCTTGAGGTTTCAAATTTCATAACAAATCGTCCCTTTTATTAATAAATCGTTAAATCAATTAACAGTCTTTAATGATGTTAAAAATATGTTTCAATTAACAATTTAGGTAATTTTATTATTGTATAAGAGAGCAATTATGAGTTTTATTTTTTTAGTTAATTCTGTTAAATAAAAAATTTTAACAAGGGGGTGTTTGTAATTTTTCAAACCACAGGTGCAATCTGTATTTTAAGAAAATCTCAAGAGGTATATTTGTAATTTACCTAAAATTTTATGATGGTCTTAGATCTCTTTCATAACGAGGTGTCACTTTTTTATTAGAGTAAATATCATTTTCCCCCCCAAACTATCATGCGTTTTTCAGGTTGACCCTCATACTTCAATTTATTTCAATTTAGTACCTGAACTTTCTAAAATTTGATCAATTAGACCCCTGCCGTCACCTTCCGTCTACAATTGGACGGGATGTGATGAGCTATCCCCCTAAACTATCTTTTGGAGGGAATATAAGAGGATTTCCCATCATATGCAACCTCTTCCTTCTACTATATAACAGAGGCAAGTTCCCAACAACAAAAAAACAGAGCATAACAGAGCATCTTTTCGTTGGTGAGAGAGAATGAGGAATAGAGGCTCAAGAAATCAGGGAAGATTGAGCTAAACTGAAAGAAGATGGAGTTCAAGTGACATGGAAGACCTGATATGCATTTTCTGTGGAAGACGAATGGTGATACAAACATCATGGACTGATGCAAATCTTGGTAGAAGGTTCCTCAGTTGTCCCACTAATGGTTGTAATTAGTTCACCTGGGTAGACCCACCTATGTACTCACGGGCAATGCAAATCATTCCTGGGTTGTTGAAGAAGGTCAATAAGCTAGAAGCAAGATTACAAACAAGGAATAGAAGGGAGAGAAAGCTATGGATATGCTTGGCTGCCTCATGGTGCATCATTTTATCAATGTGGTTTGTAATTTAGTGTAAGAAAGAATGTAATAGGAAGGCTATTATAAATGAATGAATGAATGTAATGGGGGAAATATTATGAATGAAATAAGGAAGTATTTTGAATGAAAATTTCAGATTTTGTGTTAAGGTTTTACTCTTAAAAAAAACAGAGCATCACATCATTTGTTTGTCCCTTAAAAAACAATTTGTGTTCACCCTTACAAAAACAGGGCATTATCATTTAATTAAAAATAAAAAAAAAACCAAAAACAAAAGGGGCATTGTGTGATACTTTAACTATTTGTCATCCATCCATCAAAAAAACTAATTGGTGGCCTCTTTGAATGGCCCCTTGGCAACCAATGAATAAAATACCTGTCACTGGCATCCATCCATCCATCAAATGGCAACAAATAAATAAAAAACCTATCACTGGCATTCATCCATCAAATGGCATTCATTCAATGAATAAAAAACCTATCAGTGGCATTCATTCAAAACACATAATTGGAATCCATCCATCTAATGGCAAACCAACAAAAGCTACATCTACATAGAAATGAGTAGTACCATCTATTAAAATAGAGCATCATGCACAAAAGCAACATTCATAAATTTGTCATTCAAGTTTTCAAAACACACAATTGTTTGTGACAATCAAAATACTACCTTTACATAGTTAACAAGTTCAGGGCAACCATTCCAAACAAAAAACCATTACATGTACAAAAAGCCCCAATGAGAAAGTCATGTAGATGCTTCCTTCTTCTATCCAAAAACAAAAACAAAAAATTTCAATATTTTGTGCAATGGATGCTTCCTACTTCCAATCTCTAGGTGCTCCCTTTTTCTGTCTAATGGAGGCTATTTTAAGGCCACTAGCATTGTACACTAGCTTGCCTCTCCACATCATTTGACCCTCCTTTGGTCTGCTGGTTGAACTTATTGGAGATGGAGTTGACTGAGTTTCTTGTACCACTCTCCTTTTAACCTGCAATAAGATTGAATTATCCACAGTTAAACACAATAAAATATAGGACACTTAAGTTACTATTTAAAAAAAAAAAAAGAAAAAAAAAAAGAAAAAAAAAAGGAAGAACATTGACAGCCAGTTTTGTCTATCTCATGTGTCTCTTGACCTCAGGTGCTTCTGCAGTTAATTGACTTTGAGGTTGGCTTGGTTCAGTTTGGCTCCCCTGACGTTGGCTTGGTTCAGTTTGACTCCCATGAGGTTGGCTTTCTTGCATGTAGCTAAATCTGCCCTTCGCCTTGCAACTTTTCCTGTTGTGTCCCACATTCCCACAATTATTACAAGTGATTTTAGTGCCATGCCTTCCTAGCTTTATGCCTTGAATTGGTGCCTCACTCTCCTTTCTTTTATTTTGTTTAGGCCTCCCAGCTCTCTTCTTCACACCAGGTGGCAGCACCTTTGCATACTCAGTTCTTGGTCACATTTCTCTACCATTAATAGGACTCAACATATTGTCATAGATCTTCAGATAAGTCTCCACCTTGTAGTACTGATGAACATATTTTTCTAGTTCTTAACCCAAGAAATTTGTAGTAGCCACAACATGGGCACATGGAATGCCTGACATACAACAAAAAAGGTCTATGGTGACGAAAATGCGTGACGAAAAAATATTTCATCTCCAAATATGCATGTTTTAGTGATGAAAATAAGATTTCGCATCCAATTGTATTATTTTTAGAGACGAAAACCAAATTTCGTCACCAAATGCTTAAAATCAAATAAAACAATAGGTGGCGAAAATTTTATTCGTCTCTAAATTTTATTTTTCGTCACAAAACAATTTCCCGCCCTTGGAAAATTTGGTGGAAGATTTGGCGCCATTTTGGAGACGAAATTTGTCGTCACCATTGTAAAAAATTTTAGAGAGGAAATAATTTCGTCTCCAAATGGATTATTTTTAGAGAGGAAAACCAAATTTCGTCACCAAATGCTTAAAATCAATAAAAAAAAAATACAAGAAATTTAGGCTATTGTGACAAAATTTAGTGACAATTTTTTTTGTCTTAAAATTTAGCCGAAAGATGACGAAATATTAATTTTGTCGTTTGTTTTAATTTTTCTCAAAAGTATAGGAGACGAAAACAAAATTTCGTGTGCAAAAATGAGGCGCCAATTTCATTTGCATTGGCGCAAATTATTTTAGCTCATTGGAGACGAACATTTTTGTCACAAAATATAATTTTTTTTTTGTGACGAACGTAATTCATCGCCAATAAATTCCATACCTATTAAACGATGTCGTTGCATATTTCCATTTATTAGGCGACAAATATATTTTTGTCTGGGAAGGATAAGTTATGGAAGACGAAAATATTTCGTCACCAATAAAAACTCCATCATGCAGACAATGTCATTTCATCTTTCTATTAAATAGGCGACAAATATATTTTTGTTTTAGAAGAATAATTTGTGGGAGACGAAAATATTTCGTCACTAATAAATTCTAATTGATTGCGTGACGAATATATTTTTCGTCTCATAAGGTTAAGTCATGGAAGACAAAAATATTTCATCACCAATAATAAATTCTTTGTTCTGGTATTGAAGGATACAAAAATATTTTATCACTAATCATTTCTGTTTATTAAAATGCCATGAAACTGTGACCCCAAGAGATACACTCTGACACTTATCACTCATTTTCATGTACACGGACCTTGAAGTCGTGACCCAAGAAAACACTCTACAAACCCTCATTTCTCTCTCGCACTTGAGTCTACTCCTCTCTCACAAGTATTGAAGTCGTGACTCAAGAAGACACTCTGTAAACCATTTTTTCTATTTCGCGCTAAAGCCCCTCTCTTATGTCTCACACTTAAGCCCTTCGTGCATGCTAGCATTGAAGCTATTATCCAAGAAGGTACCCTATGCAAACCCACTATTCTTTCTCACAGTGAAGGCCCCTCTTGCACGCAAGCACTTTTTCTCATTGTCGGAACCAACTCTATCCTTTCCGTCTAGAACACTCATTTCAGAAAAATCGAAGGTCAAAACCTCTCTCCACAAAAAAAGAAAAAGAAAAAGATAATTAATGTAACTATTTTTTTTGTGAGAAAAAATACAAGAAACAAATAATAAAAAATTTGTAATTTTCAAAATTAATAGAAAACATTACCTTGTTTAGTATGGAGTTTTCAATAATTAATTTTTAAAATTTGGTGATAAAATTTATTTTCGTTTTAGAACATAACCCAAACTTGACCAAATATTACTTTTGTTGTTTCTTTTAATTGTTCTCAAAACTATAGGAGACGAAAAAATAAATTCGTCAGAAAAAAAAGAGGCGCCAATTTTTTTTCTTGTTGGCGCCAATTATTTTAGCTCATTGGAGACGAACATTTTTGTCACAAAATTTAAAGTTTTTTGCAACAAAAGGAATTCGTCACCAATAAATTTCAAACTTATTAGACGATGTCGTTTCATTTTCTTATTTATTTGGTGACAAATATATTTTTTGTCTGGGAAGGATAGGTTATGGGAGACGAAAATATTTCGTCACCAATAAACCCTTCATGCTGGTTTTATCTTTCTGTTAATTAGGCGACAAATATATTTTTGTCTCAGAAGGATATGTTTTGGGAGACGAAAATATTTCATCACTAATAAATTTTCCATGTGTCGTGTTGCATTTTGATTGATTGTGCGACGAATATATTTTCATCTCATAACGTTAAGTTGAAGGAGACGAAAATATTTCATCACCAATAAATTCTCCATCCCCACACAACGTTGTTTTTGTATTTTTGTTGATTAGGCAACGAACATATGAGTTTGAAATGAAAATATTTTGTCACTAATTATTTCTCTTTACTAAAATGCCGTCAGAAACTAAGAGACACTCTTCCTTAATCACTTACTTTCACACACACACAAATACTAAAGTCGTGACCCGAGAAGACACCCTCTACAAATCCTCATTTCTCTCGCACACTTGAGTCTCCTCTCTTACAAGTATTGAAGCTGTGACTTGAGAAAACAATCTCGATAAACCATCTCTTCTATTTTGCACTGAAGTTCCTCTATTCTCTCTCACATTTAAGCCATTTGTGCATGCAAACATTATTATCCAAGAAGACATTTTGTGCAAAGCTACTATTCTTTCTCACAATAAACCCTTCTCCACAAAAAGAAAATAATAATAATAATAATAATTAAACAAGGAAACAAAATACAAGAAATCTAGGCTATTATTGTGACAAAATTTGGTGACGAAATTTTTTTTGTCTTAAAATTTAACCCAAAGATGACAAAATATTAATTTTGTCGTTTGTTTTAATTTTTCTCAAACGTATAAGAGACGAAAAAAAATTTCGTCTGCAAAATTCAGGCGCCAATTTTATTTGCATTGGCGCGAATTATTTTAGCTCATTGGAGACGAACATTTTTGTCACAAAATATATATATTTTTTGCGACGAACGTAATTTGTCACCAATAAATTCCCTACCTATTAAACAATGTCGTTGCATATTTCCATTTATTAGGCGACAAATATATTTTTGTCTGGGAATGATAAGTTATGGAAAACAAAAATATTTCATCACCAATAAACACTCCATCATGCAAACGATGCCTTTTCATCTTTCTATTAAATGGGCGACAAATATATTTTTATCTTTGAAGAATAAGTTGTGGGAGATGAAAATATTTCGTCACTAATAAATTCTGATTGATTGTGCGATGAATATATTTTTCGTCTCATAAGGTTATGTTGTGGAAGACAAAAATATTTCGTCACCAATAATAAATTCTCTGTTCTTGTATTTAAGGAGACAAAAATATTTTATCACTAATTATTTCTCTTTATTAAAATGCTATGGTTTTGTGTTTCGGAGCACTGAAACCGTCACCCCAAGAGACACACTCTGACCCTTATCACTCATTTTCATGTGCACGGACACTCAAGTCATGACCCAAGAAGACATTTCCTACAAACCCTCATTTCTCTCTCGCACTTGAGCCTACTCCTCTCTGACAAGTATTGAAGTCGTGAAGCAAGAAGACACTCTGTAAACCATTTCTTTTATTTTCGCACTAAAGCCCCTCTCATATGTCTCACACTTAAGCCCTTCATGCATGTCAATATTAAAAGCTATTATCTAAGAAGGCACCCTATGCAAAACCGACTATTCTTTCTCATAGTGAAGGTGCCCCTTCCATAAGCACTTTTTCTCATTGTCTGAACCAATTCTACCATTTCCATCTAGAACACACATTTTAGAAAAATCGCAAGTCAAAACCCCTTTCCACAAAAAAAAAAAAAAAAAGAAAAAAAAAAAGAAAAAAAAAAGAGATAATTAATGTAGCTATTTTTTTTTTTTTTTTTTTGTGAGAAAAAAGAAACAGAGGAAAAATTAATAATAATTTTTTAATTTTCAAAATTAATAAAAAACATTACCTTGTTTAGTATGGAGTTTTCAATAATTAATTTTTGATTTTTAATCTATATTTTTTTAGTGAACATTTTTTAATATTATAATTTTTTTTTCTTTTTTTTTTTTTAACTTTTTAAATCCCTTTAATTTAGATGAGGGCAAATTGTAGCAGTTGTCCCGATACTTTGGTCCTTATGTCATATGAACATTATGTGCCATATTTATATCTATCTATCTATATATTATAGAGAAATGCTAAGGAAAATGAGGTTTTTAATTTACAAACCTTATGGGAGCTCTAATATCCCAATCTTAATTTAAAAAATTTTTGATTTAAAAAAAAAAAAAGAACTCAGCATTTATTGATTTCTCCCAACTCACTTTTTAACTTTTCTCATACCTGCTCCTACACCCTTTTCAACTTCTCGCATATACTATGGCTAGTGATGGGATTGCTAATATAAAAAAATTTTAAAAAATAATTAGTATATTAAAAAAAATATCTAAAAAAATATAAATTCTTATTAAATCCATATATATATATATATATATATCTATACTATATATTAAGCAAAAGGGGGTTTTTAACCCCAAGGCTTGTGGGAGCTCCAATCTCCTAATCCTAATTTTCTAATTTTTTGATTTAAAAAAAAAAAACCTCAGCATTTATTGACTTCTCCCAACCCAACCTCAGCATTTATTGACTTCTCACAACCCACAATTTATAGCGGTCCCGGGTTTACCCCTTGTTGTACAGTGATCCGGACATGTGTCCGTGGATGTTGGTAGTTGAGTATTGTCTTGTTTACATCCTTTCCTACTTTGTATTTGAGTTATAGGATGTATTGGGCAGGTTTGTTACAGGTTGGTTGTGTTTGGAAACCAAGTGTTGCTGCCCAGAATTTTGGCTGGTCGCTCGAGCGAGGGTTTGGTCGCTCGAGCGAGGGTTGGTTTTGTGTCTGGTGGCTCGAGCCAGAGTGGCTTCGCTCGAGCGAGCGACTGCGTCTGGCTCAGACCTGAAGGTTGTGTTTCTTCGCTCGAGCGAGCTGGTTCGTCTTCGCTCGAGCGAGCGTCGTACTGCAAATCGGAAAATTTGCACTGTTGGCTCGAGCGAGCGTGTGTCTTCGCTCGAGCGAGACCAGTTGTTGTGTCTGGTCGCTCGAGCGACGGGGTCTTCGCTCGAGCGAGCCTGTTTATATCAGCAACGCAGCACCGAACTAAACATCACTTTTTCTTAACTTCATCTTCTTCAAACCCTTATTTTGAGAGCTTCTCTCTCTACACTTGCACTCTCTCTAAGATTTGATCTACCTAGGGTGATTTCCTACCCTAAGGCCTTTGTTAAAAAGCTAGAGGGTGGCTTGGGCTTCGTTTTAATCGGAACAAATTTGGTTTTGGAGCAAGTTGGGTGTTGGGCATCATCTCCTTTGGAGCTCATTCTTTGAGGTAGGGATATCCTACTCCTCTTTATGAGTTTTGTCTTTCAATTTTAGCATTTTGATATGTTGGAAGTTGTTGTGTAATTTTGGGAAACTTTGGGCCATTGTGTAATTTTATAAAAGTTGGGGGTTTTTATCTATGATAAACCTAGAAGCATGTTTGGTATATAAACATGGAATTAATGTTGAAACATTAGTGGAATTGGAACCTAAGGGTTGTGATGTTAATTATGGAGGATGTCCTAATTACATTGATTGATTAATTTGAATAATTAATTGTGTTGATTTGTGATGTATATAATTGTTGTTTATATGCATTGTGTTGTGTTGGAGGAGATAGGGGATGTACTCCACGGTTTAGGGGAAGATAGGGGATGAACCTCTAAACCGGATGTTGTTAGGAGGAGATAGGGGATGAACTCCGTAGATAGAGCGGGTATGCTTATCTAGAAGTGTTGACATAGCGGATATGCTTGTTGTTGGAAGTATTGATATAACTGTTATGTTTATCTCTGATGAAGTGAAAAGTGTTGACATGAGTGTGTGTCTCATGTGTGATGTTTGGCCAGGTTCTGAGCCAAGGTTATGAAATGGCAAGTAAAAAGGAAAGAAATGGAAATGAAAGGAAATATAGACTTAAGTGTCTTGGAACTGTGTTATATTATGAATGAATGTAAAAGTGTTGACCATCTATCAACTGTTAATCTTTTAGGCATTGTTCATAATTAGTTTAGTATATTTCTACTGGGCTGTGGCTCACCCTATATGGGAACATCATTTTCAGGTACAGGAAGCATGCCACCTCCAAGGACTTAGCTTGGGAGGCTAGTGGCGGACAGGCTTTTTGGTTGTCTTTCTTTTTGTTGTGTTACATGTAAATTCAAGCCAAGGGCTTTATGTGTAAATGAGTTAGTACTCTACTTTTGTGTAACCAAGTGTTAACTTGGAAAGCTGTAAGCCCTTAGGGCATTTGCTTTTGTTGTTAACATGTAATACTCTTGTAATAAGACTCTGATGAATGGAAAGACGTGAACTTTTTATATATCATAGCATGTCTATATCGTTGGGTTTAATGTTATTATTTTGAGGGCGTTACAACTTGGTATCAGAGCGTACCGGGTTCGAATACTTTGGGTACGTGGGAAGTGATTAGAATCACAATGGGTTTGTCTCGCTTGATAGAGACTTAGTGTAGAATCATATGCTACGTGTTTAAATTGATAACATGCTTATGTGATTATTTGGGTATGGGATTTAGTTTCTAGGATATTGATTGAATCTTTGGGTTTCTGGGAGTCTTGTTGGAAAAGCACTTGATCAATGCTGTTTCTAACCGGTACTCTAGTAACGCCTTGGGACTATCATTATCCGGAAATGAAATTCGTAAGTGCTTATGTGTTTATGTGCTTATGTGGAATGAATTACAGTTGTCCATGCATTAGGACGTGAGTGTTTAGTTTTGGCACGTTTATGAATGTGCTAATGTTCTGTGTTACCTTTATTAGGATGTCAGGACGAGCAAGAGGTGGTAGGCGTGGTAGGCCTAGGAGGCAGGAGGTGCCATTACCGGAGGAGGTTCCGGCAGTTCAGGAGGGGGTTGGTCAGGCCAATGTGGCCGAACCAGCAGGTCAGCAGGCCATGAGTGCCTTGGCCCAGGAGATAGCAGGAGCTCTGGGTATTCTTAGAGCAGGGAATCAGGCAGCTGAGGCGGGGCCTTCCTTCTTGAAAAGGGAGTTCTTCCGGTCTAACCCGGAGGAGTTTGTCGGGGATCCTAAGGAGCCATTGAAGGCAGACGAGTGGCTAGAACAGATGAGTAAAACGTTCGAGATGCTAGGCATTGAGGACGGGGCATTGAAAGTGACCTTGGCATCCTTCCAGCTGAAGGGAGATGCGGGTCAATGGTGGAAATATGAGAAAGTTCGTGTTGGTGG
>CM069913.1:18784809-18927393 GCA_036172215.1 Camellia granthamiana
GCAATCAGTAACACACTTATCTCATAACTGTATTGATTAGACGCTCCGTCAAAAGACATCATCCACGTTTCTTTTTCGACTTGCAGAATATCTTTATTTGGGAACAAGTATTCCATTACCTTATCTCCCTCCACTGGGTGGTCTGCCAAAAATTCAGCCACAACTCTCCCTTTAACTGATTTATGCGTGACATATTTGAGATCAAATATAGAGAGAAGAACCAACCAATGAGCTAGCCTACCTGTAAGCGTTGGTTTCTCAAAGAGATATTTGATGGGATCTAATCTCGAAACCAGAATTACAGAGTGAGCTAACAAGTAGTGCCTCAATTTCCTGGTAGCCCATACCAAGGCTAAGCAAGCTTTTTCTAGGGGAGTGTAGTGGGTCTCGTAGTCTAGCATCTTCTTGCTCAAGTAGTAGATGGCCTTCTTCAACTTATCTTCAGACTCTTGAGCGAGCATGCACCCCATAGTCGAATTCGTCACTGACAAGTACAAAATCAGAGGCTTCCCGGCTCTGGTGGTGATAACACAGGTGGATTCTGGAGGTACTGCTTGACCTGTTCAAAAGCAAACTGACATCGATCATCTTATCGAAAATTTTCCCTTTCTTCAGGAGACCAAATAGTGGTTCACAAGTCAAGGTTAATTTAGAAATAAACCGTCTTATGAATTGCACTTTACCCAGAAAACCGCACACCTCTTTTTTCAGTCATTGGTAGTGGCATTTCTAAGATGGCCTTGATTTTGGAAGGATCAACTTCAACTCCCTCTGTGTGATCAGAAATCCCAGCATTTTCCCTGCTGTCACCCGAAGGTGCACTCTGTGGGGTCAACCTCAATCTGTATTCTCTAATTCATTGAAAGAATTTCTCCAGCACAGTGTAGTGGCCTTCTCGTTCTTTGGACTTGACGATCATGTCTTCCACATATACCTCAACCTCTTGTGGATCATGTCATGCATGATGGTGGTTGCAGCCCTTTGATAAGTAGCCCCGGTATTTTTCACCCAAACGGCATAACCTGATAGCAGTAGGTACCCCACAGCTTGGTGAATGCAGTATTTTCTCTATCCTCGGGCGCTATCAGAATCTGGTTGTATCCAAAAAAACTCATCCATGAACAAAAGTAATGCATGGCCCGCGGTGAAGTCTACTAACTCATCAATATGCAGCAGTGGAAAGTCATCATTCGAACTGGCTCCGTTCAAGTCCTGAAAATCAACACAAACCCAGATTCTGCCATCCTTCTTCGGCACTGGGACGATATTGGCCAACCAGGTCGAATACTCAGATACCAACAAGAATCCTACCTCAATCTGCTTAGTGACCTCTTCCTTGATTTTCAGCGCTCCAATCCGGACGAATTCTGCGCAATTTTTGTTTGATTGGTCGGGCCTCAGGGTCAAAAGGGATCCGGTGCTGTACAATCTTAAGATCGATTCTAGGCATGTTTTCGTAGGACCACATGAAAACATCTTTGAAATCTTTTAATAAAGCGATTAAACGCTCGCGTTCCCCTGAAGACAACATGGACCCGATTTGGACCAAGCGCTGAATCCTTCTCAGTACCCACATTAATGGCAATGATTTCATGAGCACAGGGTTTAACATACGTCTCCTCCTCTCGATTAATCAAGTTTTTAAAAGCCAGAGGAATTTCTTCCTCTTCGTTTTCATTAAAATTCTGAAAATCTTGGTCAATGCAATAAATCAGCGGCACAGAGAAGTACTCAGAATCTATAGTGTTCTCATTAAAAGCTTCGGTTCTTCGGTTACAACAGAGTCAAAACAAAAAGAAAAAGAGGACCTCGACAGGACTTTGGCATTTGGGTTACCACCTCTGGAAATGCCGGACTCAGATTTTTCGGACTGACTCGAATCTGATCCCGACTCCATAGACTTAGTGGAATCAGATTCTGGCTCATCACCCAATTCAGAACTGGTCAGATAGCCTTTTTTCTAGTTGCCAAGTAAGACATGGTGCCTCTGATGCATCCAAAATACCACTGGTCGGTTCAACACTAGTTCTTCCGTGATCATGGAGACAGTAAAGTTATCCCTCAAGTTCTCCAGGTCAGTCGCGGGATCTGTCAGGAGATTGGCCAGTGCTGCCCCTACTTTAGCTTCGTTGTTGTCCGAGTCATCTTTCATGCTCTAGCTAGCTCTAAAGCTTGGTCTAGCCCCTTCCTCATCACTATCTTGTAGCTATAAATCAAAGAAAATTTCAAATCCGGGGACACGCTTCTTAGAGGAATTTACCCAAGGCTCAAGAAAACCACAAAAAAGGAAATCCTTTCCTTCTCGAACAAAACGGCCATTCAGCTTCCCTTGGATTGGCCTGTGGACGAGCTCATAACGCTTCTCAACTCTTTTGGCCTTGGTTCTACCCTTTATCTCTTCTCCATTTCTTACTCAGTCCTCTTTGGTGGACACGTAGCCTAGTCTAAAGGCATGCGGGTTGTGTGGCACCTCGGCTCATGTCATAACGCTTTTTCGACCGCTCCTTTCGAGCCCTATTCCCAACATATGCCATAGTTTATTCATGTAGTAGATGGACTAGGTGCTGATGTACGTGGCTTCGTCTGCAGCCAGTATGGTCTGCACAACTCGAGCCTCAACCAGAGTGAATCCTAAAAGGAACACATCTTCGTCCCCGTAATTGATCTCCAACACTAGCGTAGTTACCTCTAGTGGTGGATGGACAGATGAGTTCCCAAAAACAGTGGCTACTCCTCCCTTATGAGGATACTTCAACATCTGATGGAGGGTAGAGGAAATAGCCTTCACGTGATGTAACCAAGGCCTCTCCAACAGAAGGTTAAAGGTAGCTGGTACATCTAGGACGTGAAACTTAACCTCTTGCTCTAATGGGCCCACCTGAACTTGCGCTTTCATTGTGCCCATGACCTCTCTACTTGTTTTATCATATGCCCGTATCACCTAGGTTGTAGGAACAAAGTTTGCCAGTTTGAGACCAATCGTGTAGGCAGCACGGGACAAACAGACATTAATGGCAGACCACTGGCACCCACTTTTCTCTGCATTCCACCCAGATGTATAATGGTTTGTTGTGGGCTGAGCCTTCTGGTGGCAGCTCTTTGTCAAAGAAAGAGAGCATCAGTTTGGCACCACCTGGAAAGACCAAGCCCACAAGTTGCTCGGGCATAGTATTGATGGACAATTTAGCCTTGTCCATTACCGACAACACCGCTTGCCGGTGCATCCGTGAGGCCATGAGAAGTCCCTAAATAGAGATATCAGCTTGGATTTTCTTGAGCTATTTCAAGACCAACTCCTCCTCTAGTTGTTTCTCTTTCTGTTTCTCGGCCTCCTTATCTTTTCCAGACGTCTCTACTTGGTCCAGGTATGACGGCTTAAAATACCGTCCACTTCTTGTCAGATGGTCTAGCTCCTCAACATACCACGTATTATCCGAGGCCTAATCGCCCCAGTCTTCATCCGTATGGGCTAGATGCTGGCCATTATTGTAACAACCCTCGTACTGATTATCGATAACCCACTGAATTACGTACTGATTTCTGTTAAACCGAACTGATAATGACTGATAATTGGATTAACTGAAGTACTGAATGAACTGGTTGAAACCGGAACTGAAATTGAATAAGTTATCTATTGAATTGCATATTGTATCTGTTTGATTGATTGAATATCTGTTTGAATTCATATGTTTGAACTATTAATTGAAGGCCTTATCGGCGGCCGAATTAGGAACCGTTTAGTGTTTTGGAATCAGTAGAATATTTGTGGTTTTATGGTATATTTATCTGAAAACTGATTAGGAATGATTAAATTAGATTAAAACGAGTTAATTACCAAGATTGACTTATTTACCACATTGCCACCCATAGTGGGCTTTTGTTTATTCTTATCATTGTTTGGAGCCTTATACACTTAGAGATACATTTGATCAGCCCTTTTCTTGTCCCTACCGTCCAAGAAGAGAGTTAGAGAGAGAGAGGTTTGCTCTTGTTGATTTGGCTTGAACTCTTGAAGAATTGCTAGAAGAACTTGGAGATTCATAACATAGGTTGCTAGATTGGACTTCTAGACTTGTAATTGAATTCTAGGTAAGTGAATTCATCTTCTCCTTGTTGTCTTTGAACTTCATTCTTGCATGTTCTAGGCTCCATTGTAGAATCAAGCCATGTTTTAGTGCATAGAGGTTGAATTATGTTTGAATTCATGCATGCATGGCCATTTTAGTGTAATTTGAAGTTGAATTCATGGTTGATTGTACATGCATGTTCATGTCTAAGCTTTAGTCCATGTTTTCACTTTGTTTTCCAACTATTGAGCTCTTGAGAGCAAGATTTGAAGCTTGAAATTGGTTTGAAACTCATGCATGTCATATTTGAATGTTGTTCATGCATGTTCTTGAAAATTGGTTTGGAAATGAGTTTGATTAAACACCCTTGGGCTTTGATTTCTTAAATTGAGTTTTGAAACATGTTATTCTATGTGTTTGCAAGAGTTTTTCCAGAAAATAGCCCAAGAGGATCGAAAACATCGCTTTTGAACTTGGTTTTGAGCTTGGGACTCAAATCTGGGATTTCCAGATTTCTGTTGTCCGCTCGAGCGGAGGAAGTAGCGCTCGAGCGGAGAAGTCGAGCTCCCAGCATCTTGCATTGTGCATCAGTCCGCTCGAGCGGAGAATTGGGCGCTCGAGCGGAGGACTGGGTGACACGCTCGAGCGGGTGTCGAGCGGAGATTGCACCTATCCAGTACTTTTTGGTCCGCTCGAGCGGGGGATGTTGCGCTCGAGCGGGGAACGTTTTTGCCTGGACGCTCGAGCGGGGATGTGTACGCTCGAGCGTGGCTCCCTTTTTCTGAAAATTCTGAAAATGTTTTCTGTATACATCTTTGCATCCTCATTCCATCCTAGGCATTCTTAGGCCTAGTTTAAGACATCTTAATGAGGATTTAGATGTAGAACACACCGAGGCATAATAGGAAGTTAATTATTGTACTTCCCCAACTGTTAAACTTAGAGTGTGTTCGTTTTGTTTACTGTTTAGGGCTGGCACTCGGGGACGCGCTCTAGCATACTGTAGCCCAATCTCTGTGAGTAACAGATTGTGTAAAGATATGTTCAAAATGGTTATCTTTGAATACTGAACTGAATTGTTTATTGAACTGATATTGTTTATTGAATGAATGTATGTCCTGTATTGTGAACTGTATTGTGGCATCCTTAGCATTGACTGTTACTGTTACAGAGCTCTGTCGGTTCCCTTGTGGAACCATACTGTTTACTGACTGATGGCCATCACTACTGTTGGGTCCGTTGAGGCCCGGTCCTTTTGGACCTACTGTTTATAGGCTAATGGATGTACCACATATGATTGATTGACTGCCATACTGAAAGACTGAAATACTGTTTAATGAACTGTTTTCATTACTGTAAGGACATTACATTCTTAACCTCTTTACACTTATTGTTATTCACTGGGCTTTAGCTCACTGTTTATATATATATGTAGGTTCTCAGCAGCCAGACCGGAGCTAGGAGCGTGGGTTAGTCCCCCAGTTTTGTCAAGCCAGCCTATGTGCCTCACCGCGAGGTTCCGTGTTGCCATGCTATGGCTTGGGGTGTTCTTGTGTCCCCTACTGTATAGACCGTCTACTGTTTACTGTACTGTTATCGAGGGATTTGATTCCCGTACTGAATGTTGTATATGATTGTATATTGACTGTACTGTTTGAACTGAAAGAATGCATGAAAAATGTTTTTGGCATACAGATTTTCACAGCTCAATGGACACTAGTTATTTACTGTAATGGCTTCCGCCAGGCCCTGTACTCTGTTTTACTGTATTACTGTTCAGCAGGCCTTCGGTAATCTCGGATTACTGGCCAGTTACGGTGCTAAACCCATAGGGCCGGGTTTGGGTCGTGACAGAGTGGTATCAGAGCGATACTTACCACGAGTTATACCGCACACACGTGTCCAAACGAGCTATAGGGTGTCCTAGAAAAGTGATTAGGGCACCTCATGAACTTGAAAAGTGTGTGCTTATGACTGACTGAATATATGTTAAAGTGCTAAAATGTTTAAGTGTACAACTGCTTATAATGATAACTGTTATAACTGCTTATAGCGGAATGGATAATGCAAATGAACCTGAATCATCATCCTCTGAGGCCAGAATGGCCAGACTGGAACAAATGATGGGATTGGTACTTGAAAGACTAGATCAACAACAGAACCAACAGCCTCCACCTCCTCCTCCTCCGGTTGACCCGGAACAGAATGTACAGAATGTGAATGCCAATGAGGTGGACATTATCGCACTGACTCATAAATTCAGCAAGATGAAACCGCCGTCCTTTCAGGGAGGCTTAGAACCGTTAAAGGCTGAAGCTTGGGTTCTTGAGACTGAGAAATTGTTTGAAATGTTTCCGTGCTCCGAAGCCAACAAAGTACTGTTAGCAACCTTCACCCTTCAGGAAGAAGCAAGAAGGTGGTGGATGTTGACCCGTGATGCGAATACTATTGTGACTTGGACTCAGTTCAAGGAGTCCTTCTTTGAAAAGTATTTTCCCCAGTGCATCAGGGACAGAAAAGTGACTGAGTTTGAACAGCTGAGACAGGGCAATATGTCTGTTGCCGAGTATGAGAAGAAATTCACCGAATTTGCCAGGTATGCACCACATATGGTGGATACCGAATATAAGAAGGCCAGAAGGTTTGAAGGAGGCCTTAGTGCTGCTATACAGGACCGAATAAATGTTTTGAAAATGCCAACTTTTGTGGGTGTTCTTGATCGGGCCTTGATGGCCGAATCAAATATTGCAGCAGTGAAACAATCTGAAACACCAACAACTGAATGGCATGGTAAAAGGCAGGGTTTCAAATTTAAGAAAGGCAAGCACAATCAGTTGAACAAGAAACAGAATACGGGGTCAACGACTAGCCCCAGCCAAGGGAGTGGATTTATTCCACCCTGCTCCGTATGTGGCAATAAGCACAAAGGGGTTTGCTACCAGATTTCAGGAGCTTGTTTCAGATGTGGCAAGGTGGGCCACAGAATTAAAGACTGCCCTTCTGCTCCACCAGCCAGTAGTAAAGCTGCACCAAGCGCAGCAGCATCAAATGTAGCACCAAAGCCTAACCCCAAAGCTACCGGGAAAGAGCCTGCGAGGCAGGGCCGAGTATTTGCCCTAGTACCGGGAGATGTTCAGAATACTGAGACCGTTGTGTCAGGTATCCTCTCTATTTGTGCTCAAAATGCATATGTATTGATTGATTCGGGGTCTACACATTCTTATGTGTCGCATGCTTTTTCACGGAAATTGAATAGACCCTTAGAACCTATGAATTACTTGTTAGCTGTATCATCACCTGTTGGAGGATCCATGACATGTGCATATATGTATCCTGCTTGTGAAATTATTGTTGGGGATATGCATCTGTTTATTGACTTACTGCCGTTAAACATAGATCACTTTGATGTGATACTGGGGATGGATTGGTTACAAAAATATCATGCCACCATTGACTGTGTAACGAAACAAGTTGTTTTCCGTCCACCGGGTTTACCTGAATTTGTGTTTAATGGGAGTGGAGTAGTACCTCCTCCGTATTTGATTTCTTCAGTGAAAGCTGTTAAACTGATTAGAAAGGGGTGTAAAGGATATCTGTGTTCTGTATTGACTGTGTCTATTGATGATGGTGTTAAAACTGATGTGAATTGTATTCCTATAGTTAGAGAATTCCCAGATGTATTTCCAGATGATCTGCCAGGGGATTTGATTGACAGGGAGATTGAATTCACCGTTGATGTAATTCCGGGAACACAGCCAGTGTCGAAAACTCCCTACAGAATGGCTCCAACTGAACTGAAAGAATTGAAGGTACAATTGCAGGAACTGTTAGACAAGAAGTTCATCAGACCTAGTACTTCACCGTGGGGTGCACCTGTCCTGTTTGTAAAGAAGAAAGATGGCTCACTGAGACTGTGCATTGATTACCGCGAATTGAACAAGGTAACTGTAAAGAACAAATATCCATTACCGCGTATTGATGATTTATTTGACCAGTTACAGGGTGCACAAGTGTTTTCCAAGATTGATCTCAGATCGGGATACCATCAACTGAAAGTTAAACCGGAAGACATTGACAAAACTGCTTTTAGAACGAGGTATGGCCATTATGAATTTTTAGTTATGCCGTTCGGAGTCACGAATGCCCCAGCTGCATTTATGGACCTCATGAACAGAATTTTTAAACCATACCTTGATGATTTTATTGTGGTATTCATTGATGACATATTGATCTATTCTAAGACTGTAGAAGAACATGAACATCATCTGAGACTTGCCCTGCAAACCTTAAGAGAACAGAAACTGTATGGAAAATTGTCTAAATGTGAATTTTGGCTTGATCATGTTATGTTTTTGGGGCATGTTGTTAGCAAAGATGGAATTTCTGTTGATCCGCAGAAAATTGAAGCTGTAGTGAACTGGCCTAGACCAACAAATGTGACTGAAGTCCGAAGCTTTTTGGGATTGGCTGGATATTACAGAAGATTTGTCAAAGATTTCTCCAAAATTGCCTTACCATTGACTCAGTTGACACAGAAAGGGATATCATTTGACTGGACTGACCAACGGGAATCAGCATTTCAGGAGTTGAAAACTAGACTTGTGACTGCACCAATTCTGACTCTACCTTCAGGTACGGATGGTTATACTGTATTTAGTGATGCTTCTCATAAGGGTTTGGGGTGTGTTTTAATGCAGAATGGGAGAGTTATTGCTTATGCTTCCCGACAGTTGAGACCACATGAAAAGAACTACCCGACCCATGACTTAGAACTTGCTGCAGTGGTATTTGCATTGAAAATTTGGCGTCACTATTTGTATGGAGCGACATGTGAAGTGTATACCGACCACAAGAGTTTGAAATATTTCTTCACATAGAAAGAACTGAATATGAGACAGCGGAGATGGCTTGAACTGATTAAAGACTATGACTTACAAATACTGTATCATCCGGGAAAAGCCAACACCGTTGCCGATGCTTTGAGCCGAAAATCGATTGGGAACTTAGCCTGTTTGCTGACTAGACAGAAAGAGTTGCTTTGTGATCTTGAAAAGTCTGAAATTGAAATTGTTTTGAAGGAACAAGGTGGAACCTTAGCTGCTATTTCTGCTCAACCAGCCTTGATTGAAGAGATTAAAGAGAAACAGCAACTGGATGATTTCTTAAAGAAGGTTATTGAAGAAAGAGATTCAAAACCGAGACCGGGATACAAATTTGAGAACAATGTACTGAAATTTCAAGAAAGACTGTGTGTGCCGAATGACACTGAACTGAAAAGGAGAATTCTGCAAGAGGGCCACAATTCAAAATTTTCTATCCACCCAGGGAATACGAAGATGTATCAAGATTTGAAATTGAATTTCTGGTGGCCGGGAATGAAGAAAGAAATTGCCGACTTTGTGTCCAAATGTCTTCATTGCCAACAGGTCAAAGCGGAACATCAACGACCCGCTAGATTATTGCAACCCTTACCCATACCAGAGTGGAAATGGGAGCATATCATGATGGATTTTATCGTTGGGTTACCTCGCTCCAGAAAAGGTATGGACTCTATTTGGGTTATTGTTGATAGATTGACTAAATCTGCACACTTCCTACCTATCAAGACAATTTATAATGCAGACAAATTGGCTGTTATCTATATTGATGAAATTGTGAGACTGCACGGAGTGCCTGTGTCTATTGTTTCTGACAGGGATTCGAAGTTTACATCGAGGTTCTGGCAGAGCCTACAAACTGTATTGGGTACTGAATTGAGGCTGAGTAGTGCCTATCATCCTCAGACGGATGGACAGTCAGAAAGGACCATCCAAACGCTAGAGGATCTACTGAGAATGTGTGTCCTTGATTTTCAGGGAAACTGGGAGAGTCATTTGCCGTTAGCTGAATTCGCCTACAACAACAGCTACCATTCGAGTATTGGTATGGCGCCTTTCGAGGCATTGTACGGCAGAAAGTGTAGATCTCCAATCTGCTGGGCAGAAGTTGAAGATGGGCCGTTGCTTGGGCCTGAGATTGTGTATGAAACAACTGAAAAGGTGAAACTGATACAGCAGAGACTGAAAACTGCACAGAGTAGACAGAAGAGTTATGCAGATGTTAGAAGACGAGACCGAGAGTATGAAGTGGGTGATCACGTTTTTGTGAAAGTGACACCAATGAAAGGCCAGACTCGTTTTGGAGTCAAAGGCAAGTTAGCGCCGAGATACGTTGGACCTTATGAGATTGTTGAGAAAATCAATCCGGTGGCGTATCAAGTTGCACTTCCTCCTGAAATGGAGCATGTGCATAACGTCTTCCACATTTCGATGTTGAGAGATTATCTCCGGGATCCATTCCATGTGATTGAGCCTACTTGGATAGTGTTGAGTGATGACTACACTTACGAGGAGAGGCCGATACAGATTGTAAACCGACGGATCAAGAAACTGAGAAACAAGGAGATCCCGCTAGTGAAAGTGGATTGGCAGAACCATGGTGGTGTGTATGCCACTTGGGAAAGGGAAGATGACATGGCTAAAAGATACCCAGAACTGTTTCCACTGAATCCTGTTTTCTTCCAGACTGAAGGTAACTTGAGTTTAGAGGACTAAACTCCTTATAAGGAGGGGAGACTGTAACAACCCTCGTACTGATTATCGATAACCCACTGAATTACGTACTGATTTCTGTTAAACCGAACTGATAATGACTGATAATTGGATTAACTGAAGTACTGAATGAACTGGTTGAAACCGGAACTGAAATTGAATAAGTTATCTATTGAATTGCATATTGTATCTGTTTGATTGATTGAATATCTGTTTGAATTCATATGTTTGAACTATTAATTGAAGGCCTTATCGGCGGCCGAATTAGGAACCGTTTAGTGTTTTGGAATCAGTAGAATATTTGTAGTTTTATGGTATATTTATCTGAAAACTGATTAGGAATGATTAAATTAGATTAAAACGAGTTAATTACCAAGATTGACTTATTTACCACATTGCCACCCATAGTGGGCTTTTGTTTATTCTTATCATTGTTTGGAGCCTTATACACTTAGAGATACATTTGATCAGCCCTTTTCTTGTCCCTACCGTCCAAGAAGAGAGTTAGAGAGAGAGAGGTTTGCTCTTGTTGATTTGGCTTGAACTCTTGAAGAATTGCTAGAAGAACTTGGAGATTCATAACATAGGTTGCTAGATTGGACTTCTAGACTTGTAATTGAATTCTAGGTAAGTGAATTCATCTTCTCCTTGTTGTCTTTGAACTTCATTCTTGCATGTTCTAGGCTCCATTGTAGAATCAAGCCATGTTTTAGTGCATAGAGGTTGAATTATGTTTGAATTCATGCATGCATGGCCATTTTAGTGTAATTTGAAGTTGAATTCATGGTTGATTGTACATGCATGTTCATGTCTAAGCTTTAGTCCATGTTTTCACTTTGTTTTCCAACTATTGAGCTCTTGAGAGCAAGATTTGAAGCTTGAAATTGGTTTGAAACTCATGCATGTCATATTTGAATGTTGTTCATGCATGTTCTTGAAAATTGGTTTGGAAATGAGTTTGATTAAACACCCTTGGGCTTTGATTTCTTAAATTGAGTTTTGAAACATGTTATTCTATGTGTTTGCAAGAGTTTTTCCAGAAAATAGCCCAAGAGGATCGAAAACATCGCTTTTGAACTTGGTTTTGAGCTTGGGACTCAAATCTGGGATTTCCAGATTTCTGTTGTCCGCTCGAGCGGAGGAAGTAGCGCTCGAGCGGAGAAGTCGAGCTCCCAGCATCTTGCATTGTGCATCAGTCCGCTCGAGCGGAGAATTGGGCGCTCGAGCGGAGGACTGGGTGACACGCTCGAGCGGGCGTCGAGCGGAGATTTCACCTATCCAGTACTTTTTGGTCCGCTCGAGCGGGGGATGTTGCGCTCGAGCGGGGAACGTTTTTGCCTGGACGCTCGAGCGGGGATGTGTACGCTCGAGCGTGGCTCCCTTTTTCTGAAAATTCTGAAAATGTTTTCTGTATACATCTTTGCATCCTCATTCCATCCTAGGCATTCTTAGGCCTAGTTTAAGACATCTTAATGAGGATTTAGATGTAGAACACACCGAGGCATAATAGGAAGTTAATTATTGTACTTCCCCAACTGTTAAACTTAGAGTGTGTTCGTTTTGTTTACTGTTTAGGGCTGGCACTCGGGGACGCGCTCTAGCATACTGTAGCCCAATCTCTGTGAGTAACAGATTGTGTAAAGATATGTTCAAAATGGTTATCTTTGAATACTGAACTGAATTGTTTATTGAACTGATATTGTTTATTGAATGAATGTATGTCCTGTATTGTGAACTGTATTGTGGCATCCTTAGCATTGACTGTTACTGTTACAGAGCTCTGTCGGTTCCCTTGTGGAACCATACTGTTTACTGACTGATGGCCATCACTACTGTTGGGTCCGTTGAGGCTCGGTCCTTTTGGACCTGCTGTTTATAGGCTAATGGATGTACCACATATGATTGATTGACTGCCATACTGAAAGACTGAAATACTGTTTAATGAACTGTTTTCATTACTGTAAGGACATTACATTCTTAACCTCTTTACACTTATTGTTATTCACTGGGCTTTAGCTCACTGTTTGTATATATATGTAGGTTCTCAGCAGCCGGACCGGAGCTAGGAGCGTGGGTTAGTCCCCCAGTTTTGTCAAGCCAGCCTATGTGCCTCACCGCGAGGTTCCGTGTTGCCATGCTATGGCTTGGGGTGTTCTTGTGTCCCCTACTGTATAGACCGTCTACTGTTTACTGTACTGTTATCGAGGGATTTGATTCCCGTACTGAATGTTGTATATGATTGTATATTGACTGTACTGTTTGAACTGAAAGAATGCATGAAAAATGTTTTTGGCATACAGATTTTCACAGCTCAATGGACACTAGTTATTTACTGTAATGGCTTCCGCCAGGCCCTGTACTCTGTTTTACTGTATTACTGTTCAGCAGGCCTTCGGTAATCTCGGATTACTGGCCAGTTACGGTGCTAAACCCATAGGGCCGGGTTTGGGTCGTGACAATTATCATCCCACCACTCGCCCTCGGTTGTTGACAAACAGTTGTCTGGCTCCACTTGAAGCATCTTCACAGTACAAGTGTCCCCCTCAGGGTGATACGCTTTTACAATTTTCTAGCTGTCCTCAACTCTTTCTTTTTCAAACTGCCTCAATGCAGCTTCCTGTTCAGTATTTGTAGTATTCACAACTCCCACTTCTCGAGTCGTGCTTCCCGCACATATGCCCTCTGATAATTTTCCTTTCTCATCAACCCTTCCGGCTACTGTAGCTACCTCTGTTTCCTTTTTCTCTGGTTTTATCCCAGTTTCTTCTTCCATGTCTGGCTCATCACTCAGCCATCTAGTGTTATCAATTGATCCGTTTAGGTCGAACCAGCCGATCTATACATCTCCCTGATCATGCTTATCAAAGAACTGCAGGTTGTCCAAATCCTCTTTGAGCTCTACTAGATCTTCCAGCTCTTGGTTCAGGCCATCCTCCCTGACCAAATTGAGGCCTGCCGAGACTGGTATCACCACTTTAAGCTTGTTTTGACTAATTGGCACAATATAGCAGCTCAGTTCATACACCCTCTCAAATAAGTCCTCAGGACACTTCACCAATAGACTAGTACCTTCCTCCGAGGTCGACCTCCTTTTTATTGCAAGTGTCATTACCGCAGGCTTGGGTTAAGGTTTGGACGCGTCCATCATGCACAGATTTGCACCTTCAGGAATGAACAACGTCGGTTTTGGTAGGTGGGAGGAGGTGATGTATACGTTGGGGTCATAAGAGATGGCCAGTGTATGGATCGGATTAAGATTTTGAGGTGGGGGGACTTGATTATAGGCTGGGAGTGGGTTGGTAGTTACATTTGGTTTTTGGGATAGTGCAATGACCTTGTTGTCAATGAGATCCTGAATCTTATGACGCAAGCAAAAGCACTGGTCGGTATCATGACCATACAGCTGATGAAAAGCACAATACTTTGCGGGGTTGTGTTTAGGTGGAAGGAGGTCAAGCAATGGGCAAGGTTCTAAAGGTTTTAGGTTCCCTTTATTGACCAGCACTTACATGGCTTTGGACAGAGTCATGTATAGTTGGTTAAAAGTCCTCTGAGGTCGGGTGGGGTTGGCGGTCTTGGTTGTGGTGATAACACTTACATCCGATGGACTCACAGTTGTGCTACCACTGGTAGCATTAGAACTGCGAACAAATGGCCTCTTGGCCAGCTTCTTCTCCTCAGTAATATGTCCCTACTTCATAGCATCCTCAATTTGCACCCCTATTTCATAGAGCTCTGTGAATGTAAATAGAGATAAAACAATCATCTTCTGCAGCAGCTTGCCATGTAGATTTTGGACAACCATTCTTATCTGATCATTTTCTGAAGGTCGAGTGGTCATCATTGAGGCTTTGACCCTCCATCTTGTCACAAACTTAGAGAATCCTTCTTTTGGCACTTGGCGTGTCGCCTCAAGATCACGAGTTATGACATCGATTTGAGTGTTGTAAGAGTACTGAGCCATGAAGGACTCGGCTAATTCATCCTAATTTTGTTTTACTGAGTCTTCCAACTTGGCGTACCAGATAGATGCTATACCCGACATAGTCTGACCAAAGAGGGATAGCTTTTGCAACCTAGTCAAACCCATCTATCGTAAAATGTTCGAAAATAGCCATAGGTGAACCATTGGATCCCTAGATCCATTAAAATGGTCAATGTGTGGCATCTTGAATCGCTCGGGTAATGTCGTTGCCGACTCAATGTATCTATCTTCTATATCTGGGATGGAATTGACCCCTTGCGTTCTCTTAAACAATTTCTCCAATTTGTCGACCTTGAGTGCAGTTGGATCAACCTCAAACTCGAACGGGGCCTCAGTTTGATAAATCGGGGCTTTGGCCGAAATGGGTTTTGGTGGGATCGGGAAAGCCAGATTACCCTGGGTTTGTGGATCTTGAGTAGTGGCAATAAACTGCTTGAATGCCTGTAGATGAAGGCTTGTTGTTTGAATTGGAATGATTCAACGAATGTGCATTTTAAGTCGACTTTGTTGAGTGGCAAATCATGTTTTAAGCTCACTATGTTTGGTGGCAAATCCGCAAACTTTAAGCCCACTTGA
Organism: Camellia granthamiana; assembly: GCA_036172215.1. Classification (NCBI taxonomy): domain Eukaryota; kingdom Viridiplantae; phylum Streptophyta; class Magnoliopsida; order Ericales; family Theaceae; genus Camellia; species Camellia granthamiana. The sequence continues at coordinate 18,800,028 of CM069913.1, forward strand.
GGTGGCAAATTCAAACCATTTTTGCAAACAAACATGAGTTGAATTGTTCCACATTGAGCAAACTAGTCTATACTTGATTGTGCGCATCATATAGTAAAGCTAGCTTAATAACCGGAACAAGAGTACATAATGTTGATAAAAATCATATCATGATTAGTAGAGGCTGATCTTTAATTGAGCGAGCAGGGGTGCTCAATTCATGACCTTCCCCTCTCGTACCTAAGTTCCCGAGCCGAGGCAACTTTGGTGATGACAAACACATGGCCTTTGGCACGAGCCATGGGTTTTCTAAATTTTTCCAAAATAAAATATTTAGGTGGCGACTTTGTATCTGGCAAAACAGTCTATTTTTGGCATTTTTGATCCTAGAATCAATTTCCAAAAGATTTTCCAGATTTGGACTCTTTGGTGTTTATCAGTTTCACATTGCACTTGTGAGATTAGATTCAGAACCACGAGAGTTCGAACTGTAGGACTTTCTTTTCAAACTTTCGAGAGGGGGCGCGAAAAAGCCGAGCTACACCATTATTTGTGGACGACAGGCCACCACTCCTAGCCTGCCGGCCACCTTTCCAAAACCCAATAGTGGCTTTTTCAAATGGAACAGAGTTGGTTTTGAGATGAAAAATAGTGCAAGTGTTCTACCATGCAACAGAGGCATCTGGTAGCAGAATAGTGGCCTTTTTCGGGAGAAACCCGTGCACATACATGAGCATTCCTCGTTTCCCGAGGCAGAGTAGTTAGAGTAGTTAGCTTAATACTTCTCTAAAACTCTGTATTCATGTTTAATTAGTTAATTTGTAATTCATTAATTAGTTCTAAGTTATTGTAATAAAAAGTTAGTTAGAATAGTTAATTAATTTGTTGTTGTTATATTTAGTTAAGTAGCTTAGCTAATTTATTCGTTTCATTTTGTAATAGTTAGTTAATTCATAGTAATTAGTTTAGCTAGTTAGTTCATTCGGACCCTCCTGCGTGAGGGCATAATGTTGTAATAATGTATATGTCTTCCAACCCCACGTCTTTCTCCGTTTTAGTTACCTACTTACGATGGTTAGATTAGAGCATCATGTTTTGTTTAGCATACTCCATGTTTGCATCTACTTGTCTTGCATGCATTGGGCTCGGTGCATCATTCTAACTTGCATTGTTAGTTAAATTCTTTGAATATGTGCTTAGACCACATGCTATCAAATTGATTAACATGCCATGTTAAGTAGCCGAGCCTAATAATTACATATCACATGTGTTGCATTAGTCATATTGCATAGTTAGGATCATGCATTTTTCTAACTATTTTGTCTTTTTTGGCTTGGAGTACTAGGTGAGCTTTTTACTTGCTTTAGCATATTGCATTGTATGTTAGTATTGCCATGTGAAGCATGTTCGCCATGAGGCTAAGTTCTTATCTGATAAACTTTTTGAATGCCTGTGGATGAAGGCTAATTGCTTGAGTTGGAATAATCTGAGTAATGTTTATATGCGATCACTCTTTCAAGTGGTACATATTCGAAACAATTTTTCAAAACAAATATGAATCAAGAGTTCCAATTTTTGCAAGCTACTCTATACTTGTGTGTGTGCGCATCACATAGTAATGTTAGCCTAATAACCGGAACAAGAGTATATAATGTAAATAATATTCATATCATGATTAGTAGAGGCCGATCTTTGATCGGGCAAACATGAGTGCTCAATTCATGACCTTCCCCTCTCGTACCTAAGTTCCCGAGCCGAGACAATCTTGGTGATGACGGACACGTGGCCTTTGGCACAAGTCATGGGCTTCCTAAATTTTTCAAAAACATTTAGATGGCGACTCTGTATCTGGCAAAGCAGTCCATTTTTGGCAATTTGATTCAAAATCGATTTTCTAAAAAGATTTGCCGGATTTAAACTCTTTGGTGTTTATCTATTTCACATTGCACTTGTGAGATCATATTCAGAACCGCGAGAGTCCAATACTGTAGGGCTTATTCATCTTCTGAAAGGGGGCACGAAAAGTCGAGCTACACAAGGCCAAAATGAGGATATGCAAGAGGAAATTCTTTGAATTCAACTACAAAATCATGAGAATTATGCATATGGCTCATTTTCATCAATTCTAACTCAATTCTTGTATCATCCAACTTAATTCTCTTGAGTTCATGTCCTACACATCATAATTGTACAATTTAAGAGTTGAATTCTTACCTAGGCTTGTCAATGTGAGAGCTAGAAGCTTGATTCTTGTGTTTCTAAGTCCAATTTCTTTAATTTCTAGCAAATTCCTCACAATCTCAAGTGTTGGTATCAAACTCTCACTCTTGGTCTATTTCTTCCTCTCTCTCTCTCTCTCTCTCTCTCTCACGTTGTATAGGCTCAAAATGATGAGTAGAAAGTGACTCAAAGTGGTGTATAAGCCTTTTATAGGCTTGGTTAAGAAAATTAATTAATTAAGCTTACCACTAATCAAATGAGTATTAATTATTCTAATTATTTCGCTCCAAATTGAATTTCAATTAAACCTACCACAATGTTCTAAAAATTTCAACCAACACATATACCAAGTCAATTTCGTGATCGGATGCCGATAAGGCCTTTAATTCACAGAACAAAATAGAAACAGAAATAGATATTCCTACCACAGACAGATATAAACACAAATAATACAATGCATGTGTAATTAACTCAGGATTTCATCTTAATTACTTATTAGGCATAGTTAAGCATAGATTAACGTTAATCATGGGTCGGGGTTATTACAGTAATGTTTCCACTGTTTGCTGTAGCTGGAGTATTAGTTCATCCATATTGGCCGAGGGATACTGTGCCATTTGAATAGGTGACCGGTCTTGAGCTGGACTGGAATTAGACAATTGTTCCCGAACGCGACTAAACACAGGTAAGCTGAATGGTGATTGCTATAAAAATTGGACTGGTGAATTCTGTCTGATCCTCTTTCGTCTTGTAACCAGTGATAGTAAAGCAAACACGGGCTATCCCTGAACAAGATCCCTGACTTTGCAAAGTCTTCCGACTCGGGTCCAGAGTGCTTGGGGGATATTTGAACCTTCTGAAGCTATGGTTTTAACCACCTAGCAAAAGAAATAAAGCAAAATAATAGCAATCAGAAACCGCACAGTACCTCAGCTAAGATGTTATCAACACAGACATGATCAAAGCTGTAGGACTTGTACTCCACACTGCCCAAAAACAGATACCAACCGTGCAACTGATATGCACATTCTTGTATAGTTTCACTTGTAAAGCACATACTAGTTAAGAGAGAGTTGAAAACACCCTTATGAGAGGGTAAGGTTACCCTGTCCTAGTTTCGTGATGAACTAGGGTTGCACTATTTAATCAAGCGGTTTCACATAATCCTGCATACGGGTGAGCATCATGTCCTAGTTTGTTATAGTCACTATGGCTTTAGTATATGCAGCTTGGCCAAATGGTCAAATGGGTGCCTGTAGACAACCTATTTTTGACTGCCCGCAAGAGTTGGACGCTTGGTTCTACGCACTTGATAATGAAGTTGCGTTGACCGTGTTTCGAATTCTCAACAAAAGAATGTAAGCTCGCGTTCCAAAACTAATCCTAAACCTTCCATATTCATACTATTTTTACCCTAGAAATTCATTTTTGAACATTGTGCCACCCTACAGTGAGTTTAAAACAGTGGAACAGGGGAACACCTTGGGAGCCTGCCGTACCACATTGGGAGTCGGCCGACTCTCGATATCGAGAAACACTGTTCTGAGCGGGAATGGGACAGCTGTCAATTTTTGGAGATATTTATGACCTATTGTGCTTAAATTCTATAAACACGAGCATATATCTCAGTGTTACAGGTTAGAAAATTTTCAAAGAAGCTAAATCACCCTTGAGAGCTCCTTCTTCTAGTGCAAGCTAACTTTGAGATATTTGAGCATCCTTAAACCATATCTATACATCACATACAACCTTAGAACTAAGCCTTGAAACCTTGGTTGAGCTTTGAGAATCACAATTCAAGCTTGAGATTGAGCTTAGACCAAGTTTGTGTTACAAACAAGAGCTTTCCTTCTTTGAGAGGTATAAGCGTACCACCTTCTCTCTTGCTTTCATTTCTATCTCTTGTTATCTATTTCTTATGTCTTTGAGTTATGTTGAGTCCATTTCAAGTGTCTAAACTTGGGTTTGGATAGCTACCAAAGGGTAGAGAGGGTTAACACCTTCTCTTACACCTTATTTCATAACTCAAGCCCTTACTTTTACACTCTTTTCTTTGGTTTTCAAACTGATTTTCAGAGTTTAAAAGAGGCTAAAAAACATGCTTTGAGGTCTCAAAAATGGAGGGGTTAGCCACCTCTCATTGTTCTTGTTTACTAGTCTTATTTCATTTGCTTTTTGTTTGAACTTTTTGGGCTCTTTTCATGCACTTTGAGCCACTATTTCTACATATTAGGGGCTATTTTAGGACTGTCCTAATTTATTTAATTAATTCATGCTTTGATCAATTTGCTTGTTGTATCATAAGTCCTTATATCTTGCTAGTTGTGTTGTGTTGTCTTTGGCTCTTCTTTGCTTACTTTTCATGTCAAGAGTCTCATTTTAATAATCAATTTAGCATTCATTTCTGCAACCTCCCTTTTTTTTTCTTTTCTTCTTTTGTTTGAAAGTTATTTCAACCGATTGATGGTTATTCAAAACATGAGAAGGAGACCCATGCTCAATGGCTTAATCTCTATGGAGGTTCATCGTCAATGGCATGGCCTCTCTTTTATGCTTAGGATCACCTCTCATTTGACATTTCTTCTCATTTAATGGACTTAACCATCACTTTGGACAAATTGATTAAAGAATGGCAAGGACTAATAAAATTGGCCTAAAATCAATGAAACCGACATAAAGAAAATGTTTAGAGTTGATTGGATTCGGCCGAACGTTATGCCGAGTCCATTGTTCCAAGAATTGTCACTTATCACTCCATGATATGTTGATAAGACTCGGTGCGTGTCCACTTTCCTCTTTGAGTCTTCATGATAGGAGGAAAGTGGTTTTCCATTACATTTATTAATTTTTGTCCAAACGTGCTCGAAACCACCAAGCCATCAAATTGTGCTCATTGATGGTTTCGGACTCGAAGTTGTTCTTCTCTTGAGTTTCCTATGACAGAGAAGAGTAAAAGAGACAAACAGGGCCTAGAAAGGCTCTGTCTACACTATTCTCACTTCAGAGTACAAAAACATTTTTGGCATAAAATTAGGGTACGGCCGACACTATTTTGAACTGACTGGATCTCATTTGGAGCTGGCTGGCTCCCAATGTTTGGCGAGGAGTGAGCTTTTTGCAATAAAGTAGATTGCTAGTTTATTGTCCATTCTAATATCCTTGTTGTAATAAAGTAGTTAGTTAGTTAGTTTTTTAATTCATTCATTCAAATTTGTAATAGTTAGTTTATTCGGACACTTGGACACTCATTCGAACTCTTTTGCACGAGAACAAAATATGCAATAATTGTATATGTCTTCCAACCCCCATTTCTTTCTCCCTTTTATTTACCCGCTTATGATGGTAGCATAGAGCATCATATTTACTTAGCATTTCCCATGTTTCACATACACTCATTTCACATGCATTTGGGTCCAGCTTATCATACTAACCAATGCCACATTCAACTTTCTTAAATGAATACGTGATTTATCACATGTCTTGAATTGAATCATATACCATGCTAGTAATCGAGCCCATTAATTACATAATTGCATGTGTTGCATTAGTCATATTGCATTAGTTAAGTTCACGCATTTTTTCTAACTCTTTTATCTTTTTGGCTTGCCTCGGAGTACTATGTAAGCTTTTAATTGCTTTAGCATACCACATGCGTGTGATTGTTGCCATGTCATCAAAGCATGATTCCATGAGGCTAAGTGCTAAAGTGATATATCGTTTATATGCCGGTGGATGGAGGCTAATTGCTTGAATTGGAATAAATTGATTAATGTAGATATGAGATCACTTTTTCAAGTGGTACATATTTAAAATAATTTTCAAACAAACATAAAATCAAAGTGTTCCAAATTTTACAAATTAGTCTACACTTGTGTGCAACACATAGTAAAATTAGCCTAATAACCAGAACAAGAGCATATAGTGTAAATAAAAATCACATCATGATTAGTAGAGGCTGATCTTTGATAGTGTGAGTGGGGTTCTCAATTCATGACCTTCCCCTCTCATACCTAAGTTCCCGAGCCAAGACACTTTGGTGATGAAGGATAAGTGGCCTTTGGTATGAGTCACAGGTTTTCTAAATTTTTCGAAAATATTTAGGTGGTGACTCTATAATCTGGCAAAGCAGTCCATTTTTGGCATTTTGATTCAAAATTGATTTTTCAAAAGAATTGTCGGATTTTGACTCATTTGTGTTTTATCTATTTCACATTGTACTTGTGAAATCAGATTCAGAACCACGGGAGTCCGAACTGTAGGGCTAGTCGTATCCAAAAGGAGGCATTTGCTTTACAATGGTGTAGCTTGCTTTTCGTGCTCCTTTCAGAGACGACTAGCCCTACAATTTGGACTCCCGTGGTTCTGAATCTGATTCTACAAGCGCAATGTGAAATAGATAAACACAAATGAGTCTTCCTTTCGGAGACGACTAGCCTTACAGTTTGGACTCCCATGGTTCTGAATCTGATTTCACAAGTGCAATGTAAAATAGATAAAACACAAATGAGTCAAAATCTGGCAATTCTTTTGGAAAATCGATTTTGAATCAAAATGTCAAAAATGAATTGTTTTGCCATATTTCAGAGTCGCCACCTAAATATTTTGGAAAATTTAGGAAACTTGAAACTCATGCCAAAGGCCACTTATCCGTCATCACCAAAGTGTCTCGGCTCGGGAACTTAGGTACGAGAGGGGAAGGTCAAGAATAAAACACCCCACTCGCTCGATCAAAGATCGACCTCTACTAATCATGATGTGATTATTATTTATATTATATGCTCTTGTTTCGATTTATTAGGCTAACTTACTATGTGATGCACACAAGTAGAGACTACTTTGCAAAAAAAAAATTGAACATTTTGATTTCATGTATATTTGAAAAGAATTTGAATATGTACCACTTGAAAAAGTGATCTTATATGTACATTCATCGAAACATTCCAATTCAAGCAATTAGCCTTCATCCACTGGCATTTAAGCAAGTATATCAATTAAGCACTTAGCCTCATGGTAATCATGCTTGACATGGCAACAATCACACACATGCAAAATGCCAAAGCAATAAATGCTTACTCCAATTCTTGAGGCGAGCCAAAAGAGATAAACTAGTTAGAAAAATACATGATCCTAACTAATGAAATATGCCTAATGCAACACATGCAGTATGCAATTAGAAGTCCAGGTACTAGCATAGCATATGAAACAATTTGATAGCATGCAGTCTTAAACACATTTTCAAATAAGTATTTGAACGACAATGCTTGTTAGAATGATGAGCCGAATCTTATACATGCAATACACATGGATGCAAATCATGGAAAATGCTAAACGAAATGTGATGCTCTAAACTATCCATCATAAGCGGGTAAATAAAAGGAAGAAAAACGTGAGGTTGGAAGACATACACGCATTATTACATATTTGCCCTTGCACAGGAGGGTCCAAATGAACGGACTAGCTAATTTAAGCTAATTAAATAGCTATTACAAACCAAATGAAATAAATTAACTACACTAGCTAATTATTACAACATCACAACTAAGTAACTATTCTAGCTAATTATTACAAATTGGAACTAACGAATTAATTACACTAACTAATTAGTTACAAATTAGAATTAACTAATTAACTACAACACGAATACAATTACTACTTTAACTAGCTAGTTGAGTGTAAGATACTACTAGTGAACACAACTTTAACGGGCCCCGAGAAGCGAGGAATGACTCATGCATGCACACGGACTTCCACTCAAAAAAATGCTCTCTGTTCTGCTGCCAGAATGCTTCTGTTGCACAGTCAGAAAAGTGCACTGTTTTTACTTCTGCCTCTACTCTGTTCTATTGGAAAAAGGACACTGCTTGACTAGAAAAAGTGGCCGGCAGGCTAGAAGAGGTAGCCGGCCGCCCACTAATAATGGTCTACCGTATAGTAAAGGTGGCCTGCCAGCCACTAATGTTGGGTTTCTCCTGTTACAACAGAAAACAAACAGAGCACAAACAGAGCATTCTCAAGGGATATTTGTCCCCCTTGCCTCTCCTTATCATCAAACAGATCAAATGAGGGGTAGACTTGATTCACAAGCCATTAATCGGCGTAAATTCATTGCGTAATGACTTATGAACCAAGGGATACAATTTCAATAAATGCTATGAAAGACTCTCAAAACCTCCTCCCAATTATGGATTGATCAAGGGAAACGGTTGACATTGACTTTTGAACCATTTTCATCACTAACAAATATAAAATGACTCAAGACTCAAGGGTTCAATTAATGTCCGATTGAACTCAAGTTGATTTTATTCTCTTGCTTCATTTTATTCCAATTTAACACCTCTTTTAATTACCTTTTCATTCGTTAGTCAATTAAGTCCAAAATGAGCATCAAGTTTACTAATGGAGGGAAGTCTCAAACCAAGTGTTGTTTTAGGCATGAGAAGGAGATCATGCCATTGGTAATGAACCCCCAAAGGGATTAAACCATTAAGCACAATTTCACCCCTCAAGCTTAAACAACACTCTTTTTGAAGCAACTCTTAAAACAAAACAAAAAAGGCTAAGAAAAGAGGGAGATTATAGAGATTTTTAGAGATGATCAGAAGTATGGAAAGCTTGAAATAAAGGCCATCAACTCAAATAGGTTGGTGTCTAATGCCTAAAACACCAAACCTGTGAGGACTATTACACTAGAAGCATACTATACAAAGCATAAATGAAACTAACACATAAAAATAGTCCTAGGTTAGCTCAAAACAGTGCTGGAATCAAGGTAAAAGCAGCAAAAAAAGTAAGCTAACAAAAAGGAGCAATTGAGCTAATAAACAAGCACAAGGACAGAAGGCTACCCCCTCTATGTTTTAGACTTCAAAACATGATTTTTAGCCTCTGAAATCCCCTGAAAATTAGTGGTAAAAAGATCAAAAAAAATTTGATGAAAAGGTGGGAAACACAAGGGTAAAAGCCTAGGAAGCAAGGTTCAAAAAAGGGTGGTCAACCCCTCTACCTTTAATGGCCTTAAACCACAAGTTTTAGCCCAAAAATACAAGTGAAAGATAGCTCAAAAACAGCAAGAAAAGATAGAAAAGAGATGGCACAAAAGAATTAGAATGTATACCTCTTGAAGATGAATGATCTTTTGAATTACAAACCACTAATTCCTCACCCTCAAGAGCTAAAATGTAAGCTTAAAACACCTCAGCAAATAACCCTCAAGATTTGGTTTAGAGTTCTAGGCAAAGGTTATACAAGTTGCAAGAGAGATAGAGAGAGAAATATTTTCCAAACTTTTTGCTCCTCAAAATTTTCTAACCTTAAATTTATAAGAGGGAGTCATGTATATATAGAAATATATGAGAGTATCTCAGAAATATCCATACAGACACAGTTGGTGCAATGCATGCACCTGTGGAGACAGCTGGCACAGTTGGCAAAAAGATCTAGATTTTTACACAAGTGGCCGACAGGCCACTAAAAGTGGGTGGCCGACCACTAATAGTGGCAGCAAGCCACTAATGGATCTACAGGTCTCTAGATGGTCAAACTTGAAAAACTACTGTTTTGGTCAAAAAACAAGGCACAAGATTTGTAGGTTCAAAACTGAGGTTTCCTGTTGAGAGAATCGAGCATTTGACAAGCGTGAACATTCATCATTGGGTGATCAAATCAATGGCACCCAAGTCTTAAGGGCAATAAAAAATGGGGTGTCTACAAATGGCTCCAATATTATCAAGTAAATTATCAATAATTCATACTTTTGGAACTTATTACTTATTAAGTTATATTAATAAATTTATCAAACAAAATTTTTATCAAATCCTCTTATTTTTATGAATAAATTTATAGTGATAGATTTTTTAGTCAGGAACTACAGATAAATAAGTCTAGTTAATAGGACTGATTGGTAAGTGTCACTTTACCACGCAAGTTGCAATATTTGTGAAGTTAATTATTACAAATATCATAACTGAATCTTTTATAAGTCATAATTTAAAATATAAAAAAAACTAATCGTAACCAAGCACAACATAAGAAGGTACAACAAAAAACTTTTGTTATACCTAACCAAAATAATATTATAATTAATATCATAATGAGTCATAACTAGCACACAATGTGTATAACCAAATCATAATTAACATTCCAATAGGTCATAACTAAAGACTAAATATGTGTGTATCATAAAATTTTCCCATTTTTACATTATTTGTTGTATAAATATATGCTTTAAAAAAATTAAAATGTTGCTAGTAGTACTCATATAATTTCTTCGGACTCTTACCAAATTCGTTGGACACATAATACCAAAATAAACTTTACCTTCTCAAAACTTAACCACTAGCCACCACCCCCAATCCTTCCTCACCCCGAGCAGAGCAAGAGAGATAGAGACTCACAAGCTTAAAAAGAGAGAAAAATCACAAAAATGTGAAGAGAAAGAAAGAATTCATTAAAGTGGATGAGTGGTTGGCCACAAGAGTAAGGCAACTATTGCAATGGAAGAACTACAATAAAAGTTAGGAAGGGCTAAGGGTGGTGATTGGATTGTGAAATCGAAAGAGGATGGATAAAGATTGTGAAGGAATAAGAAATGTTGGATAAGGATAAGCAGTATAGGCCAAATCGTAACCCTACACCACCACCTCTTTCACATATGTCCTCAACCACTGTAATCTCCTTCGTCACCTCAACCCTCTTCTACCACCACAACCATATATGTTGTTACTATCCCATTTCTTCTCTCTCTCTCTCTCTCTCTCTCTCTCTCTCTCTCTCTCTTCATGAGGGGGCTGTAGGGAAATGAGTAGATAGAGGAGATAGAATAGAGGGTTAACGAGAAAGTGAGACGAAAGAGTGTGTAGCCACTCCATTTTTGACCGACCTTAATACTTGGACGTCATTGTTTGTGCACTCGATGATTGTGCTTGTTTTGAGCGGCCGAAGTTCTCGGCGAAATGCCTTGTCTTTGAGCCTCTAAACGCATTTTGTTTTGTGCTTGTTTTTGGGCCAAACCTTGTTGCCACTTGCCTGGAAGGGGGAGGGGCCTTGTCGGCCACTTTTTGGCCTTGTCGACCACTTGAAGTGGCCGGTCGGCTAGTTAGAGTGGCCGATAGCCATTTGTTCCCTTTTTTAGATATTTGTTTGATAGTTGTGCCAGCTGTTGTTCACTGAAGTGTATCTCCATACACGTGTATGGAGGGATGAATACAAGCCTTACTCTTGATTTTTTATATATAGGGGATGCTCTCCCCCATTTGGAGGGGTTGGACATTTTGGATCAAAATTTCCTCTCTCCCTTCTTATTTTGTGCATTATAGTTAGATTTATCTACACTTTTGCACAAGGACCCTTAACCAAACATTTTCACCTTGAAGTTAAGGTTCTTTGAGGTTTAGTTTGAGCTCTTAAGGGAGGTTTGAGCTAGAATTTGTGCCTGTTTTGTGCTGTGCTTCAAGAGATATAAGACTTACCTTGTAGGCTTTGTTTTGATTACTTGCTTTGCCACCTTTTTGTACTGTTTTGGGCCTGGTTTTCAACTACAAAAAACTCTGATTTTTGAGTCTTAACATGATAGTTTGAGGTCATTTTGTGTAAAGGGGTAGTTTACCCTTCTTGTTGCTTAATTGTGAAGCTTTTTCTGCCATCTTTCAAGGCTTTCAAATCAAACTTTTTGGGCCTTTAAACCACTGAAATTTAGAGTTATTTCAGTGGTGGAAAACATGTTTTGAAGTCCAAAAATGGAGGGGTTGGCCTCCCCTCCTTTTGTCTTACTTGCATGCCTAGTTAGCATCACATGGTAGCATGTTTGTGTAGCCTAACTTAGCTTATTTCCAACATATGGTTGTCTCTAATTTGGAATGATTTAGCTCTGTTTTGGGCTGCTTTGGTCATACGAGTCTTGTTTTGCGTAGTTGTAGTGCAAATGGCTTCACTAGTTTGGTGTTTTAGGCCTTTAAAGATGCTTTGCTTGAGTTGGTTGCATGTTGTAGTGTTTTTTTACATGTAATTTCAGCATATATTGCTCTGTCACATGCTCATTTGTTTCACTCTTTCTTTGCTTTTTAGAGTTGTTTTTGAGTCTTGTTTGCAAGCTAACATGTGAGCATGTTTTTCTAGCATTTTGTACCTTAATCTCAGTATGGTTTTGCCACTGTTTTGACTGGTCTTAGCTCTATTTTGAGCTGGTTTGGCCCTTTGAGGTTTGTATTGTGTGGTTGTAGTGCAATCTTTTCCACCAGCTTAATGTTTTAGGCATTTAAACATGAATTGCATGAGCTGCTTACATGATTTAGTGTCTTTTTGCACTCCATTTCAGCACTGAAATCTCTGCAATCTCCCTCTATTCTTTACTCTTTCATTTGTTTTGAAAGTGACTTTGAACCCTTTGTTGGCTCAAGTGTGGAATTAAGACCCTCATGTCTAATGGTTTAATTCTTTTAGGAATTCATTACCAACAGCATGAGGCCTCTTTCATGCTCAAGGCACTTGTGGTTTAAGCCTACTTTCAACTAGAGGACACTCACTTTTGGACTAATCAATTAAAGAATGGATTGGTAATCTAAAATGAGTAAATAAAATTGGACAAGTAAAAGAGGTAAGATAAAACATCTTTTTGTTGCATTGCATATGTTCGGTTCGGACGTTAATCCGAACACGAGAAAAATGAGACGTTTCATACTCAAAGTGATGAAATATACTGCTTTTCTTTGTCACCGTCACCCTTGATCATGCATGATAGGGTGGTGGTTGTTTTGGTCTTGTTTGTGCATTCATTAAGCTTGTACAAGCTTGGTTCTCTAGCCATCATGCATTGAAAATGCTCGGTTGATGGTTCGAAGGCCAAGAGTTACTCTCCTTTGAGTTTGTGCAATGATAAGGGGGGGTAGCAGTATATACATTCCTTGAAAATACATTGCTTTGCTTCTGTTTGCTCTCTGTTGCAGCAAAAGAAAAAGTCCGGAGAAGGGGTGGCCGACCAGCCAATTTAGTGGCCGATCGGCCAGTTGTAGTAGTTGACAGCTACTTTTTGTAGCCGATCGGCCACCAGTGAATTTTTGCACAAATGTGCTCCTGAGTTGGAGCAGAGGCATTCTGAGAGTTGGTACAATTTTCAGTGATCAAACGGGTGCAAATAGAGGCATCCGATGGCGAGGCAATGGCATTTTTGGGTGGATCAACTGAGCATGCATGCGTCCTTCGCCCTCGAGGCCATTTAGTCGCTTTTGTTAACTTAGAATAAGTTAGCTATTTCATTCATACAAGTGTTGTAATTAGTTAAGCTTAATTCGTTTTGTAATATTTTAGCTAGCTTAGAATAGTTAGTTAATTTATTTTAATTGTTGTAATAATTAGCTTAGAATAGTTAATTAGTTTTGGTTTGTAATACTTAGCTTAACTAGTGTAGCTAGCTTAGCTTATTCATTCGGACCCTCCTTCGAGAAGGTGCAATGTTGTAATAAGTGTGCGTACATGTGTGTATGTCTTCCAACCCCACGTCTTTCTCCATTTTATTTAACCGCTTTCGATAGTTAGTTTAGGGTCATGTTTCGATTAGCATACATTATGCTCGCATGTTTACATCCATTCATTTGTCTTGCATGTACCAAGGCTTGGCGCATCATTCAAACTGCATTGTCAATTCAATACCTATTTGAATACATGTTTCAAAGCATGTTATCAAATTGTATCATATGTCATATTAGTAGCCGAGCCTATTAATCGCATTAGACACTTCATAGTTAGGATCATGCATCTTTCTAACTAGCTTTTGTTTTGGCTTGGAGTACTCGGTAAGCTTTTTACGCTTTAGCATGCTTGCATGAGTGTGATTGCCATATTGCCACGCTTAGCATGCTTGCCATGAGGCTATTTGCTTAAATGATTAACTGCATGAATGCCTGTGGATGAAGGCTTGATTGTTTGAATTGGAACGATTCAACAAATGAATGTTTTAAGCCCATTTTGTGAAGTGGCAAATCATGTTTTAAGCCCATCATGTTTGATGGTAAATTCGCGTTTTAGCCCACTTAAGGGTGGCAAATTCAAACCATTTTTGAAAACAAGCATGAGTTGAAATGTTCCAATTCTCGCGATTTTAGTCTATACTTGATTGTGTGTGCGTCACATAGTAATGTTAGCTAATAACCAGAATAAGAACGCATAATGTTTATAAAATGATATATCATGGTTAGTAGAGGCTGATCCTTTGATCGGGCAAGCGAGGGTGCTCATTTCATGACCTTCCCCCCTCGTACCCAAGTTCTCGAGCTGAGGCAACTTTGGTGATGACGGACACGTGGCCTTTGGCACGAGTCAGGGTTTCCTAAATTTTTTAAAAATAAAATATTTAGGTGGCGACTTTGTAATCTAGCAAAGCAGTCCAATTTTGGCATTATTTGATTTAAAATCAATTTTCCAAAAAGATTTGTCAGATTGGGCTCTTTGGTGTTTATCAGTTTCACATTGCACTTTATGATATTAGATTTAGAATCGTAACAGGAGTCCGAACTGTAGGACCAATTCGAGCTCTCCGAAAGCGGGCACGGAAAAGTCGAGCTACAGTTTCTGGCGACTCTGCTGGGGATTTAGAGAACTTGACTCGAACTCATGATATGTTGTTTTATTTACACTTATGTGCTTCTTTGCATTTGCATTTACATTTGCATCGGTGCGCCTAAGTCACAGTGTTTGCCATCTGCTATTCCTGAGCAGTTTGCCAGAGGCTCGCTCAGAAAACGTGCCATAAGGCTGACCGGTTGCGGGCTCTACCATGATGGGAACACAAGCCTTAGATCTGGACTACCGCTGTACCGTTTAATCCACCTTTCACTTCTCGGTGTTAGGTGCGAGAGGTATATTAGGTTGTCTTACCGAGGTACCCTTTTTGACCAATCGGTCTAGTTGCATATCGGAAGCCATAGAGACTATTCCAAACTAGGATAGGTTGCTGACCCGAATGCAGGATTGTATGAAACTGCTTGTCTGCGTAGTGAATCCCTAGCTCCTGACGAGATTAGGACAGGGTAACCCTACCCCATCATAGGAGTGTTTTGGCTCTCACTTGCTTGATATGTGCTTTTAGAGTGTAACTCTACAGGAATGTATGTATCAGTTGCAAGTTTGGGTATCAATTTGAGGGTATCAGTTTTAAGGCAGAAATTTGGAGCAGAAATCAGTGTCTGAGTACAGTCGTCCAGCTTATGATTTCAACTGTGTGTTGTCCTTGTCTAAGCCGAGGTGCTGTGCGTTTTCTTATTTTTGTTTCTTTTGCTTTATTTTTCTTTTTGCAAGGTAGTGTTTCACAACTGCTTCAGACGAGGCAGTTACCCACCGAGCACTCTGGACCCGAGTTAGGAGGATTTATCGATCTGAGGATCTTATTGGAGGACAACCAGTGTTTGCTTCACTACCTCCGGTTACCAGACGGAGGAAAGTTAGGCATTGCTCACCGGTTCAGTAGTCGCCAATTCAGCAGTTACTGACTACTTCACATGTGCTCAGTCGAACCCAGTTATCTGCTTCAACTTCAGAAAGAGAGTACACACCGGTTCTGATAGATCAGCACCCCATAGACAACATGGAGGATACGTTGCGTCAACTTCAACAGACCATTGAGGCAATATAACTAGACGTTGCTCGCCAAGCAGAAGTCACCACCTGCCAAGCGAAAATTGCAGCCCAATAGGCTGAGTTAATCGCTAGGCTTCAACAGCAATAACAACCACAATAAGCAGCAGCTTTTGCTTCACAGCCACCCCCAGTTAGGGTTCCAATACCCGGGGTTACAACTAATGTCTAGGAAAATGCGAACATTCTGGCAGAGCCAGTTCCACCCCAGACTTCCAAAGCACCGGTTTACCCAATGGAGGCACCGTTTGAGTTTGAGGTCGACCCTACCGCACTGAAAGTGAGCAAGCTTGAGAAGCTTTTCAAACGACCTCAAGGTGTCAATTCGATCCTAGATATAGAGGATGGCTATATTGATGCAATGGTGACCTTGCCAAATAGGTTTAAAATGCCACATATAGACCGCTTTGATGGCTCAGGTGATCCCATGGTCCATTTGCGGCTATTTTCAGACATTTTGTGGCTAATGGGCCTAACTAGACTGCAGAAGTTATCCCTCTTCAGCAGGACCCTGTTGGGTATTGCGGCCATTTGGTATGCTAAGTTGGAAGATTCTGTGAAGAGGAGCTGGAAAGAGATGGCTGAGGCCTTTATCGCTCAATACTCCTATAACACTCAAATCGAGGTCACAACTCGTGATCTCGAGGTAACTCGTAAGAGCCGAAGGAGGGCTTCTCCGATTTCGTCACTTGGTAGAGGGCTAAGGCCTCCATGATGACCACTCGGCCAGCTGAAAAGGACTAGATAAGAATGGTCATCCGTAATCTGCAACCGAGGCTGCTACAGAAGATGATAGTCTTACCTCTGCCTACATTTGCTGACCTTCATGAGATAGGGGTGCAACTAGAGGATGTAATGAAACAGGGTCTGATAGACCACAAGAAAGAGCAGCCCAAGAGGGCCTTTACACGCAGTTCCAATACGGCTATGAGTAGTAGTGCAGTTGCAAGGACTTTTGATGTTGGTATGGTCACCACCACACCGAAAACAGCCACCCCTTTTGCCGGAACATCCGAAACCACCTCACAACCTGTAAAGCACCAACCCCGAGGCTAAAGGGTTTTCACCCCACTCTACATGTCTCTATCTGCAGCCTTGAGGGTCCTAATAAAAAAAGGGCATTTGAAGCCCCTCTAGCCATGCCCATTGCCTAATCCCCTCTCTTTTACACACAACCCAGCCAAGTACTGCGCCTTCTACCAACAGCATGGTCATGGTACCGACCTATGCTTTAGATTACGTCATGAGATTCAGGATCTCATTAACAACAAAGTGATAGTGCCTCCTTAAAAGCCTAATGTCACTACAAATCCTCTCCCACCATATAACCAACCCCCGCCACCCAAGCAAGTAAATCTTATCCAAACACTAGCCATCCCATATGACCCCAGTGTATACATCACCCCCTCCCACCTACCTAAGTCAGCGCTGTTCATCCCGAAAAGCACAGACTTGTGCATGATCAGCGCGTCCATATCCCAACCTGAACCTGTGGTGGTGGCTGTGGTAGAAGAAGGCATGTCTGAGGGCTCTGTGAGCTTAACTGAAGAGGAATATAACCCATGCTGCTACATTGCGCCAACTAGCCAGGCCAGACCAGGGGTGGAATTGCCAACGGAAATGGAGGTTAATGTAGTCCGGAAGGACGGACCAAGCCAGGAACTGGATGACTTAGCTGATCTCGAGGAGGACATCAGTAATCTGCAGTTCTTCAATGAACAGGATCTGGAGAGTGTACGGATTGGCTGGTTTGATATGAACGGATCAACGGATAATACAGCGTGGCTTAGTGATGAACCGGATGTTGATGAGGGGTCTCAACCAAAGCAGGAACAACCGGAAACAGGAACCGCTGCAACGGCCAGAACGGTCGACGACAAGGGAAAGTTGCCGGAGAGCACCGATACTAAGAATTTTGTTCAAGAATTGGGTAGCATTTGTACAGCCAATACAAAACAAGAGGCCGCACTGAAGTGGTTCGAGCATGAAAGAACTGAGAGCGATCAGAAGGCCAGAAAAGCCAAAGGCCCTGCAGGGGCTGACTGTGTTGTGGATACAGGAGTGTTTACAACGGAACTAGACAGTTGCTTGTCGGTTGTCGGAGGAATGTGGTGGGAAGATGATGATTTGCATCTTGCCCACACCAATGAAGATTGGGGACAGAATCTGCCAGATGATACATGGTATTCCGAAGAAGTGGATCACATGACCAGGAGTGGGCGGTACTTTAAGCCCTCACACCTGGACCAACCAGAAGCATCTTGGAAAGATAAGGAAGCTGAGAAATAGAAGGATAAACTATTGGAGGAGGAAGCTGTACTGAAGCAATTGAAAAAGATTCAAGCAGACATATCCATCTGGGGTTTGCTCATGGCTTCATGGGTGTACAAACAAGCCGTCCTATCAGTAATGGATAAGGCTAAGCTCTCTATCGAGACAACCCCCGAGCATTTAGTGGAACTGGTCTTCCCGAGAGGTGCTTCGCCGACTTTGACCTTTACAGATAAGGAATTGCCGCCTGAGGGCTCTGAGCATAACAAACCACTATACATCTCTGTTAAATGTAAAGAGAAGTAGATACCAGTCGTCTTGGTTGATACCAGGTCTGCAATCAATGTGTGTCCGTAGCGCACGACCTATGCTATTGGCTTGAAGCCAACAGACTTTGTACCAACAGCCTAGGTGATTCGGGCTTATGACAATACAAGTCGGGAGGTGATGGGGACAGTTCAAATCAGAACGCAGGTTGGCCCGGCACAACAGGATATTGAGTTTCACGTCTTGGATGTTCTAGCCACATTTAGCTTACTTCTTGGATAGCCGTGGCTGCACCAAGTGAAAGCTGTCTCTTCCACTCTACATCAGATGTTGAAGTACCCCCATGGGAAGGGGATAGCTATCGTTTTTGGGAATTCTTCTATACATCCTCTGCCGGAAGTCACTACACCGGTACTGGAAATTGTACACGGCGATGAAGATGTCTTTTTGTCTGGGTTCACCTTGGCTGAGGCCTGGGTAGTACAAGAAATCTTGGCTATTGATGAGGGGTTGTACGTTAGTCCTCAATCAGTCTACCTCATGAATAAGTTACAGCATGTACCCAGAATGGGATTGGAAAGGAATGGCCAAAAGGGCGTTGCTGCATTGGCCGAAGTGCCACATAACCCTCATACATTTGGTCTAGGTTACACGCCTACCAAAGAGGACTGGGTAAGAAAAGGGAAGGAAATGGCAGGAAAAGCCAAAGCTAAGCGAAGTGGGAAGCATTATAAGCTGGTGCATAGACCCATTCAAGGAACCCTGAACGGCCGCTTTGTCCGGGAGGGGGAAGATTTCCCATTTTGCGGCTTTCTTAAGCCATGGATGAGCCCAGCTTTGAGATTTTCTTTGACCTACAGTTGCAAGGGAATAAAGTTGCAGAAGAACAGACTGTTCTACCAATTGAGGCTGAACAGAGTACGGAGGATGAGTCTAATGGAAGTGAACTTGAGTTAGGAGTAGCACTGGCTTGTCTCCTTTCGGATCCTCAGATCATACCGAAGAGCTTGGGGGATGACTTCACCGTTTCCATGATTGGAGATCAATCGGCTGTGAACCCTTCCGGTGGCATTCTGGAAGCATCTATCGCACCCTCCCTCGTTTGGCAATTCGATGAGGGCTTTTTGTCCAGCAGTTCTGAATCAGGTAGTGAACCGGAATCAAATTCTAGTTCTTCTGAGTCGGAGTCCGGTATTCATGGGGTTGATAACCCGGATGCCGTTGTTTTGTCTAGGTCGTCTTTTTCCTTTTCTTTTGAGTCGATTGTAACCGAGAAATTGGACGAGCTGGAAGTTGTGAATAAGAATGGTACCACTGCTGTTTCTGAGTACTTTTCTATGCCACTTATATATTGCATTGATCATGACTTTCAAAATTTTGATAAAAACGACGAGGAAGGAATTCCTTTGTTTTTGAAACATTTGATTGATCGAGAGGATGAGAGGTTTGTAAAACCCCTTGTTGATGAAATCGTTGCAATTAATGTGGGTATTAAGAAGGATCCGCATCTGGTCTAGATCGGGTCCACGTTGTCTTCGGAGGAACGCGAGCGCTTAGTCGCTTTATTAAAAGATTTCAAAGATATTTTCGCGTGGTCCTACGAAGACATGCCTGGAATCGATCCTGAGATTGTACAGCACCGGATCCCTCTTGACTCTAAGGCCCGACCCGTCAAGCAGAAGCTTCGGAGAATACGCCCGGATTGGGCTTTGAAAATCAAGGAAGAGGTCACCAAGCAGATAGAAGCGGGGTTCTTGCTAGTATCTGAGTATCCTACTTAGTTGGCCAACACTATTCCGGTGCCGAAGAAAGATAGCAGAATTCGAGTGTGTGTGGATTTCAGAGATCTGAAAAAAGCTATTCTGAAGGACAACTTTCCTCTACCGCACATTGACGAATTGGTGGACTTCACCACAAGCCATGTGTTGCTCTCCTTTATGGATGGGTTTTCCGGGTACAACCAAATCTTGATGGCACCCGAGGTTAGGGAGAAGACTGCCTTCACCACGCCGTGGGGAACCTACTACTACAGGGTGATGCCGTTCAGTCTGAAAAATGCTGGGGCTACTTATCAACAAGCTGCAACCATGATCTTGCATGATATGATCCACAAAAAGGTTGAGGTGCATGTGGACGACATGATTGTCAAGTCCAAGGAAAGAGAGGGCCACTATACCGCCTTGAAGAAATTTTTTCAACGGATCAGAGAATATCGGTTGTGACTGAATCCACAGAAGTGCACTTTTGGTGTCACAACAGGGAAGATGCTAGGGTTCTTGATTACACAAAGGGGCATTGAGGTTGATCCTTCCAAAATCAAGGCCATCCTAGAAATGCCACCACCAAGGACTGAAAAGGAGGTGCGAGGCTTTCTGGGTAAAGTGCAATTCATAAGACGGTTTATTACAAAATTAACCTTGACTTATGAACCACTATTTGCTCTCTTGAAGAAAGGAAATAAATTCTAATGGGATGACCAATGCCAGGTTGCTTTTGAGCAGATCAAACAGTACCTTCAGAACCCACCCGTGTTGTCATCGCCAGAGCCGGGGAAGCCATTGATTTTGTACCTGTCAGTAACCGACACGACAATGGGCTGCATGCTTGCACAGGAATCTGAGGATAGAGTGGAGAAAGCCATCTATTACCTGAGCAAGAAGATGCTGGAATATGAGGCCCGTTACACCCCGTTGGAGAAGGCTTGCTTGGCCTTGGTATGGGCTACTAGAAAGTTGAGGCACTGCTTGTTAGCTCACTCCATAATTCTGGTTTCGAGATTAGATCCCATCAAATATCTCTTCGAGAAACCAGCGCTTATGGGTAGGCTAGCCCGTTGGCTGCTTTTTCTCTCTGAATTTGATTTGAAGTATATGACTCGCAAGTCAGTCAAGGGGAGAGCCGCAGTAGAGTTCCTAGCCAATCACCCAGTGGGAGGGGATGAAGCAGTAGAGTATTTGTTCCCAGATGAGGCCATTCTGCAGGTCGAGGAAGAGATTTGGACCATGTACTTTAACAGAGCATCTAATCAGTATGGTTATAGGATAGGGGTATTGCTGATAGCACCCGACAATTCCCACATACCTTCAGCTTTCAAACTCCGGTTCAAGGTATCAAACAATGAAGCAGAATACGAGGCATGTATCGTTGGCTTGGAAGCCGCCCTGAAACTAGGGGCAAAACGGTTGGACGTCATTGGGGACTCGAACCTGGTTATGTCTCAAGCAAAAGAAGACTAGAAGGTTAAGGAAGAAATGATGAAAATCTATCACCAAACTCTGGACGTTCTGATTCCGAAGTTTGAGAAGTTAACCTTCACGCATCTGTTAAGAGAGAACAACAGGTTCGCTGATGCTTTGTCAACTCTATCTTCCATGATAGACGTCTCTTTGGGAGTCCGGATGCGTCCGATCATTATTGAACAGAGGTATGTGCCGGCCTACGAGTTGATCGCTGCAATAGATGAAGTACAAGATCAGAACCCTTGGTATCATGGCATATGGAACTTCTTGGAAAATGAGGCTTATCCACTAGGGGCAAATGCCAAAGATAAAAGGGCAATACGGTGAATGGCTGTTCAGTTTATCATCTACGGGAATAAATTGTACAAACGAGGCCATCTAGGAATGCATAAACTGTGTGTCGATGCAGAAGATTCGAAGCGCCTAATGGAGGCCATCCATAGAGGAGAGTGTGGATTGCACATGAGCGGAGTGATGCTAGCTCGAAAAATTCTTAGGCAGGGTTACTACTGGTCAACCATGGAGGAGGATTGTATTGGTTTTGTTCAGCGATGCCACAAATGCCAAATTCATGAAAATCGCATGAATATCCCGCCGTCGAAGCTGTTCAACATGATTTCACCATGACCGTTTTCAGTCTGAGAAATTGATGTTATTGGGGCAGTTACTCCGAAGGGGTCAAACGGGCATGAGTATATCCTGGTGGCAATAGACTATTTTACAAAGTGGGTCAAGGCCCAATCCTACGCAGTGCTGAAAGCGTGACATGTAGCCAAGTTCATTAGGAATAACATCATCTGTCGTTATGGGGTCCCGAATGAGATCATCTTGGACAATGGTTCCCACTTTAAGAAAGAAGTGATCAACTTGTTAGAGAAATACAACGTGGCTTTTCACAAGTCATCCATATATCGGCCGCAAACCAACGGAGCTGTTGAGGCCGCCAACAAGAACATCAAGCACATTCTACAGAAGATGGGGGAAACCTATAGGGGCTGGCCAGACAAATTTCCATTTGCTCTTTGGGGCTATAGGACATCAATTCGAACATCTACTGGGACAACTCTGTATTCTCTGGTTTATGGGATGGAAGCTATTTTGCCAATTGAAGTTGAGGTTCCGTCGCTACGGGTTATGGCTAAGTGCCAGATAGCAGAAGCGGATTGGCAGCAGAGCAGGTTCTAGGAACTAATGCTGTTTGATAAGAGGAGGCTGAAAGCACTATACCATGTCCAAGGTTATCAATGCAGAATCGCTAGGGCTTTCAACAAGAAAGTTAAGTCTAAGAATCTGAAAGAAGGGGATTTGGTTCTCAAAGACAACCGAACTCCCATCCATGTCCCTAGGGGCAAGTTCAGACCCAATTGGACTGGTCCTTACATCATCAAATCAATCTGGTCAGGTGGAGCTATCATTCTTATGGACCTAGATGGCCTTGAATTCTCCCAACCAATCAACATAGACAAGTTGAAGAATTATTACCCTTGAGAGGCTCGCTAGGCCGAAAACCCAAAAGGGCGACCTAGGCAAAAGTTAGAGCACAAAAAATTAGAAAAAAGAAAAACTGAGCTTGCAAGGTTGAAAACCCAGAAAGGGCAGCCTTGGCAAAAGTTAGAGCGCAAAAGTAGAGTGTTAATACCCGAGTGAACCCAAACTGAACTACGTAAGGTTTGATTCCCATTTTTTTGGGATACGTAGGCAACTTCATTCTGAAGTCCAGCCATAAACACTTCCAAATCAATTATGTCCCTGAGATTGTTCTGGTCATCTTTGTCTTTTCTATATCCAAGAGTTCGGTTGTGGTCTTTACTATGAGAGCTGGTTACAGTGCAGTGCAGTGTTATTCAGATAAGGGGTAACTTTTCATTTGCTGGATTCAGGGTTGTACATCTTAAGGATAGATTCCGGGTGTGTCCAGTTGTGATCCTTATCGAAAATGGTTTTGAAAAGTTTTAATAAAAGTTGATTTTGTTCAAATTAATCTTTTTACTACTTAGACCATTTTTGGACCAAAAGGAAAATTTTCAGTGCCCACAACCTCTAATTTCATTGATTTCAATACAGAGTTCTCTACTTCTTGATACAAATTGAAATTGCTTTTTATTAGATTCAAAAGGAAAACTTGAAAGTCAGATTAAAGCAATAAACTTGGGGCATTGATGAGTCAGGTGTTCCTGCGTCCCCTCCCAGAGCTTGTGGAAGCTTCAGTTACTAAAGTAGGCTCGGTTTGCGCTTCATACTCGAGCCAAGCTATGCATTCACCAAAAAGGGCGCAATTGAAATTGGGAGCGGGAGTCAGAAGTTCTCTTGTCCTCCATGAAGTGGGATATCGAGCTAGTTGTGAACCTCAGATTGGAAATGAAGTCGAGTACTCTATCCCCTCTTCTGGGCAGGTCTGGTCGTGCCCGAATTGACGCCTGAACCGGAATGGAAAATAGAAGACACAGTGTGCCAAGCCAATCAATTGAATGCCAGGTTGCCAGGCCATGCTATAGCTCATCGCAGGTAGATCAAACCAGGGGCAACGCTAAGCAATGTCAACTGCAGACCTGTTGCACATCCAGTGGCACCACCACCCATCGTTCGGGAAATCAACTAGCTGTTGGCGAAAAAAATAGCCTCGTGCTGAATATGCAGGGCAAGAGTCCACTACTTTAAACCTGTCCATGAGCTATATCTGGGGAGGGATGAAAAATAAGAGAGATTAAAGAATAGAGAGGTGCATGTGGAGAGAAAAGTGAGAAAGGGGTTTTTGAGAGAAAAACAGAACTTGAGGGCCGAGTGATGTGAGAAACACATGTGAGAAGGGTGGAAAACATTACCTGCAAGAGTAGTGGACTTCTTGCGAACTTGATTGTCTCCAGGCGATGGAAAGGATCTAAGCCCATCAAAGTCTCAGCCAATGCTAAGCCAATACAGCTTTTGCCCTCTTTCAAGCCTTGGGCCACTTCGATCAAGCAAATGCTAGACCCTTTGACACCAGGGGCAA
Organism: Camellia granthamiana; assembly: GCA_036172215.1. Taxonomy (NCBI): domain Eukaryota; kingdom Viridiplantae; phylum Streptophyta; class Magnoliopsida; order Ericales; family Theaceae; genus Camellia; species Camellia granthamiana. The sequence goes on from CM069913.1 coordinate 18,824,616, forward strand.
GAAGAAAATGAGCCAACATGCACAAATAGAGGGCATGCTGCCGAAAACTTTGCCAGAGACGATCGCCACAGTCGCCGATGTCAGAAAACTAATGAATAAGGCTAGGAATATTCAACTCTCCGTTGTGAACTAAAGATCGGGCATCATGTAAAGTGAACCCATACATCCTTCCTAGAACCTGGATGTGACCAAAACGAGATTGGGGTAGGATTTCCTCGTTATGTGGAGATTCCATCAAAACTTGGAATTCTTCGATTGTGGGGCATATCTCGTCCTCCAAAGTTGAAAACATATGTAACCGGGTTCCAACATCTAGCCGCGTCACGAAGGAACAGAAAATATAGTGGGGTACAACTTAGTGGGAATAGTGCATTTATCCCGAAACCCCAGAAATTCACTTTTTCCAAGCCGTCTAGAGTTACAATCCAAGTTGAGAGTTTTTCTGCGAAGAATGGCTCCATTTATGGCAAAAATAGAGCTGGAATGAAGAAACTACAAAGTCTCAAACTTTTGTAGAAGATAAGGCACTGAGTGGAAGACAAGCGGCAACAATCTGGAGACTCCTTGCATCAATGACCGACCGGCCAGTTAGTAGCTGACTGGCCACTTTTGGTGGCCGACAGTCATCACTAAGTGGCTGACAGCTCCAGTTTGTGCCCAGCAGAAGTCCTTTGGTCTTCTTGTGTGTTGAGAATGTTGAGAACCTGTGTTTTGTTCTACTCTTGATGTATTCTGCTATCCTATTTTAGTAGTTTTGTTGAGCTGCTTTTATATTATTTCAATTTGTTTATCAAGTTGTTTTGTTATTGCTTATCGAGTTATATTTGTTTTGCTTATCGAGTTGTTATTTTGTTTATCGAGTTGTTGCATTAGTTATTCATTGAGTTGTTTTACTCTATTTGTTATGTGTTGGTCGATTCATTACCTAACTAAGCAATTGTCAAGACGATGTACAATATTCAATTTCCATCAATCCCATTTTTGTGTAAAATGGTGCAATGCGATGCTCATAATATAAAATGCAACACGTTTTTATCAAGAAGCTATTTTCATTCCAATCATGGTTTCTCTTTACAAAAGGGTACAAGTTTTTAAGAAAATAAAACTGTAATGTGCTAACACTATTAGCAAAAAGAAACAAAGCAAAAACACATGGATCAGCACTGGCTAGCTCAAGCTCTAGAGGCCCTCTTCGTCCTCTTCCTCAGCGGAATGGACTCTGCAGAGCTATCCCTATCCGCACCATTGTCCTGAACCCGATGCAGAACTGGAACCGAGAGTCGTCGTCATCCTCTACATCAGAACCTGGCTCAGTCTTATCTCCACTAGCAGAATCTGAGTCAGCATCATCATCTCCGCTCTCGGATGACTCGTCATGCTGATCTCCAACCTCCTCGGTCTCACTGGTCTCATCGTCATCACACATGATGGGCTCTCGACGTCTCTCTCGGCCGCGTGCCAGAGCATGTCTCTCTCTCTCCTGCTGCTGGAAGAGGGCGTTAATGGTCCTACTTCTGTCACCGTCGGCCCTGTCGGTAGAGATGTGACCTGAAAAAGCAGGTTGAATATGTCAATCACAGTATGTGTATCAGATGCAAATATCGTGTGTGGAATGAGTACATGTAGAAGTTAGATATGGTGGGTGGATGCAATGTGCCAGATGTGATCTATACATGCAGTGTATCAGTGCAGTATGGGAAAAATGTTCAGTTGAGATGTCAGTTTCAGTATATCAGCAGAAATATGATGATTGAAATGCAAGAAAACTAAAAAATTACCTGAATATCGTGGGAGCCGAGTATCGCCTCCCTCCTCAAGATCATGCCCTCGAATGAGGCCAACATCTCGAGTAACCCCTCAACGTCCCTGTGGAGGGCTGCGAATGCAAGTTGGAATGATTAGTGTTTGGAATGAATGAATGTCTGAGTATCTGAGCGAGAATAGAAAAAATGAAAGCTGTAGTACATACCAGACGTGAATCAGGTGTCCTGACATATCGGTGACCAAGCAACAGAGGCTCAATTGGGATCTGATAAGGCTCTCCAGAGTACCGCTAACCTGTCAGCTCGATTGAAAGCTCTGGCCATCCAAAATTCTGCTAGCGGGAGGAATTCCTCTAGCCCTGCCCCTCAGTGCTCGGGCCCTGCTCGTCGAAGGGGCATCAGCTACCCTCCCTGTACAAGCACAAATACCTGTCAAGGGAGGTATAAGGGTGCGTCTGGATGTAAGTCGTATAGTCCCCCTCCTCAAGGAAAAAGTCTGCATCCACACCTCGCATAAAGTCAATGACCTCCTGAGATGAGAGACTCTCTATGGCTCGTATGGAAGGTGGAGGTGATATGGGAACCGACTGCAATGGCACACCTAGCATCTGGCGCAGGAAGCGCTCATCTAGAAACCAGGCTCGGCCTACTGGTCCCTCAAGCACGAGCCGATAGCGGGAAGTGCCCCAAGTGCCGGCGAACTGATATCTGACACCCTCTGGCATCGTTGCCAAAGGCTACCACGTGATCTGCAGACAGCAAGTGCATAGATTGATTGGTTGCCATTAGATATGCAATATGAATTGTAGCTGAAAGCAGAAAGAACTGTGAGTTTTGAGTTACCTCTACTGCCCTCACTGTATCGAAATACTGGCGAAAAAATAAAAGGGTCTCTCAGGTCCTCGGTTGACATCTCCCGTCATACCGATGAGAGTATGGCACTCCAAGAGGCATTTCGACCTCTGGCTCTGGGGCAAGCGTCGGAAAATAGGCATACACCCATAGCTGTAAAAAGCCAGAGGGCGATAGTGAGTATACAACAGATAAACACAGATAATGCGAAAGGTAGAGCATGTGTGCAATGTCCAGAAAATGCAGAATGCAGAGAATACAGAATATGGAGAAAATACGGAAAGCAAGGTGTGTAGTATAGTGTATAGAAAGTACAAATGCAGAGCAGAAATTAGACTGTGTATGCAGTGTGCGGTGTGTGCAGTGTACAGAAAGTGCAAAGTAGAAAGCACGACAGAGAATGTAAAGCAGAAAAGTAAAGCATACCTCCTAAGCTCTCCAATAGCCGCCAACTCTGTTCCCACTCTTGCGGGAGGTCGAGCTCATATAGCAGTACAGGGTAACGAGGCCAGCGCCGCCCCAATCATAATGCCGAACCTGAGACAAGTCCACCCAAGCACTCAAAAGGTATAGCCCGACTGTGTTCGCCCTATCGGCGAATAAGGTAGTGCCAAAGAGAAACATCAAGAAGCCTCGGGATACTGCTTGATCTCCTCTACAGTCTCCAGAGTTGTCTCTCTGAAATGGTGTTACCCCTCTTTGACAGAACTCGAAAGTCATGACAATGACGGGTGTGAAAGTCAAAGCCCAAAGACGACCCATTTTTGACAAGGCCGAAGACTTAGACAAACAGGTGAGATAATCAAAGAAATGTGCCCACAGGCAGGGGCAAAATGCAAAAGACATGCACAAAGCCAGACATAACTTATGATCATGCAAAGAAAGCTGTAACGAAGCACCTCATGCAACAGTTTTAAGCAATCATACACAAATCTAACTACATTTCAATGCAGAAAGGATGTAAGAGAATTATTCAATTCTCGTTACGTCTCACGCGGAGAACATACAATACCTGTCCGGTTCGTTTGGCCGCGCCAGCCTCAAATGAACCGTACATACAATATCGTGCCTGCAAAAGAAAGAAACTCAACAGGTACAATATTGTTGGAAACATGTATAGCAATGCAAGTGAAAAGTGCGCGACAACACTGGTGAAGTGTGCACAACAATGCAAGCTAAGTGTGGCGCATGACAATGCGGACGAGATGTGCATAACAATGCGGTTGAAACAAGCATGACAATGCAAGTAAAGTGCACAAAACAGTGCGGTGCGCAAAAGAGTGCAAGTGTAAACTGCATAAAACAGTGCGATGCGCAAGAGAGCGCGAGTGTAAACTACATAAGACAGTGCGATGCGTAAGAGAGTGTGAGTGTAAACTGCACAAAACAGTGCGATGCGCAAAAGAACGCGAGTGTAAACTGCACAAAACAGTGCGATGTGCAAGAGAGCGCCAACAAAATACAATGCACAAAATAGTGCGATGCGCAAAATAGCGCGAATGAAATGTAATGCACAAAACAGTGCGATGCGCAAGAAAGCGCGAGTGTAAACTGCACAAAACAGTATGATGTGCAAAAGAGCGCGAACAAAATACAATGCACAAAATAGTGCGATGCGTAAAATAGCGTGAATGAAATGTAATGCACAAAACAGTGCGATGCGCAAAATAGCGCGAATGAAATGTAATGCACAAAACAGTGCGATGTGCAAAATAGCGTGAATGAACTGTAATGCACAAAACAGTGCGATGCGCAAAATAGCGCGAATGAACTGTAATGCACAAAACAGTGCGATGCAACAAATAGTATAGTAGATGCAAAGGGTGACATACTGCAACCATGCTGGAATCATGAGATGAGGAAAAGCAAAGAATCAGGCGCGTACACAACGCAACCTAAGATAAATTCCAAACACACTGAAATCGCGTAAGGAAAAGGACACTCAAACCACGCTGAAATCGTGAGAGGAGGTCCAAAAACAACCCACCCAGGCGTGTTTAAAACACAACCTGAGATAAATTCCAAACACGCTGAAATCGCGTAAGGAAAGGGACACTCAAACCATGCTGAAATCGTGAGAGGAGGTCTGAAACAAAAATTCCAAACATGCTGAAATCGTGTGAGGAAAAGGACAGAGAGAGAAACATAGGGACGTATCCCAGCTGCTCGGAATGGTACAAGCATTGGAACGTATTCCAAATGCTCTAAACCAGAGAAGGAGAAACAAAGGGAGACAACCTCGTGTTTCAAAAAGAAGAAGAGACATAGGGACGTATCTCCGTGTCTCGGAAAAAGAAGGAAACATAAGGACGTTGTCCCCGTGTTTCGGAAATGGCACGAGCATTGGAACGTATTCCAAATGCTCGTAACCAGAGAGAAGGAGAAACAAAGGGAAACAACCCCATGTTTCAAAAGGAAGAAGAGACATAGGGACGTATCCCCGTGTCACGAAAAAAGAAGGACCCCTCAGCATAGCACACGCAAGAGAGGAAAGGTATATAAATGCGCACCAAACATGAGAGGAAAGAGGGTACCAGTCAAACTGAACTGGAACTTGCCGGAATGAACAGTACATACCATACTGTGCATAAACGGGAAAGAAACTAGATAGGTAGAATGCAATACAATGCATAACATTCAAGGAATGTAATAAACAAGTTATAACGGCATGTTAGCAAGCACCTCACTGGGTGAGTGGCGATGAACCGCTCTACTCTGATAGGGATCCTCCCCGTGTTCCCTGAACGCCAACCCTCAACTCACAGTTCAAAGGTTCTGAATTACTGGCTAGGAGCAACATCTGCTGGGGAAACCACGAATGCCACTCTTCTTCTTGATCATACTCACAACTTTCCCTATTCTTCAACGGGGTGACAGACTAGGTTGGATCGGTATCCAGAATCGAGGCGCATACCTGCTACCTCAACTTATGGGACTTCCATACAGATTTTAAGCCGGGGGGACGTCCCTAGGTATTCAAACCAGACTTTAGTCTTGGAAATTCCAAACCTTTGCGTTCTAGGCAACAACCATTCGAACTCTAGTTTTCACCATCATGATTGATCTCCTATGAACTCGTCGCAGACACAGCCAAAATACCCTCTGGAAGGACTGGTACTCCGTGAGAGCACTTCTGATAGCCATTCTGGCATTGAAACAGTTGATACAATATTCTATTCACCCTGAAACAGTTGATACAATATTCTATTCACCCTGAAACAGTTGATACAAGATTCTATTCACCCTGAACACACAGCTCATGCAGCACACTGCCTATTCTGAACACATAGCCCATAACACAGTATTCTGTTTATTCTGCACACGGCTCATACTACACACTACTCATTCTGAACACACGGCTCATAACACAGTACTTGGTTTATTCTACACACAGTAAATTCTGAACACATAGTTCGTTCTGTACACACGACCCATTCTGAACACTGCTCATTCTGAACACACGGCCCGTAACATAGTATTTCGTTCATTTTGAACGCAAGGGGTGCAAAGAGGGAACTTACAGAAGCCGAAACAAACTCAGATGCTCCAGGTTTTCCCTCTTTCCTTTTGCTTCACAATCCGGAACCCATATAGCTTCATATAGGTCCTGGTTCTATTGTTCTGACATGACCTGGGTTGAACCCTACGGTTTTATGAAAGAACAAATCTTGTTTTGCACAAATGTGGAGAATGGCACAGCACTCCGAGCACAAAATGATTTTTTTTGAAATTGAGAGTGAGAATAAGTTCTCAACTGGGTATTGAGCCTACGACTGAACACAGCCAACATGACTCAACAACGGAAAACAAAGATAGAACAACCTAAACACCACTCGACAAAGGAAAAACAAGGTAAAACAACCTAAACACATCTATTGATACTCAAATGACTCAAAACAAGAATCGAGACAAACAAAAACATATAAACACAACACTCAGCTGTGTTACAAAGGCAAGAGACCTCTCGGTGCACGAGGAGCCAGTTTTCTCCGGGTATTGTTTCCCACCCTTTCTTATTTGTGTTTCTCACATCACTCAGCCCTCAAGCTCGGTTTTTTCTCTCAAAACCTTTTTCCTCACTTTTGCTCTTGGCGTACATCTCTCTATTTTTCAATCTCTCATTTTTCATCCCTCCCCAAGTGTGGTTGATGGATAAACAAGAAGTTGTGGGTTCAATGCCTGACATTATCAGCTCGCAGCTATTTCCTCTAGTGACGTATAGTCAATGCCTCGGATGAGGGAAAGGAGTATTTTGATCCATTCCAATTCGTGCTTTGCACTTGGCTTGATCTCTCGTTGTCTGGAGGGTGAGAGAGCTTTCAGCCCTTTGCTGTTAGTTTCAGTTGTGCGCTTTGTGGCGAGTAGAGTGCCCTTTCTGGCAAGTATGTTATCAATGGGGAAAAGACAGAATATTTGACTCAACTATGCCCCTAGTTCATCTTTTTGACCATTTTTGTTTTTGCTTTCTACTAAAACAATTTTGACCAATATGAGAGTTAGACTAACACACTTGTTCGATTTTCTGATTTGAAATCATGCAAGTTAGTTTGTGAGCACTGAAAATTTTCCTTTTTTGGATCCAAGAAAATGGTCCAGTTTTGGGAAAATGGAATAATTTTCGAGAAAATTAGTCAACTTCATTAAAAATTCTCAAAAACTATTTTTGCAAATGGCCACTGCTCGACCAATACGGAACTTACTCTTGAGATGCACAACCTCAGATCCAAAATAATGAAAAATTGCCCCTTGTCTGAACGACACTGCATGGCAACTGAAAGTTGCCCCTAGTCTGAATAGCACCACAGCGCTGCACGGCAACGGAAAGTTGCCCCTAGTTTGAATAGCGCCGCAGCACGTGGCAACCAGTCCTCACAGTGACAATTACAACCAAATTCTCGGATAGAGAGAAGACAAAGATGACCAGAACCATCGCATGGACACAGTCGAATTTGAAGTGTTTTATGGCTGGACTTCAGAATGAAGTTGCCTACGTATCCCAAAGATGGGAATCAAGCCTTACGTAGTTTGGGGGTAAGGTACACTCGGGTATTTAAACTCTCCTTTTACGCTCTAACTTTTGCCAAGGCCGCCCTTCTGGGTTTTCAACCTTGCGAGCTCTGTTTTTCTTTTCTTTTCATTTTTTTTTCCTACTTTTTCTCTTTCATCTTTTCCTTTCATTTTCTTCATTTTTTTTTTTTTTTTATTCTTTGCATTTTTCTCTTTTTTTTTTTGTTCTTTTTCTCCTTTTTCTTGCTTTAACTTTTGCCTGGGTCGCCCTTCCGGGTTTTCGGCCCAGCGAGCCTCTCAAGGGTAAAAGTTTAGCTTTGTCCATGTTGAATGGTTTGAGATCTTGGAGCCATCTGAATCCAAGAGAATGGCTGCTGTTCGCTGATGATGTAGAAGTCCATCCAATGGAGGGTGAATTTGCCCCTAGTGTTATGGATAGGAACTTGGTTGTCCTTCAGCAATACTTTCTTCTTTCCCCCTTCTGGGATTTGGCATTCTTGTTGATCTTTGTTAGCTTGAGAAACATCCCAATTTTTTTTGACTCTTCGAGCACCTTTGACATTTTTGCCCCTAGTTCAATGGATGCTTTTGATCTAGCTTTCACAAGCTTCCTTTGATCACATCTGATATTCTCGCCCCTAGTTTATGGGCTGCTTCTGATCCGGCCACACGGGCCTTACATTGTGGTTGACCGTTGAACATTCTGAATCCAAGTTCAAGGTTTGAAAGCAAAAGGGGTCGAGTCTCGAGGCTGAGAGCAATCCTAGGCTGCACAATCTCAAGAGCGATTCCACACAGGTCTTCGCAGGACGGCGCAAAATATTTTTTGAAATCTTTTAAGAAAGCGACTAGTCGCTCGCGCTGAAGACAATGTAGAACCAATCTAGATCAAGCCAGGATCCTTCTCAGTACTCACATTAACAAACATGATCTCATTCATTAAGGGCTTAGCACGCCTCTCTTTTTCTCAGTTGATCAAATTTTGCAAAACCCGAGGAATTCCTCCCTCTTTGTTTTCACCACAGTGTTCAAAAAGTTTTGAAAAACTTAGGTCGATGCAATGACTTTAAGGCACAGAAAAGACAAAGTTTTTAGTCAAATACTGTCATCTCATTCAGAACTTCTGGCACAGCTAGCACAAGGCAGAAGCAAACACAAGAGTGTGAAAATTTGTTGTTGTTTCATTTAGGTCTCCTGATGTAACTGGCTCCAGGCAGAAGCAAACACAAAAGAAAGCAAAAAGACAAACACAAAACAAAAATAGTGATATCCGAAGTAACAACCCCGGAATCACCCAACTTCTGTACAACAAGACTGACTCGATACAACAAGACAGACCTTAATCAAAAAGACTGACTCAAAACAACGAGACAGACTCGAAATAGAACCACAGAACTGACTCAACACCCAAGTCAGAAAGTACAAAAATTAGCATTCGCAAATGCTCAAAATAGTGCGTGCCAAATGCCACATCTGAAATGAACCGAGCGCCGCCTGCAGGTGGACTAACCCCTGATCACATACTTGTATTATCCTCGAAGTCCATGAACTTAGCGGTGACAGACTTTGCTGAGCTCGGCGGGAGGATGACCCCGTCGTCAAACAGATCCTGTACTTCGTGGCGAAGTCGGAAGCAGTTGTTGGTGGTGTGACCAGTCTATTGATGGTATGCACAGTACTGGGTAGCATCATGCTTAGGTGGAAGAGGGTTCGGGAGAGGCCGAGGCTCAAGAGGTTTGAGATGACCTTTTTCAGTGAGGATTCGAAGAGCCTTGGACAAAGGCATGTAGAGGGCATGGAATACCCTGCGACCTCGGGGGAGATACTTCGAGTTTTGTGCATTTTTACTGGATGCACTAGCAAAAGGATCGGCAGGTATAGGCTTGGCTTGCTGATTTTTCCTGGGTGCAGGATTAGGGTTGGAGGGAATGGTTCTGGTATGATGACCCTTCTCTCGATTTTTCCCTTGGCTTAAACTACCCTCGGTCTAAGTGGGGAAAGTGTCATCCATAGTCTTAGCCACAACTGCGAGTACTTGCTGCTTATTCAACCCTCCGGCTTTCAGAGCCTCAACAGCCTACTGGAGTTGTTCATAGGGATCGGTGTCCACCTTCACCTTGTTCTTTCCACTAGCCTCAGCTTGGTGGACGGTTTGGGTTGCTACTTCAGTGCGAAGCCCCGTTGTTGTCGACATGTCATTGCCGGAGCTTGAGACAGCTTCAGGTTGGCTGAGCTCGATTACAATTCACCTCAGTAGTGGGGGCTCCTGCGGCATGAAATTCCCGGCATACGATGCAGTTGGTGGCAGGGCCGACATTCCATAGGCTAGATTAGCCATAGATCTCTGAAGATCGCCGATCATTCCCATTAGCTCAAACGTTGTGGGCTCACGGGCTTGAAATAATTGGGGTTCCCAGATGGGATGTGCGGCAGGTGACCTGGGTGGGTGCTGCACTTCAACGTCGATATCACCCTGCATGATGATTCCCTGGTTTAGTGCCGCTGTCATAACCATAATTTCCTCCGAATTCCGTGTCATCATAAATTCGCTGAATCGAACAGAGGTGATGCGACTGGTGACTAACGGATCTGATGAACCGGTGAGCCTTGACTGGCCTTTTTCTGCCTTGTCTCAGCAAAGGAGAACACTAGTTGTTCGGAACCGAATCTCTGAACCCCTTGAAAGAGAAAACAGGCAGCATCTCAACCCACTAGGACAGATATAAGCATAGTTGGATAACTATATTCAACCATTGATCACTGTACCCCAAATTACTGCCCCAAAATTGAATCTGATACCCGCAGATAACTGATTCCCAAAATACTGAACTGATGCCCGCAGTCCTGATACCCAAACTTGTGAACTGATACATGCATTCCTGTAGAGACGCACTCTAAAAGCACATAGCAAACAAGTGAGAGCCAAAACACCTCTATGTTGAGGTAAGGTTTCCCTGTTCTATTTTGTCAGGAGCTAGGGTTTCACTACGCATGCAACGGTTTCAAACAACCTATAATCGGGTAAGCAACCTGTCCTAGCTTGGAATGGTCACTACGGATTCCGAATATGCACTAGGTCGAATAGTCAAAAAGGGTGCCCCGGTAACAACCGGGGTTTGTGTTCCCATCGTGGCAGAGCCCGTAACCGGTCAGCCTTATGGCATGCAGCCTCCGGCAAACCGTTCAGGAATAGCAGATGGCAAACACAATGTCCTAGGCGCACCAATGCACATGCAACGCAAAGAAACACATAAGTGTAATCAAAACAAGATATCATGAGTTCGAGTCAAGTTCTCTAACTTCCCAGCAGAGTCGCCAGAAGCTATAGACGTCCCCGAACGTCCCGGGAGGGAATCCCGTTTTGTTCATTGGGCTTACTACAATTCGGACTCAAATGTCACGGTTCTGAATCTAATCTCATAAAGTGCAATGCGAGACCGATAAATCACCAAAGAGTCCAAATCCGGCAAATCGTTTTGGAAAACAGATTTTTAGAAAGAAGTGCCAAACATGGACTGTTTTGCCAGATACAGAGTCGCCAGCTAAATATTTTGTTTTGGGGGAATTTAGGAAACCCTGACTCGTGCCTAAGGCCTCGTGTCCGTCATCACCAAAGTTACCTCGGCTCGGGAACTTGTGTACGATTGGGGAAGGTCATTTCGTGAGCACCCCCGCTCGCCCGATCAAAGATCGGCCTCTACTAACCATGATATCGAGTTTTGAAAACATTATGTGCACTTATTCCGGTTATTAGCCTAGAATTACTATGTGATGCGCACAGCATACAAGTATAGACTGGATTGCCTAAGTTGGAGCAAAGCATCGCGTGTCCGTTTGTTTTGAAAATGGATTGAAGTTTGCTACTCGCAAGTAGGCTAAAACACGGGTTTCGACGAATTATTCCAATTCAAGCAACCCAACCTTCACCCACAGGCATTTAGGCAGTTATATCACATAAGCACATAGCCTTATGGTAAGCATGCTATCATGGCAGTCACTCACACACATGTAAGGATGCTAAAGCATAAACACTTACCGAGTACTCCGAGCCAAAGAAAGAAGCTAATTAGAAATCATGCATGAATCCTAACTATGCTAAGAATGCCTAATGCAAAACATGCAAAAATGCAACTAAGATAGGCTCGACTATTCTAAAATGGCATATGAAATGCAACAACTGATACACGTATTCAACTCGGAATTGAAATACAATGCAGTTAGTATGATGCGCCGAGCCCGGTGCATGCAAGACAGATGAATGAATGCAAACATACGAACATATAGATGCTAATTGAAACATGCCCTAAAACTAACCGTCATAAGCTGGTAAATAAAAGGGAGAAAGACGTGGGGTTGGAAGACATACATTACACACACGCACACTTATTACAAAGTTCGCCCTCTCGCGGAGGGTCCGAATAAATAATACACAACAAAATGAATAACTAACTACAGCTAATTATTACATAACCCTAATTAATTAACAAATTAACTAAAATAAATAAGCTAGCAAGCAAAACATATGAAATGGACTGCCTCTGTTTGCAACTGGTCCCAGAACACTGTACAAAACTCCAGAAGGCTGAAACTCCACCATACTGTAGGGATACTACCGACCAGTTTTTGCTGCTGGTTTCCGATTTACTGCAACAGAGAGCAAGAAAGGGGCATGGCAAAGTATTTTCAACATGTGTGTGCACGACCACTCTCCCCGTCACCGCATAAGCTCTAGGGAGTGTAGTCCTCGATCCTCGTGCCACCAATCACGCATCTCGATGCATGATGGCCGAGGAGTCGGATTGCACGACTCGATGTAAAATGAATACACATATATACACAATAAGGCCTAAACCCCATCATGGGTAATCCGGAGTGTCAGTGACCGAGAATTGAGGCACATTTCGTCACTTGGAGTACGAAACGTCCTTCGTTTCCCATGTTTGGACTGAACCCTACTCCAAACACAATGCAATACACATGGCATGCATGAATGCAACTCTAACATGCAACTTAAACATAATGCCATTAAATGATACAAACATGCAAATGATGATATGCAAACATGCTACTAGCATACACAATGCTATCAAATAATCAATGGCATACTCAATACACATGAAAACTATATGGCATAAGCAATGCACACATGGAGACTAACAATGAAATGATCAAGGCATACACAATGCAATGGCCAATCATGCAACAACATGGACTAAATGGCATATACAATGCAAGATGGACTTAAACCAAGATAGGTAAGCCTTAGCCACACCCAAATCAGTGGCCAAACATGATGAAATTAGGCAACAGAAACACATGCAAACATGCACAAATGCAAGGGACCAAACCTAAGGCACCAAATGTAACTTTACCAAAGCATGGCAAGGGATGAAATATGGCATACAATTACACATTTTCCAGCTCTAAAATGACATGCAAGATGGTCCCGAATCATGTAAACACCTCACACAATGCATGCTAGATGGCCCGGATACCGAAACTAACGAAGTGCATTACACTAGAGGTACACAAAGCAATGCTCAAATGACCCAACCAGCCCCAAACAGTCCCTATGCAGGTCCAAGATAGTGGGAAAATGGTCTAAAATGATGGATCAAAATGCATGGAAATGAAGCTCATGCAATGGTCCATAAATGAGGTATTCATGCACAACTCTCAAACACGTTTAAAGAATGGAAAACATGGGAATATGGCACAAGTATAGGCTCTGAAATGACATGCTCAATGATCCCAAAACATGAAAACACGACCATTCAAGCAAGCGAGAAGCTTCGAAACTCAAAGCTAGGCATGGGCATTACACTACAAGCATGCATAGCAAGCATCATTTGACCATGAGGCATAAAAACAAAGCTAAGGCAGTCCAAAATATGCACAAAATCAGCTTAAAGCATGGCCAAAAGGTGTTATAATCAAAGGCCAAAATAGCATGCAATGTAAGCTAGTAAAGAGGATTTGCTCTACAAGCATGTGAGGCAATCAAGAGGCCACCAAACCAGCAAAAGTCAGAGGTATGACATGCCAAATAAAGCCCAAAAATCCACTGAAACATGGTCTATGCATGCAAGAATGATAGGCTCCTTTGATAGGCTATAAAGAGGGTTGTTCTACACATGCAAGATGGACACCCAAAACGGCAAAATGGGCTCTAGAAAGAGCCTATGCAGGTCCTAAAACCCACCAAAAATGGCCTGAAACATGGCTTGGAATCATGCAAATAAGGGCTCCTTTGTTAGGCCAAATATGCTAGTAAACAAGACAAGGGGTGAGAGGGTCACCCCTCTCTAATTTTGGTGTTCAAAACAGCATTCTAGCCACTAAAAATCCACTGGATTTCAGTGGCTAAGAGACCAAACAAAGGTCAATGCAAAGGCCCCAAGGCATGGCTCAAAATAAGATGAAATGGAGCATCCAAAGGGGGTAGATGTCACGACCCAAACCCGCCCCTATGGGTTTAGCACCGTAACCGGCCAGTAATCCGAGATTACCGAAGGCCTGCTTAACAGAAGAACAGTAATACAGAGTACAGGGGCATGGCGGAAGCCAATACAGTAAATAAACAATGTCCAATGAGCTGTGACAGTCTGTATGCAAAAAGATTTTCCATGCATTCATACAGTTTAGAACAGTACAGTCTATACAATCATATACAATATTCAGTACGGGAACCTAATCCCTCGATAACAGTACGGTCAAACAGTAAACAGTTTAGACAATAATACAAAACAGTCAAGAGACAAGTGGGGAACACAAAACACCCCAAGCCATAGCATGGCGTCTCGGAACCTCGCAGTGAGGCACATAGGCTGGCTTGACAAAACTGGGGACTAACCCACGCTCCTAGCTCCGGTCTGGCTGCTGAGAACCTACATATATATATAAACAGTGAGCTAAAGCCCAGTGAATAACATTATGTGTAAAGGGGTTATGAGTGAATGTCCTTACAGTAATGAAATCAATTCATTATACAGTATTTCAACCTTTCAGTATTTCAGTCAATCAGTATTTCAATCAATCAGTCATATGTGGTACATCCATTAGCCTATAAACAGTAGGTCCAAAAGGACCGGGCCTTAACAGACCCAACAATAATGATGGCCATCAATCGATAAACAATATGGTTCCACAAGGAAATCGATAGAGCTCTGTAACAATAACAGTAATCAATAAGTGCTAAGGATGCCACAGTACAGTTCACAATACAGGACATACATTCATTCAATAAACAATATCAGTTCAGTAAACAGTTCTGTTCAGTATTCAAAAGATAGCCATTTTGAACATATCTTTACACAATCTGTTACTCACAGAGATTGGGCTAATAGCAGCTAGAGCGCGTCCCCGAGAGCCAACCCTAAACAGTTAACAAATAGAACACACACTAAGTTTCACAATCGGGAAGGACGATAATTAAATCCCTAAATTTCCTCGGTGTGGTTCTATGTCTAAATCCTCATTAAGATGCCTTAAACTAGGCCTAAGAATGCCTAGGATGGGATGAGGATGCAAAATTACAATTGGAAGGCATTTTTCAAAAGTTGCTGGAAATAGGCACCTCGCTCGAGCGAGCCTTCCTTCGCTCGAGCGAGCTTCCAAAATCAAAGGCCTCGCTCGAGCGAGAAGTCCTTCGCTCGAGCGGTCTGTGCTCAGAAAAAGTACTGGATGCTCAATTTTTACGCGCGATACCACGCTCGATGCTCGCTCGAGCGAGCTTGCAAAACCAAAGGGCTCGCTCGAGCGAGGAAGCCAAATCTGGAATTTCCAGATTTGTCTCCCAAGTTCGAACCAAGCATTCAACCATCCAAAACTCAACCTCTTGGCCCCAAATTCTGGAAAATACACTTAAACTCAATGTATAACAAGTTTCAAAAGCTAATTTGCACATGCAAGGACCAAGGGTTGGTCAATTAAAGCCATTTTCAAACCCATTTTCAAGAACACTTTCAAAACATGAATTGCATGAACT
The DNA here is from genome assembly GCA_036172215.1 of Camellia granthamiana. Lineage (NCBI taxonomy): Eukaryota > Viridiplantae > Streptophyta > Magnoliopsida > Ericales > Theaceae > Camellia > Camellia granthamiana. The sequence goes on from CM069913.1 coordinate 18,840,225, forward strand.
TTAAACCAAATTCAAGCTTCAATTCTTGTCCAAATGGACTCATTTCTTCAAGAATATGATGAATACATGGATTTAAACATGAATATGAGCATGCATGTACATTTTTACCATGGATTCAACTCAAACTCATCAATTCAAACATGCATGCATGGATTAAGCTATAGTCCTACCCTTTTGAGCTAATTTATGTCTTAACTCCACAATTCAACTTGATTCATGCAAGAACAACCTTAAATGCATCAATGAGAGATTCAATTACCATGCCTGGGTCTTGAAATCAAGGTGTAGGAGCTAAATTTGCCAATCTATACTCCAAATCTTCAAGCTTCCTAGCCAAAACTCAAGAACAAGCCAAACTCTCACTTTCTCTCTCTGATTCTCTTCTTGGTCGGTTTAGAGACATAAAATGGCTGAGGGAAAGTGTTTGCCTAAGGTATATCAATGCTCAAACATGATATAATACAAGGCCCACTAACAATGGCAAAACGGTAGTTACGTCAAACTCTTTAATTAGCTCATTTTAATCTAATTTAATCATACCAAATCGATTTTCAATTAAATATACCATAAAACCACATAAATTATGGTAATCATGAAACACTAAACAATTTTCGGTTTGGTCGCCGATAAGGCCTTCAATTTGCAGTTTTAATGCATAAGACGAGAACAGATAATTTAGCAGTCAAACAAATAAATTATGCATTTAAACGGTTACAGTCAATCGATTCAGTTTCGGATCTCAGTCAGTCAGTTCGGTACTTTAATCAATTCGATTATCAATCATGTTCAGTCTCAGTAAACAGTGATCAGTAGGTAATCAGTAAACAGTGATGAGGGTTGTTACAGTAGATGACTCCCAACAGAAAAATAGTCTTAAACAAACATGTTAAGGACTTCAAAATAAGACTTTTTTTAGTTTATGACAAAGCCCAAATATGCTTGCAAGTATAGCTAAAAGATGAAGCAAAATAAAGACCAAAAGAGGGAATAGGGTGTTACCCTTGAAGTTCAAGCACTCCAGCAGCTTCTGGACCAAAATAGCAACTCCTTAGCCTCTGAAAACAAGCTCCAAGGTGCTTAGGTTGATGTTGGAGGTGTTAGGCCAAGAGGTGGTATGCAATAGGCCAAGAACAAGGGACTTTTGAAGCTCAAATGTAGAGATAGAGAGAGAGGTGTATGTATAAGCCTTAGACCAAAATTCTAAACCTTTGCTAATGAGGGAGAGGGTCTCTCTTATAGCCAAAGAGGTCCAAAGCTTCTCCAAGAAGCTAAAAAACAAGTTTGAAGATCCTCCATACACGTGTATGGAGGATCCCTTCTGTGCCTTCCAGCTAGTACAGCTGGCACACACTCACAGAGACAAAAAAGGTGAGAGCTGGCCGACCAGGTTCAAAAAGTTCAGGTGGTCAGTCGACCACTTTTTCTGGTTGGCCGACCAGGTCAAAAGGGTCAAGTCTCAAAAGCTGGTTGGCAGCCTCCTAGGGTGGTCTCCACATGAAATGCAAGCAAGTGGTATGATGGAAGACCCACAAATGTGGCTCAAAAATCAAGGAGACCAGCTTCCTGATAAGAAAATTGGCCGGCGGGAGAAAAGATGGTCTCCAAGAGAAAAGGTGGTCTCCCACCCTTGTACCACCTTCCAAACAATGAAAACAAGGTCCATGCCAAAAATGAACCAAGACGGATGCAAAACAAGGGTTTGGGGGTCAAAACGCACAGTCGGGTGCCCCGAAAACAGGCTGTTAAGCATCGAAAGTGGCATGCGACCACGAAGGTGGTCTCTCGGGCCATAGTGTCCCTCTAGAGAGAGGAAACAAGGTGTGTGCCAAAAACCGGAGCCAACGGAGAAGGTTAAGTGGTCCCGAATCGAGGCGCACGGCCGACGGCTCCGAAAACTAGAAACTGGTCTCCAAACGGGAACAATGGTCTACGACCACGAAAAGTAGCCTACGGCCACTGAGAGATGGTCTACAAGACCTCTCCCTCCCTTCGGGAAGAGAAAACAGAACCTAGTTCGCAAGCCGAGGCAAAGCACAAAAGGGTCCCGAAGTCCGGAGGCAAGGCTCTTAGCCGAGACTCCGTAACCTCAGAACGAGCACCACATGCACTATCATCGAGCGCTCAATCGGTGACGTCTGAGTCTTAAGGTCGGTCAAAAATGGGGTGTCTACACAACTTTGGCAAAAGTTAGAGTGCAAAAGGAGAGAGTTAATATTCGAGTGAACCTGAACCGAACTATGTAAGGCCTGATTCCCATCTTTGGGATTCATAGGCAACTTCATTCTGAAGTTCGGCCGTAACTGTCTCTAACGCAATTGTCCTATTCGTTTATTTGATCAAGTCATCTATCTCTATTATCTGTTAGTCTGGGTTGTGTGATCTTCCAGTGGAATACAGAGCAGTAATAGTGAATACAGTTATAGGCAGTTGCGATCTGTTGATCTGGGGCTATTCATCTTAAGGACTGATTCCATGCATGTCAAAAAGCGATCATTTCTGAAAATGGCTTTGAAAAGTTTTAACAAAAGTTGATTTTTCTCAAAATTTTACCTTTTTACAACTTAGACCATTTTAGGACCAAAAGGAAACTTTTTAGTGCTCATAACTTTAATTCCATTGATTTCCACACCAAGTACATTCTCCAACTCTTTGATTAAATCAAAGTTGCTTTTACATTATAAAACTTGAAAAGAAAAGTCAAAGCAATAAATTAGAGACATAGATGAGTCAGGTATTCCTGCATCCTTTGCTCGTACTTGCGGAAGCATCTGTAGCCATAGTTGGCTCAACTTGTGCCTCGTTCTCAAGCCAAGCCAAGCACTCGCTAGAAAGGGCGTAACTAAAACTAGGGGCAGGGGCCAGAAGCTCTCTCATCCTCCAAGCAGCAAGGTACTGAGTTAGGTTGGAAGCACGAATTGATAATAGAGTTGGGTATTCCACCCCCTCATCTAGATGAGTCTGATCATGTCCAAACTAGCATCTGAACCGGAAGGGGAAGTAAAACACGCCATGCGTAAATCCAATCAATCGAATGCTTGGTTATTGAGTCATGTTGTAGCTCATCTCAACCAAGTTAAACCAGGGGTAACTCCAAACTATGTCTGCTGCCGATCTGCTGCACATCCAGTTGTACTACCATCCCTCTGAGGGAAAGTCCACCAGTCGCTGGTGAAAGAAGTAAGCTTGGACTGAATATTCGGGGCAAGGGTCCACCACTTTTAGCTTATCCATGAGCCATACCTGGAAAGGAATGAAAAAAGAGAGAGATTAAAGAATAGAGAGACATACGTTAAGAGAAAAGTAAAGAAAAGGGCAAAGAAAAATAGAGCATGAGTGCCGAGTGATGTGAGACTCATAAATAAGACAGGGTGGGAAACAATACTTTGAGTAGTAGTAGACTCCCTGCAAACCTGGTGGTTTCTCGCCGATGAAAAGCATCTAAACCCATTAGGGTCTTGGCCAGTGTCAAATCAATGCAGCTCTTGCCCTCTTTTAGGCATTAGGCTACTTTAATCAATTTGATGCTAGCTCTGCCATAACTAGGGGCAAGGAGAAAATGTGCGAGCATACATAAATAGAGGGCATGTTGCCGAAAGCCTCGCCAGAGAAGGTCGCCTCTGTCTCCAATGTCAGAGAACCAATAAATCAAGCTGGATATATCTAGCTCCCCATCATGAGCCAAAGATCGAGCTTTATGCAAAGTAAGCCCACACATCCGTCCCAAAGCCAAGGTATGGCCAAAACGGGATTGAGGCATGATTTTCTCGTCGCACCGGGGTTTCATTAATGCTTGAAATTCTTCAAAGGTCGGACACATTTCTTGTGCTCCGAAGCGAAATACATGCATAATAGGGTCCCAACACTGGGCCGCAGCATGGAGGAATGGAAAACAAAGTCGAGTACGGCTTAACGGAAAAAATACGTTTATGTCAAAACCTCAGAAATTTACCTTTTCCGTGCCGTCCAAAGTGGCTATCTAATCCGTGAGCTTCTCGACAAGAAATATCTCAATTTGTGGAAGAAACAACAATTAAAATGAGGTTCTGGTGAAGATATTGCGAAGGAGGACCTTTTGTAGATGATAGGGCTGTGAGTGGAGGCCAGCTGTCAGCCATCTGGTAGATCACCACAAGTGGTCGGCTGCCCTTTCTTTGTGGCCTGCCGTTCACTTTGTGGCATGCCGTTCATTTTGTGGCCTGGCAGTTTGGCGTTTTGATTTTGTCTTGGGCTTTGCATTTTAGGGGTTTTGTTTTGAGTTTTTGTATTTAGCAAGTATAAGTACATGTGTTTAGGTTACTTTTTTACTTTGTTTATTCATTTATCGAGTTGTATTTTGTATTTTGGTCGTTGGTCAGCTCATTATCCGATTAAGAATATCATTCAATTACAAGCATTTTCGGTTGCAAAGATCATTCATTTCTTAGTTTATGTAGGTGCAGTGCTTATAGTGTAAAACAATAACTTTTTTCATAAAAACTGGGAGGTTTTACTTCGATCATGGTTTTTTTTACAAAAGGTACAAGTCTTTTCAAAAGCAAAAGTAAAAAAACTATCTGAAGCAATACAAATGTTAAACTACAAAATAAAAGAAGCTACGATGCCAGTCGCATCAAGCTCGAGAGGCCCTCTTCGTCCTCTTCCTTAGAGGGGACTCAGGGGCACTGTCTTCATCGACATCGCTATCAGGATCAGACTCTGAACCAAACCCAGTATCATCATCTCCGCTCCCCGCCTCAGAGCCAACCTCTGTGTCGTCTTCGCTCCCTAACCCAAAACCAGTATCATCGCCCCCACTCTCAGACTTAGAACGTCGGCTCAATGACTCTTCAGTATCATTAGTCTCAGCATTGTTGCCACTCAAAATCGGCTCCGAGAAGAAAAAAATGTCCTCTGTTTGGGATCGACCCCAAACACCCCAGCCTCTGCCTTGGCCTCGATGCTCATCTCGGTCGCATGCTAGGGCCTGTCTACCTCTCCTCTCTATCGCTGGAGGAGGTGCCACCGGTGCTGGTGCCCTCGGTGCAAGGGGGATCTGAAAAATAAGTGTCAGTATATCAGATACAATGTATGTATTGTTACAGAATGTATGTGAAATAAGTGTGGTATGCAGAAAGTGTAGCGTGCAAAAGCCAGATACAGTATGAGTACAGTGTGTCAGTGTAGTGTATCAGTCCAGTGTCTTAGTGTAGTGTATCAGCGCAATGTGTCAGTGCAGCAAGGGGTGGTGTGAATGCATGTCAGTCTACAGTATGAGTATCAGTGTATCAGTGGGAGTATGGTTTGTCAATGTAGTGGGGAAAGCATTGCGATCCGCGAGAGGGAGAAAAATATACCTGAATACCGTGGAGACCAAACAGAGTCTCTCTCCTCTATACCATGCTAACCGAGAAGCAACTAGCTGGTTGGGGCCCTCTGTGTACTTCGTGGGTGCCTACAAGTGCATTTGAATGATCAGTATCTGGAATAATCAGTGTCTAAAAAAAGGAAAGTGTAGGTTGCAAGTTGTAAAGTGTAGTCCATACTTGAGGTGCGCCTGGAGCTTTGACAAACTCGTGCCTTGTCTCTGGCGGCTCTATTGGAATCTGATAGGCTGTCCCAATCGGCCGCCAGCATGTAAGCACAGTAGGAATCGCCGGCCAACCGACAATTTGCACAATGGGAGGGGCCCCTCCAATACCGACCCCGGCCTCCTAAGCAGCCTCTCCAGCCAAAGGAGCACCTGTCGGGTCACCCACGCGAACTCCGGTCAGGGGCGACATAAGATGAGTCCAGATAAAAGTCACATAATAGCTTTCCGCTCTGAAGTAATCGGCGTCTAGCCCCATCATGTACTGAATAATTGCCTCAACTGGGAGGTTATCAGCTATCCTCATGGATGTTGGGGGCGGCATAGGAACAACCGGGGCAGGCAAGCCCAAGTTCTGGCAAATAAATCGCTCTCCCAAGAACTAGGCCCCGCAAAGTGGGCCCTCCAGCAAAATCTGGTATCGAGACGTGGCCCAGGCCCCGGCATCCTAGTCCCTAACTTCGGCTGGCATCGCTGCCTAAGGCTACCAGGTGATCTACAGATAGAGGTAGTACAGGTTGTTAGTTGCTGTCAGTTGTCAAGATATAGACAAGACAATGGCAATGGGAATAAAATGTGAGTTTTGGATTACCTCACGGGCAACCACAATGTCAAAGTAGCGACGATAAAAGGTAAATGCCATGTCGTTGTGGCTCCACAGATGACACCTTCCATTATACCGCCGTGAGTAAGGCACGGTTGGAGGAATCTCGTCCATTGGCTCTAGAGCAAAAGTCGGGAAATAAGCATAAACCCACAACTGCAAGAAAAGGCCAACAGTGTTATCACCAATGCATAAACAGATGCAGAAAGTGTAAAGTAGAAAGCACAATGCATGAACAAATATTGAACAAAAAAGGTAAAGCGAAAAACATAAGTAACAGAATCGAAGGTGCATTGCATACCTCTCAGGCTCTCCAGTAGCCTTCAACCCTCTCTCCCTTCAGATGGGAAGTGGAACCCATATAGCCGTAAAGTGGGGCAAGGCTAGCTCCACCCCAGCCATAAAATCGAGCCCGGGGCAGGGTCACAAGGGCGTTCAACAAATACAAACCCATGGTGTTCCACCTGTTCGTGAACAAGGTGGTACTGAGAAGGAACATCAAGAAGTCCCGAGCATACTGCGCTACCTCCTCCAGCGTCTCGGGCTGACTCCCGCGGAAGTGCTCGGAGAACTAGCCGTATCTAGCCATAGCTGGCTTGTACAGAGGCGGGCTTGCTCCGAGCAAGTAGATCCAGGCCACCTCCCATTCGCCCAAATCCATGTCAAAAGGAATCAGATCACCCTCTACTCCTAAGCCTTTGATCATCAAAAAGTCGTAGGGAGTCGTCGTCATCTCCCCAGCTGAAGAGAAATGAAAAGAGTTGGTGGTATCCCACCACCTCTCCACTAATGCTCCAAGTAGAGCCTGGCTAGCTATGTGTTGTGTGAGCCCAATGCAGAGTAAGCTAAAGCCGGCCTGATCGACAAGGTCACAGACCTCGGGGGGAAGCTCACGATACCAATCCCTTGCCATCACTGCTTCGTAACCTCTACAAGACCGAGAGTCCTCTTGTGGCAAAGAAAGAGTGAAATGGTGATAAAAGAAGAGTTAGATGAAAGGCAGTGCAAGAAATACAGTCAAATGAAAGAAAGGAAAGTATGAAAATACAGTTTGTACCTCAATAGTACTATAGGAAGTGTGGGAGCCCAGCTCTCTCAGCAAGATATCCTCCGGTACGCCATTAGCAAAATCATCAAAGCGCCTAATGCCTCCAAGCGTCATTGTGCGTGTATGAGAGTGGTAAGTGGCTGAATCAAAGGGCCTCACCAGCAATACTAGTGCCTCAGGCTCGAGCCTTGGAGCGAACTCTGCTTCGAAATTGGCGATAATGTCTTCCGCTGCCCCACTGGCCTTAGTAACCGCTGGCTCCCTATCTCAGAAGGGGGTAAAAGTGCAGGTAGAACCTCGGGAGGGGAGTCATCATGAGGAATGTCATCTGCCATCTAAAAAGTGGGTGAAAATGGAGAAAAGATGGAGAAAAAAAGAAAAACTTGGAAAAAGTCAACCCTAGGAGAGAGAAAATGGGGAAAAAAGTCAAAACCCGGGAAAGTTCACAAAACCCAAGAGAAACTTGAGGGGAACGAGCCCAAAGTGTTGAAAACTCGAAAAAATCAATGAAAACAAAATCTGATTAGTTCAAAGTATAGAGGATCAAAGAGGGTTTAAGGATAAAGTCTGCATGGAGCGTTGGAAAATGCGTGTAAAGCACAGATCTAGTGAGAGAAAGCACCTAGAGAGAGATAGGGTGATTTCGGACTTGGGTGTGTGAGGAAATGAAGTTTGGTCGTGGGTTTAAGTGGACTCGAGCCGAAATGTCCTTTTTGCCTCGGAATTTTCATTAGTGGCTGGCAGGCCCCTTTTGTGGCCCAGTGTTGGTTTTGTTCCCTTTTTGCCCTAACAGTGTATGAAAGGTCCTATGTTGGGTCTGGAAAGAAGGATTGAGGTATTTGCATTGGATTCGAGTTCCAAGGAGCTCGAAATTGTGTTCCGGTTGCACTGTTCCAATACCCGCTGTACTTCAGCGTGCAAACGTGCCCCAATTCCAAATATGAACAAGGTGTATCCTTTTTTAGCATTTTGCAAAGTCTCCGAGTGGCAAGTCGGAGGTTTTTGTCGAACATCACTTTTTGTTCGTTTTGTCAATTTATATGTCTGTTATCTTCTTTTGCATAAAACGTGCATTCTCACATACTTTCAATTGGTTTTCGCATAGAACATGCTTTTAATTCTTTTGCATAGCACATGCGTTCAATTCTTTTACGTAGCACATGCTTTTGTTTCTTGCATAGAACATGCTTTCAATTAACGTCATCTGTCGGTTGTCTCTTATCGTGCATAAAACATGCATTGTCATTGTATTAAGCTTGTTCACTTTGTGCATCTATCGTACTTGTTCACGTTGTGCATCTATCACACTTGTTCACTCTTACTGCCTTGTGAATCTATTACACAATCTCATACTTTTTGCATCTATTGCATTATCTCAGGACGCGTGAAATACGACCCTAAGTTGTTTTTTCTCTCATCTTCTCACGATTTCGGCGTGGGTAGAGTTATCTCAGGATACGTGAAACGCGACCCTGAGCAATTTTTCTCCTCTTATCGCGATTTCAGTGTGGGTAGAGTTATCTCAGGATGCGTGAAACGCGATCCTGAGCAGTTTTTCTCCTCTTGTCGCGATTTCAGTGTAGGTAGAGTTATCTCAGGATGCATGAAACGCGACCCTGAGTGGTTTTTCTCTCATCTTCTCACGATTTCAGCGTAGTTAGAGTGTGTTGTTAGTTCTTTCCGTGTGAAACCTATTTTGATTTAAGCTTAAAGCTCATTTATATGATGTTATCTTGTTATTGCTTTTTTCATAATCTTACATGATCATGGATTTTCAAAATAGCCGGCTTTGTGAAACGTGTGAGTCCAGCTTTCAAAGTGTCTTCTTTGTGCATATCATTTGCATCTTGCTCCTGAACTACGCTGGTTTGATTCCTTGCAAAGGGATATATAGGCAGCTTTCGAGCTCAACCACTTTAATTTATGTTTTGATTGTTTGCCTAAGTCTTACGGTCCCATCAAAATGGGTCGTCTTTGGACATTGACATTCATTCACATCATTTCATGACTCTAAGCTTTGTCAAAGAAGGACAACTATAGACACCCCATTTTTTACTGCCCTTAAGACTTGGGCACCACTGATTTGATCACCCAATGATGAATGTACACGCTTGTCAAATGATCGATTCTCTTAACAAGAAATCTCAGTTTTGAACCTACAAATCTTGTGCCTTGTTTTTGGACCAAAATAGTAGTTTTTCAAGCCTGACTATCCATGGACCTGCAGACCCACTAGTGGCCTGCCGCCCACTATTAGTGCCTGTCCGCCCACTTTTAGTATAAAAATCTAGATCTTTTTACCAGCTGTGTCAACTGTCTTCACAGGTACATACACTGTACCAGCTGTGTCTGTATGGATATTTCCGAGATAGTCTCATATATCTCTATATATAGATGACTCCCTCCTATAATTTTAAGGTTAGAAAATTTTGAGGAGCAAAAAGTTTGGAAAATATTTCTCTCTCTACCCTTCTCTCTCTCTCTCTTGCGACTTGCATAACCTTTGCCTAGACACTCTAAACCAAACCTTAAGGGTTCTTTGCTGAGGTGTTTTAAGCCTACATTATAGCTCTTGAGGGTGAGGAATTAGTGGTTTGTAATTCAAAAGATCATTCCCCTTCAAGAGGTATATATTCTAGTTTTTTTGTGCCATCTCTTTTCTATCTTTTCTTACTATTTTTGAGCTATCTTTCACCTATATTTTTGGGCTGAAACTTGTGGTTTAAGGCCATTAAAGGTAGAGGGGTTGACCACCCTTCTTTGAACCTTGCTTCCTAGGCTTTTACCTTTGTGTTTTCCACATTTTCATCAACTTTTTTTGAGTTTTTTACCACTGATTTTCAGGGGTTCTCAAAGGCTAAAAATCATGCTTTGAAGTCCCAAAAATGGAGGGCGTAGCCTCCCTTCCTTGTGCTTGTTTATTAGCTCAATTGCTCATTTTTGTTAGCTTACTTTTTTTTGCTGTTTTTACCTTGATTCCAGCACTGTTTTAAGCTAACTTAGGACTGTTTTTATGTGTTAGCTTCATTTATTCTTTGTATAGTATGCTTGTAGTGTAATAGTCCTAATAGGTTTGGTGTTTTAGGCATTAGACACTAACCTATTTGAGTTGATGGCATTTATTTCAAGCTTTCTATACTTGTGATCACCTTTGAGCATCTCTGCAATCTCTCTTTTTTCTTGGCTTTTTCTTTTTGTTTTGAGAGTTGCTTCAAAAAGAGTATTGTTTAAGCTTGAGGAGTGAAATTGTGCTTAATGGTTTAATCCCTTTTGGGGGGTTCATTACTAACGGCATGATCTCCCTCTCATGCCTAAAACAACACTTGGTTTGACCTCCTTCTCATGCCTAAAACAATACTTGGTTTGACACTTCCCTCAATTAGTGGACTTGATGCTCATTTTGGACTTAATTGACTAATGAATGGAAAGGTAATTAAAAGAGGTGTTAAATTGGAATAAAATGAAGCAAGAGAATAAAATCAACTTGGGTTCAATTGGACGTTAATTGAACTCTTGAGTCTTGAGTCATTTCATACTTGTTAGTGATGAAAACGGTTCAAGAGTTAATGTCCACCATTTCCTTTGATCAATCCATGATAGGGAGGAGGTTTTGAGAGTCTTTCATAGCAGTTATTGAAATTGTATCCTTGGGTTCATAAGTTATCACGCAATGAATTTGTGCCAATTGATGGCTTGCAAATCAAGCCTACCCCTCATTTGGCCTGTTTGATGATAAGAAGAGGCAGATGGGACAAACATCCCTTGAGAATGCTCTATTTGTGCTCTATTTTACAGCAGGAGAAACCCAACATTAGTGGCCGGTAGGCCACTTTTACTGTACGGCATGTCACTATTAGTGGGTGACCGACCACCACTTCTGGCCTGCCGGCCACTTTTTCCAGCCAAGTAGTGTCTTTTTTCCAGCAAAACAGAGTAGAGGCAAAAGTAAAAACAATGCACTTTTCTGACTGTGCAACATAAGCATTCTGGCAACAGAACAGAGAGTATTTTTTTGAGTGGAAGTCCGTGTGCATGCATGAGACATTCCTTACTTCCCGGGGCCCGTTAAAGTTGTGTTCACTAGTAGTATCTTACACTCAACTAGCTAGTTAAAGTAGTAATTGTATTTGTATTGCAATTAATTAGTTAATTCTAATTTATAACTAATTAGTTAATGTAATTACTTCGTTAGTTCCAATTTGTAATAGTTAGTTGGAATAGTTAGTTAATTGCGGTGTTGTAATAATTTTCTAGTGTAATTAATTTATTTCATTTGATTTGTAATAGCTAGTTAATTAGCTTAAATTAGCTAGTCCATTCATTCGGATCCTTCTGGGCGAGGGCAAATATGTAATAATGCGTGTATGTCTTCCAACCTCACGTCTTTCTCTCTTTTATTTACCCGCTTATGATGAATAGTTTAGAGTATCACATTTCGTTTAGCATTTTCCATGATTTGCATCCATGTGTATTGCATGCTTAATGTTCGGCTCATCATTCTAACAAGCATTGTCGTTCAAATACTTCTTTGAAAACGTGTTTAAGACTGCATGCTATCAAATTGATTCATATGCTATGCTAGTAGCTGGACTTCTAATTACATATTGCATGTGTTGCATTAGTCATATTTCATTAGTTAGGATTATGCATTTTTCTAACTAGTTTCTCTCTTTTGGCTCGCTTCGGGAATTAGGATAAGCATTTATTGCTTTAACATTTTGCATGTGTGTGATTGTTGCCATGTCAAGCATGATTACCATGAGGCTAAGTACTTAATTGATATACTTGCTTGAATACTAGTGGATGAAGGCTAATTGCTTGAATTGGAATGTTTCGATGGATGTACATATGAGATCACTTTTTCAAGTGGTGCATATTCAAATTCTTTTCAAATAAACATGAAATCAAAATGTTTCAATTTTTTTTTTTGCAAAGTAGTCTCTACTTGTGTGCATCACATAGTAAGTTAGCCTAAGAAATCGGAACAAGAGTATATAATATAAATAAGAATCACATCATAATTAGTAGAGGTCGATCTTTGATTGGACGAGTAGGGTGCTTAATTCATGACCTTCCCCTCTCGTACCTAAGTTCCCGAGCCGAGACACTTTGGTGATGACGGATAAGTGGCCTTTGGTACGAGTCTCGGGGTTTCCTAAATTTTTCAAAATATTTAGTTGGCGACTCTGAAATCTGGCAAAGCAATCCATTTTTGGCATTTTGATTCAAAATCGATTTTCCAAAAGAATTGTCGGATTTGGACTCATTTGTGTTTATCTATTTCACATTGTACTTGTGGAATTAGATTTAGAATCACGAGAGTCTGAACTGTAGGGCTAGTCGTCTCCGAAAGGAGCACGAAAAGCAAGCTACACTATTATAAAGCGAATCCCTCTACTTCGATTTACACTAGGGTTGAGCAAGGAATTTGTATAATCCGTAATTTGACCCAGTCCAGTTTAATCCGATAGGATTAGATTGGTTTTTTGAATCCATGGTTCAGTTCTGGATTAGAAATTTAAAAATCTGTAAGCCACGGATTGGTTCCGGATTGGAACTGATCCGGACCATATAAATTTAGGCCTTATTTGGCATATACTAAAAAAGTCAAAAAGTCAAAAAATCATTATCTTATTTAAGTCATATCATCTTATTTAAGTCACATCACTTCAAACCCAACCCATATTTAATAAAAAGTCAAAAAGTGCACTTATTTAGAACATCTCAAACCACCCCTTAGTCTATATTTATACCATATACCCTTCCACATAATATCATTTTTTGTTTCATATAAAAGCAAAACACTAACCCTAATTCACTTCACACGCCACTCAGCTCACTCACTCACTACTGTCTCTCACACTCTTATCCCTCTCTCGGTACTCTCTTTTTCTTCTCTTTTTCAGACACTCTCCAATCATCCATCTCCGATCATTATCCATCTCCGATCATCAAGCATCTCCGATCATCCATCTCAGATCTTTAACTTTACACACCGTTCACTCACTGGCTTCTTATACTTTCATCTCCCTTTCTCTCTCTCTCTCTCTCTCTCTCTCTCTCAGTACTCTCTTTCTCTCTTCTCTTTCTCAGAGACTCTCAGATCTTGCATCTCCGATCATCATCCATCTTTGATCATCCATCTCAAATCTTCAACCTCACACGCCGCCCACTCACTACCTCTTACAGTCTTATCTCTCTCTCTCTCTCTCTTAGACACTCTCAGATTCTCCATCTCTGATTATCATCCATCTCAAATCGGTAGCTGTAGCTCTTTCTCTCTCTCTTTCTCTCGGTGAGCTCGCTATCTCTCTATCGGTGAGCTCCGTCTATCTCTCTCTCTATATATATATATTATATTTTGTTCTTGTGGAAATCATGTTCTGTTTGCTGATTTTTCCAGCCTCAGATTTGTCATATTTGATGAATAAATCTATTTAAGCTCCCTCTCTCTCTCTCTCTGTGTGTGTTGATCTATAAAAAAATCTCTGTTGATTATTGATCATTCTGTGTATATCTTAGATTATTGTTCATCTCTGTTATCATTGTTCATCTCAGATTATTTTTTTATTTTTATATGGGTGTGTGTATAGTTCTATCTTTAAAAATCTTTGTTGATATAGGTGTGTGTATAGATCTGTAAAAAAATCTCTGTTGATTGTTGATCATTATGTGTGTATCTCAGATTATTGTTCATTTCTGTTGATCATTGTTCATCTTAGATTATTTTTCTATTTTTATATGGGTGTGTGTATAGATCTATTTTTATTTTTCGATTTTTATCTATTTTTAAGTAACAGATACCTGTATCATTGTTAATCAATTTGTGCCATTGTTAATCAATTTATTTGTTTGTAAAAATTTTTATCAATCTATCTGTAAATAATCAACCTGCCATACTTGTATCATTGTTAATCAATCTATCCGTAAGTAATTTATTTATTTATTTATATGGGACATATCTATTTTGTTATTTAATTATGGAGATCCGTGGTCCTAATCCGATCTAATCCATATTTAAATGGATTGGTTCGACGATTTAAATAGATTGGATTGGTTTCAATTTTTCTAGAACCGTAAATAACGGATTGGTTATGATTTTACCCCAATCCGAACCATGCTCACCCACCATGTCAAAAGAGTGGACTAGGCTTGGGGTAATAATAGTGCAATTTTTGGTTCGTAACAGGCTGATCTGCTTTTTGGGCCTGCTGACTTGGGCTTCAAACTTACTTTACTATAAAACCTTCGGCCTGGAGCCCATTGTTCATAAATGGGTTTGAATTTGGGGGTGATCGACACCACTGCACTTACCCGAGTAGAAATGGTGTCCCAATCCTATAAATTTTCATATACTATTTTTTGAGTGAAAAAAACAACTGCCTTATTGTCGCGTTATGCGATTTCTACCCCCTATTCCATTTATCAATAATGTTATATTCTCTTAATTTATCATTTTTAAATGATTCTTAATACTGTGATTTTGAAGTTAGATCCTACGCAATAGAATATTTGACAAATTAAAATTTGACACTTATCAGAGATATCATTAGGTGTGATTTTTAAGGGTAATAAATTAAGTGTCTCGAGCATTCTTCTCTATTTATACCAATGGTTTTTTTTTTTTTTAGATAGGACATTTATACCGATGGTTAAGTAAAAAAATAGACATTCTTCATCCAAAATTCGAAAAGAATTGTACATTAGACACTACAAGAAATGAAGGTTTTAGAGAAACAAATTTAGGAACAAAATCATTTTTTAGAGAGAATATTTTTGTCACCAAAGTGTTATTATTTTATTGGATAAATTATGCAAACGGTCCATGTAATTTACACGATATGTTAATTTGGTCTATATTATTTTAATTTGCTCGATTTTGTTTATTAATTTAATGGATTGTATCATATTAGTCTAATAAATAATGACTATTAGATTTGGTAGACATGTGTCATATTTTAATAGATAGGTTGTTTGGTAATTTTAGCAAATAGGAAAATAGGTTTGGTAAATTTCAATAGATAGACAAATTGGGTGATTTCAATAGGTAGATAGATAAGCTAATTTCAACATATAGTGTTCTTTTGGATAAATTGTGTCTTTTTGGCTCAAAGAGATTAGAACTTGGATCTAATAGTCTAAAAGATTTAAAAATAGACCTATGGTTTGAGTTGCAAAAAATATATTAGTTTAAACCCATTATTTGTGCCTCTCCCTAAACCCTAAAACTCTCTTGCTTTTCTCTCTAGATTTTCGTATAAGGGGAGAGATAGACCGTGGTGGTTGCTCTACCTCTCTAATCTCCCTCCCCTCTCTCCCTCTCTCTCTCTCCCTCCCCCCCTCGATCATCCTCTAGATTTGGTCCTTATTTCAGATTTGATGTTTGCCTCACCAATACGGTCATCACCACCTTACTTTCTCCACTCTTGAGCCTAAAACTTTAAAATCTGGTTTAAGATCTTTTTACAATCTGAAGGCCCATGCTGGATAATGCATTTGTTTCACGCTAAACCATCTCAATCTTAATGTTCTATCTTGACCGGCAAATGTGGGTTCTTCCGATTCCAAGTTGAAGGTTGCGAAGCAATGAAGTTTTTAATGAGTTCGATGGTGACTTGGATTTGGTTTTTGGTGTTTTAATTTTTAATTTGTTAATGTAATAATCATTTGTTTCCCTCCCTTATGAGGGTTTTTTTCCCTCCTCTATAGAGGCTTGGATCCTTTCTTCTATGGAGGTTGTTCATCTCTTTTTGAGATCTTATGACATTGTTGTACTAGATGAATCTAATCTTTTATTAGTTTTACAATGAAGATTTATTTCCCGATTAATATAAATAAATAAATAAAAACTGTCCATGCATTTCTATTTTGAAAGGTCAAAGGGTCTAGTGTAGGGATCAATAATCTCTTCCATATTATGAGGTTTAATGTTGTGTAACTCAAATTTCATCTTATTTGAATGACTCGAATTTTGGCTTGCTAGTCGATCGGCCGGTTATCCAGTAAGAAGGCTAACAATCGCGGTTGATAAGTTGACAACTGCGGTAGACATGTGTTGCACCGATCGTCCGGACAATATACCAGCAAACACAAATTTGGACCATTCGGGCAAGATGAATTCGAGCTATCAATCTTTATTTGTATCATTAATTTCTAGTTGAGCTAGTTGTTTCTTTTACATTATAATTTCGATTCTTATTGTCAAGAGATAATTTTATTTATGTTGTAAATAATTTTTTATTGAGAAAAAGTCTTCTTTTTTAATATCCTTTTTACAACTTGTTTGGGAATTGATTTTCTGAGTAATTTTAAATTAAAAAAAAATTATGAAAAGAGGTATTAAAAAAATAGAAAAACCAATTTGATAATATGTAGTTTTTTTTTTAAAACTAAAATATTTAGTTTCCAAACATTCTTAGAGTTGTTTTAAAAATTGTTTTTTCAAGTGATTTTTTAAATTTTTTTCAAAAAATATGTAAAAAAAAACTAATATTTTTTTTTTATAATGACTTTGAATTTTTTAATCAAAATTATGATTTCCCAAAATAGTGTTAGTTGTGTTGGCGTTGAAAAAGTTTGAAACGTCAACACTTGCACATTCAAAAAAATTTTCATCTCAATACAAAATTACTTACACCTCATATATTTTTATAATTTTTTTTAACCGTCCACTTTGTTATAGTTTTTCCAAATTGTTACCACCATTGATGTTCTAGAAGCAATGGATTTCTCCCATGTACGAACGAGTGCAATTTTTTGGAAATTAATAATTAATAATTAAAAAATAAAAGTTAAAAATATTTATTCATTTTATTTAAATTATTTTGAATAAATAAATTATAAGTAAAAATTATATCAAATAGTGAAAAAAAAACTATAAATAATTTAGAGAAACTGTACCAAACAACCTTTATTGTAAAATTATTTTCAAAAGAATGTTGTAAGAATAAAAAAAATTGTATAAAGAGCCTGTTTGGAAACTTGACTATTTTAATCGATTTTTTTAGCTTTTTGGCTATGAAAAATATTTGAGACACCTAATTTAGTGCTCATTTGGCAATGAGTGTTTTAGTTGGTTTTTTGGTTTTTTTTGACTTTTTTAATATTATTATTTGGTTTTTTTGGCTTTTTAGCTTTGTCTTGACAAATTTTTTTTGTCTTTTTGTGATTTTTGATTTTTTAAACTTTTTTTTGTTCCTTTATGATTTTTTAACCCAACTCAAAAACCAAATGACCCCTTATCATTCCTAAAAACTATTTTAATGATGTGTTTAACAAGTGTCAAATTTTGATTTGTCAAACATTTCATTATATGTGGTCTAACCTTAATACCATATCATTAGAGGTTATTTAGGAGTGATAAATTAGGAGATATAGCAGGGTCGTTTAGCTATTTTGTGAGATGGAAAAAAAAAAAAATTTGTGTTTGGGATGATTTCACTATTTTAGTTGGAGTTGAATATAGATGCTTATGAGGAAAAAGTGAGTAATTGATTGATAGGTACGATGTGATAGTTTGTCTCATTTGTTATTTTAGTTCCTTTTTTTTTTTAATCTTTATTGGTTATTTTAGTAAAAAAATATCAAAAAAATAAAAATCAAAAAATAGCATCCCAAACAAGGCCAAGTTTGAATTAAGAATCATGTGCCATTCTTTAGTAGAGGTGAGCAGCGGGTATATTGATCCGCCCAAACCGACCAAACCAAATCGATCCATCGCATTTTAAATGGTTGTGTGATGACGAGCGAACGGTTGTAAATTAATTTTTTCCAAACTGTCTAGTTTTGAACAGATGGCGGATTTGAGATTCATTTGGCTGTAACCGAACCGCCAAACCGCGAGCACCCTTAGTAATTTGTAAAATTTTGTGTTTTTAATTTGTTTAGATATTCTGTTTGTATTTTCAATTGAAAAAGAATTTAAATATTCTATTGAATATGTTCTGTTGAAAAAGAGTTTTCAACTTAAATATATTTTTTGAATTGAAAAAAATAAATATATTATTTATCTATATTTTTTAGTTTTTAAATCTAACTCTAAAAATAATAAATGAAAAAGATGATATATGCCGGTTGATTTTTATTTTCAAAAACAGATATAAACAATAAAGATGCATACAATCTCTACTATTGCTTTGTTTATGATTTTGGTGGTTTGAATTACTTTTATATTTTAATAATCATATATTGTAATACTTTATGTGGATAAGACATGCTGTGATTGTAATATATGGATGATACATGCAGTGATTATAATATTTTAAAATTTCAAACTTTCTTTTTTTAGATGAGGCATGCAGTGATTGTAATACTTTTTTAAGTCATTGACTGTAATACTTTTTTTTTTTTTTTTTTTTTTTTGAGGAAGTGCACAAGTTGAATTATGTTAAAAAAAATTATAAAATTTTAAATCGTCAAACCGATTCACATCCATCCGCCAATCCGCTCAATCTACATCTACCAGATTGGCGAACGGATGCGGATTGATTTTCTTCAATCTGTCAATCTGGCAGACAAATGGCAGATTGAAAATTTTATGGCCGCAACCGACTCACGCCCACTCCTATTATTTAGATCTTACCATTTTGAAAACAGAATTCCTGTAACGCGACTTATATTTTTAAGATTACTATTGATACATCATTTTGGTATAAAATTTTGTATAAATTTTTTATTTGTAAATCACAGTTTTTGTCAAAATGATAAATTAATAGGATATTTGTAACTTATGATTATGATAAAAAAGTGTTATTGTTGGTGCTAGCCTTTTCTTCTCCAACTCGTATACTCATTCTTCTATAATAACACATAAAAAAAAAAAAAAACAAAAAAAACAAAAATAAAAAGAAAATAGAAAAGAAAATGTCAAATATATTCATAAAAACATATGGAGAAATATCAAATAAGTGAAAGAGTGAGAAAGAATATAAAACTCATGGAAATTCTCGAAACAAGTCGGTTTGGTATCTGACACAAGTTTACAAGCCCGGTCCTGAGATTTTCGGGACTCAAAATCAATAATTAACTACTAAATTTTTAGGGTCCTTCACATTTTTTTTATTGAATGAAAAAAAAAATTAAGGTAAAGGACAAAAGACAAGACAAATATTTAATTAATTGAATAGAAAAAAAAATATTTACCTGTGCTTACTGTGTTGAGATCAAAATATTTTTTTAAATCAAAATTCAAAACAAAAGCACCACCACTTAACAAAATACAAAACTTTTAAATTATGTGATGTGAACTATTATACTTAAATAAATTTTTCTTGATGATATAAATACCAATATTATAATAGCAATTCATTGTGCAAAAGACAAGATAAATATTTAATTAATTGAATAGGGAAAAAAAATATTTACCTATGCTTGCTGTGCTGAGATCAAAATATTTTTTTAAATCAAAATTCAAAACAAGAGCACCACCATTTAACAAAACACAAAATTTTTAAATTATGTAATATAAACTATTAAACTTAAATAAATTTTTCTTGATGATGTAAACACCAATATTATAATAGTAATTTATTGTGCAAAAGACAAAATAAATATTTAATTAATTGAATAAAAAAAAAATTTTACCTGTGCTGCTGGTCGCTGCTTCGTTTGGCTGGGCTGCACAAATTCTTCTCCTTGCTGGTGTGGTGTGTGCTATCAAAAGGAAGGTTGGATTAAGAGATGATAGGGTTAGGAATTAGAAAAAAAAATGGGCTTTTTAGATTGTTGGGCTGGGCCTTAAACTGTTGGCCTTTTAATGGGTCAAAAAAATTAAGTTGGTTTGGACCTTTTTTTATTTTTTTTTTGGACTCAAAACACACCTAACATATTATACTAACTTATAATAGGAGGGGGCCCCATTTTGGGCCTATTTTGAGGGGCCCTAAGCCATGGCCTTGTGGGCCTATGGCCAGGGCCGGGCCTGCAAGTTTATACAAGGACTTGCTTAAAAAAGATTTTTCATAAATTTGATATTTTTGTCACTATCTCACTGAGTTGATATTCATCTATAGAGATGACAATTTGAACCCGGCCCGACGGGAACTTGACTCTCTGACCTCGATTTGAGCGGTTTTTTTTCGAAAAATATCTCCAACGGGACGGGGATGATATTTAAAAATCAATCCTCGATTAGATTCGAGTCAGGGACGGGGATAAGTGTCCTAACCCCGTACACGTCCCGTCCCCGTCCCCGTCCCCGTCTCCGTTTGTCCCTAAAATGAAATTACTAGTTAAACTCTATATATATACACATATGATAACCAAACCCTCATCCTCGTCTCAGTTCTGTCTTCCTTTATGTCTCTCTCTTTCTCTCTACTCTTTCTTTCTCTTTTCCCTCTACTCTCTCTCTCACTCTCGCACTATTCACGATACCGATCGTCACTGTCCGCGACGCCAATTGGCCTCCTCCGTCATTCATCGCCTCCGTCATCACAGTCACAGTCACCCATCGCCTCCGAATCTCCGATCGTCCTCATCCGTCGTCCATTGCCACTGTTCCCGACGCCGATCGTCCTCCGTCGTCCATCATCACCTCCTTCGATCTCCTCCGTCGTCCATCGCCGCCGATCGTCCACTTTCTCTCTCTCTTTGTGATACAAATACACAGATCTTTATGTGTGTATATTTTGTCTATTTTTTTTTTTTTTGGCTAGTGGATCTATTGATGATACCAATCGTCCACTCTCTCTCTCTCTGTCTCTCTGTGACACAGATCTCAGATCTGTTTGTGTATGTATGTATGTATACATGTATGTCTGTGTGTATCTGCCTTTTTTTTTTTTTGGTTTATGATCTATTGATGATTTTGTTGGTATGTTGATGTCGAAAATGATATGTTGATGTTGATGATTCTGTTGATGATGTTGATAATGATGATGGTGTTGTTGAAAATGATATGTTGATGTTGATGATGTTGATAATGATGATGACGTTGTTGTTGTTGTTGATATGGTGTTGAAATAGATTTGGGGGGCGGGGAATTTTTGGGATTGGGGAAATCCGATCCCCGTTAGAGGGCGGGGATGGAGATGGTGGTAGGTCCTCCGTCGGGGATCGGGACCGGAATCGGAGAGATTTTCACAATCAAGACGGGGAGTGTGATCCCTAATCTCGGCCCTGCCCGTTGCCATTCCTATCTATGCAAAACATATTGGGTTAGGTCATCAATGACTTAAAATGTTGGCAAAGATTGATTTAATATTGCAAATATGATCTTCACAAAACATAATAATAGCATTAGAGGTCCTATCATATCATTTATGAATCTTCACAAAACTCATTAATAAATTAAGTTGCCACCACCAAACGCTCGACCAAAGCTGCTTAGATGTGACAATGAAATTCTAAAGCATATGTGGAAGAACTAGCAAGGAGTGCTGGATTTGAAATTTTGGAGGGGACGCTATAGAATACTACTAAACAATTCGTATAAAGCGGAATGTATGTTGAATAAATCTAAGAATACAATGGGTTCGTTTGAGAAGTGGATTGGCTTTTTGACTTTTTTGGTCTGGGACTAAAAAGTCTCGTTTGGGATTGATTTTTTTGACTTTTTTGATTTTTGTGAGAAAAAAATTATAATGATTATGGGTTAGATATGATGTTTTTGTCTTATTAAGCTAAGAAGCTTATTTTTTTTTAAATAGCTATTTTAGCCAAAAAAATCTCAAACCTCAATTTCCCAAGCATAGGCAGAAACGTTACTGAACTAGACATAAAATATAGGGCTGTGATTTGGACCCCCAGCTGGGGGCACCCCCAGTGACCCCCAGCGCCACTTGGCACTCTGCCAGTGGCTGAAACTGATAAAAAAAAAAAAAACAATTTTTTTTGGCCAATAAGGAGTGACCCCCAGCACCCCCACTGGGGGTCCAAGTCATTTTCCTAAAATATATATGAATGAATAAGATTCTTTTAAATGTGTATATTCATCTATATTTTGTGTTCTTTTCTAATAGATTTCTGTACTCGTACTGAATTTTTGTCTATTTCATAAGGGTTATAGTATAGCTAGGCCATTTACCTATTTTGAATTCAACAGAGTAAAGTTGGGTCCGGTTTTACACACACAGGTGTAGATGCGAAATCAGATGCCTTTCTTTATTCATTCCACTTTTTTAATAAAACTCATACAATGGTAATTGTCAAACAGAAATTTAATGCAGAGGCGCATGCATTAATCACAACATTAATTTTTTTTTTCCATAACAAGTAACAGCGAGATATTATTAAATTTATATATTTATATTTATATTTTTATTACAATTATCCGGAGATTTACATTAATGTGACTTATAAATTCACTTAATAACTAAATTCTATGAACCAAATAATCAATAAGTTCAATCCTATCAACTCAAAAAAAGTGTCCCACAATGAGGAGAATAAGCAACTAAACAAATCTCATAATAAGAAATGAGTTATCAATTGATTCAATTCTTACCTTGACCTATCAATTAAAAGTGTACAAGAATAATCAAAATAATAAAATAGAAAATTTTAAAAATTTTAAAAAAGCAAAAAATTTTACATAATTTAAAGAGGGTTACTATTATAATGTATAAAGGATATATAATACATAATCTTTATCTATATAAGTAACAGTTTAAATATTGAAAATTTAGGGAGGACACGTGACCCTCTAGACCTTAGGTGGCTCCGCCCCTAGTAATTGCCATAAAAATAGGAAGGCTCCAACTAAATCAAAAACTTTTTCAACACTCCTAATTCTACTCAACTGCTTCAGATTTTCATAAATCAAACTACTCCATGATATGAAACAAGTCCTGCATGGTAAGAAGTTATCACATGACAAGCTTGTACGCCTATGTATATGTACAGTCTTCGTGTGGCCATTAGCATTTTCTTAATATCTATATATATGGGCTAGCTGTTTCAGACATGGAATACTAAATCTGAAAAAAAAAATTGTTCATGTAATTCTTTTAACAAAAAATTATGTACCCAGAACTCATAATATAAATATGTAGTTTACATTTAGACTTGGTGTGGTATGAGTTATATCCTGAATGAATATGATATATGCATTTTAAATTATAGACACTTTTCTTAATACATAACATTGTTGTAAAACATATCATCCCTTACAATTATTCTTGGTACAATATTTTCGCATATTATCAACAAAAAGAAAATTAAAAAAAGAGACTTATCTAGATCGGCCTATCTTCATGTTTCATGAAGAAGAATAGCTGAAAGAAGTGCTAGTGGGAATAGAAACATCAACATATCCTTCTAACATTTGTGTCACCATCTTCATTGTAGGCCTTTTTGAAGGATCCTCTTGTATATACCAGACGCTGTCAAGATCCACCGGCCCAGGGTCCCGTTATCTTCGATGGCAGCCTCATCATTGTCCACCAAAATGTCAAGTCTCCCATTCATATAGCAGTCATAAGCCCAATCTGTGAGTATTGCTTTTCTTCTTCCCCAAACTCCTTTGCCATCTTTCTACAACAAATGATCTCTAGCAACATGACACCAAAACTGAAGACATCCACTTTAACTGTCACAGGTACATTCTTGAACTATTCTAGAGCCACGTATCCTCGAGTTCCCCTTATTCCAGTATGAGTTCGAGTTTGGTTGAGCAATAATGATTTTGCCAATGCAAAGTCAGAATTCGTGCTGTGAAATTTTCGTCAATAAGTATGTTTTGAGGCTTTACATCGCAGTGGATGATCGGGCCATTACAGTCTTCATGCGAGTAAACTAGTCCTCTTGCAATCCCTAGAGCCATCTGAGTCCTTTGATACCAATCAGGTCTTGGAAGGCCGAAGAGGAAATTTGCTAAATTTCCATTGCTTATGAACTTGTACACTAGAAGCCTGTGAGGCCCTCTTGACAATATCCGAACAGTTGGACTAGATTCTTGTGATGGGTTTTCCCAATTGCACTCACTTCGGCTTTGAATTCCCTCTCTCCTTCTTGTGTTGACTTGTCCAACTTCTTGACCGCAACTTGTTTCTTTGAACCAAATTTCAATACACCTTTGTAAACAATCCCAAAAGAACCCCTCCCTAATTCATCCTTGAACCCGTCTGTTGCTTCCTTGAGCTCTTCGAAAGTGAAAAGATGCAAATTTTGTTTCGGGAACACTTGAATCATATACGACCTTTCTTGATCTTTTCCTGTAAATTGAGAAAAGCATTAGGGAAATTACGACTAGTAATAGAACGTTGACAAACCCGGAGCTCCACAAGAGAATTTGCTTGTCTTTCTTTGAGTTGGAAATTGGATAACCAGAACTTCCCGAAGGCAGAACACTGCCTTTCCTTACTTTGATAATAGCTAGTGCAAATTCGAATCTCCCATTAGACAGCGGTAGTTTCTTCTTCCAACATGTTGTATTGCTAAATATGGCAACGTCACACAAACAATCGTTCAAACAAGACTGTTGGCACTGAGTTTGATTATAAGGTCTCAAACTGTCATACTCTCCAAATGGCCAATTCACGCCTTGCATCTCGACCAAGTCATACACGTCTTCTGGTTTTTTCGTTCCATCGTCCACTCCACAACCTTGAGGGAAATTTGGTTTGCAGCCTCCAAAATTGTTGTTTGGATCCATGAATGAATACCCGGTTGGGCATTGACAACTAGGAGTGCCACCGTTTGCTTTGGGCACCAACAGAAGTCTTCACATAAGTATATTCCCTGAAAACACCATCAAAATCCAACGTTGCGTGATAGTAGTTGTTTGGGTTTTGAGCGATGTTCTGCCATGAGAGTTGGACAACCCCTCCATTCCCTTTCATGACGTAAATATCGGCTGATTGACTGAAAACCAGTTGAAACCCAGATTCAGAAGAGTTGGAATTAGCCGTTCGACTATTGTAATAAGGAGCATAAAGCAATTCGCTTGGCCAAGCGACAGGATTGAGCTCAAGATCTCCTCCATTAGTGAAATGTGTTGGGTATACCTCTTTATTGGAGTGTGGGACCCAATTAGTTTTGGAAAAAGAGTTTAATTTGGTTTAGTATTAATTATAATATATTTTTATATATTATATTTAATTTGTGGAGACCCAATTAAATTTGAAAATAACTAAGGTCTGATAATAAATCCTAAATTCACAATATTTTAGGATTTGTTTTTGCTCATCCCGAGGTGAACAGAACGGCTGCTACACATACTTCACTTTGGTGAAATCAATCATTTGGGTGTGTGAACAGTAGAATTAATTTGGGTGGTTCTTTGTTTCGTTTTCGGTGTTGATTTGGTTCGTTATTTTGGATTTTCTACAACTCTGGTTCTGAAGATTTTTGTTCATCTATTTGGTGAGGTCTTTCCTCTTATTTATTTGTGATTATTTGGAATTCACCTAACGGTGGTTTTGTGAGACCAGTCATGTCTCGTTTGTAATCGTTTGGAAACTCTTTGGTTCATAGTGGAATCGGATTTCGATCCCGTGGGCGTACCTCACATTGAGGGAACCACGTAAAAATTCTTATGTTGCTTTTGATTTAATTTTTCCGCATTAGTTTTTATTCTCATTGATTGATTTACTTGTGGGGAATCCCAGATTTTACCTAACAACTGATATCAGAGCTTACGGTTTATTTGGGTTTAATTATTTGTGTAAATCAATGAAGGGGAATGTGGGTCGTATGTCTAGCTTCAATGGAAGCAATTGGGTAACTTAGAAAACTAAAATGGAGGAACTATTATTTTGTGAAGATTTGTATGGACCCATTGAGGGTGATAGTAACAAATCAAAAGATGGTTCTTTTTCAAAGAAAGACATTGAGTGTTATTATTGCCATGAGAAAGGGCACATGAAACGAGAATGCCGAAAGCTCAAGAACAAGGAGAAAGGCGTGACAAAAGTGTGGATAAGAAGCAAGAAGACACAACGATAGTTACTACCGATGATCTGATGGTCGTTTGTGAAGATGATTGTATCAATTTTTGTGGGCCAAGAGTGCAATTGGGTGATTGATTCAGATGCTTCTTTTCATGTGACTTCTCGAGTTGATTTCTTCACTATCTACACCAAAGGAGATTATGGTTATGTTCGAATGGGTAATGAAGGTTTGTCCAAAATTATTGGCATAGGTGATGTTTACTTGGAAACAAATTTGGGATGCAAGTTGTTGCTTAAAGATGTGAGGCATGTTTTCGACATTCGCCTCAATTTGATCTCTACTGGGAAGTTAGATGATGAAGGCTTCAATAACAAATTTGGTGATGGAATATGGAAGCTCACAAAGGGTTCTTTGGTGGTGGCTAAGTGCAAGAAGACTCATACACTTTATTTGATGCAAGAAAAAATTTGTAAAGGTGTTCTCAATGCACTTGAAGATGATACTTCTACTGAATTGTGGCACAAGCGACTTGGGCATATGAGTGAAAAGGGGCTGCAAGTTTTGTTCAAGAAATAGCTTCTACCCGATTTGAAATGTACACATCTCAAAACTTGTGTTCATTGTTTGGCGGGTAAACAATATAGAGTTTCTTTTCATAAAAATGTTACTTCTAGAAAAGAAAATGTTTTGGAGTTGATTCATTTGGATATTTGTGGTCCTTTAAAAGTTAGAACACATGGTGGTGCACTTTATTTTGTTATTTTCATTGATGATTATTCAAGGAAAGTTTGGGCTTTTCTACTAAAAACTAAAGATCAAGTTCTAGAAGTATTTAAGTATTTTCAGGCCATTGTTGAAAGAGAAACAGGGCAGAAATTGAAGTGCATCCGATCAGACAATGTGGTGAATACATTGGGCCATTTGATGAGTATTGTCGCAGCCAAAGTATTCGGCATCAAAAGACAGTTAAGAAGACTCCTCAACAAAATGGCGTTGCCGAGAGGATGAACCGCACCATTGTGGAAAGAACAAGGTGTTTGCTTTCATAAGCTAAATTGCCAAGATCCTTTTGGGGTGAGGCATTGAAGACAGCGGTTGACGTGATCAATTTGTCTCCTTCCTATCCTTTGAATGGTGATGTTTCAGAAAGAGTTTAGACCAACAAAGATGTGTCTTATGAACACTTGAAAATGTTTGGTTGCCGAGCTTTTTGTTCACATTCCAAAGGATGAGAGGTCCAAGTTTGATAGCAAGTCAAGACAATGTATTTTTCTTGGCTATGAGCGTGATGAATTTGGGTATAGATTGTGGGATCCGGTCGACAAGAAAATCATTCGAAGCCGTGATGTTGTGTTTCTTGAAAACCAAACAATTGAAGACTTTGGCAAAAGTGATCAACTGGAGCCAAAAACTAGTGATCTCATTGACATGGATCCATCTCCTTCATCTTCGGTGGATGATGAAAATTGGGGAGATGTGCAGCCACCTATTGAAGATGTAGAGAATGATGCTAATCCTAATGAAGTTGAGTCAGAAATTGAGGAAGAGCATCCAACTCAAGAACCGCTACCACAACTTGAGTTGAGAAAATCTACAAGGGACCGACAACCTTCAAGAAAGTATCATCCCAATGAATTTGTGTTGATTTCTGATCAAGGGGAGCCGGAGAGCTACCAAGAAGCAATTGAGCATGCAAAGAAAGTTGATTGGAAAAAGGCCATGGAAGAGGAGATGAATTCCTTACTTGAAAACCAGACTTATGATTTAGTGACGTTGCCTAAGGAGGGAAAAATTCTGAAAAATAAGTGGGTTTTCAAATTGAAGAATGATGGCAAGAATCTGAGGTACAAAGTACGTCTTGTTGTGAAAGGCTTTGGGCAAAAGAAAGGCATTGACTTTGATGAGATTTTCTCGCCGGTTGTGAAGATGTCTTCTATTCGGGTTGTACTTGGCATAGCTGCAAGTATGAACCTTGAAGTTAAACAACTTGATGTGAAGACCGCATTTTTTCATGGTGATCTTGAAGAAGAAATTTACGTGGAGCAACCGGAAGGTTTTGTAGAGAAAGGGAAAGAGAAATTTGTTTGCAAATTGAAGAAAAGTTTGTATGGTCTCAAGCAAGCCCCGCGGCAATGGTACAAAAAATTTGACTCTTTCATGATGAATAATGGTTTTTCTAAAACCACTTTGGACCATTGTGTGTTTGTGAAAAAATTTTCAGATGGTAAATTTATTATTCTTTTGCTTTATGTTGATGACATGTTAATTGTGGGTCAAGATTCTACCATGATTAACAAGTTGAAGTTAGAGCTGAGTAAATCTTTTGCTATGAAAGATTTGGGGCCGGCAAAACAAATTCTTGGTATAAAAATCGTTCGTGATTGCAAAGAAGGACTGATTTGGTTGTCTCAAGAAAGCTACATCGAGAAAGTTCTTGAGAGGTTCAACATGGATAAAGCAAAGCCGGTTGGTTGTCCACTTGCAGGTCACTTCAAGCTTAGTTCGAATCAATGTCCTACAAGTGAGAAAGACAAGGAAGAAATGCTGAAAGTTCCTTATGCTTCAGCAGTTGGTTCTTTGATGTACGCCATGGTTTGTACAAGGCCGGATATTGCTCA
Organism: Camellia granthamiana; assembly: GCA_036172215.1. NCBI lineage: Eukaryota > Viridiplantae > Streptophyta > Magnoliopsida > Ericales > Theaceae > Camellia > Camellia granthamiana. The sequence continues at coordinate 18,868,892 of CM069913.1, forward strand.
CGCCGTTAGTGTGGTGAGTCGGTTTCTCTCTAATCAGAGTAAAGAACATTGGGCAGCAGTTAAATGGATTCTAAGGTATCTTCGAGGGACTTCGAAGGTGTGTTTGTGTTTTGGGGATGGTAGGCCGATACTTGATGGGTTCATAGATTCTGACATGGCCGGTGATATTGATTCTAGGAAATCTACTTCGGGGTATTTGATGGCTTTTGCAGGGGGAGCTGTGGCATGGCAATCTAAATTACAAAAATGTATTGCTCTCTCAACTACCGAAGCTGAATTCATTGCCATTACAGAAGCTTGCAAAGAAGAGTTATGGTTAAGAAATTTTTGCAAGAATTGGGTTTGAAGCAAGAAAAGTATGTACTTTATTGTGATAGTCAAAGTGCTATTCACTTGAGTAAAAATTCTACTTTTCATTCGAGGTCGAAACACATTGATGTGAGATACCATTGGATTCGTGATGTGTTAGATTCGAAATTGTTACAACTCGAAAAGGTTCACACGGATGATAATATTTCGGATATGTTGACTAAGACTTTGTCGAGAGACAAACATTTAAAGTGTCGAACTTTGGCGGGTATGGTTGATTTCTCCACCTAAGTCGGTAGGGGGAGAATTGTTGGGTATACCTCCTTATTGGAGTGTGGGACCCAATTTGTTTTGGAATAAGAGTTTAATTTGGTTTAGTATTAATTATAATATATTTTTATATATTATATTTAATTTGTGGAGATCCAATCAAATTTGGAAACAACTAAGGTTTGATAATAAACCCTAGATTCACAATATTTTAGGGTTTGTTTTTGCTCATCCCGAGGTGAAGAGAACGGCTGCTACACATACTCTACTTTGGTGAAATCAATCATTTGGGTGTGTGAACAGTGGAATTAATTTGGGTGGTTCTTTACTTCGTTTTCGGTGTTGATTTAGTTCGTTATTTTGGATCTTCTACAATTCTGGTTCTGAAGATTTTTGTTCATCTATTTGGTGAGGTCTTTCCTCTTGTTTATTTGTGATTATTTGGAATTTATCTAAGGGTGGTTTTGTGAGACCATTCATGTCTCGTTTGTAATCGTTTGGAAACTCTTTGGTTGATAGTGGAATCGGATTTCGATCCCGTGGACGTACCTCACATTGAGAGAACCACGTAAAAATTCTTGTGTTGCTTTTGATTTAATTTTTCCGCATTAGTTTTATTCCCATTAATTGATTTACTTGTGGGAAATCATAAGTTTTACCTAACAAAATGGAGCTCAAACCTTCCTTTTGAGTGGTTGGTTTCAGAAAACTTGGAATACAACATGCCACCTAGTGGCAAAATTTGGGTTGGCAAGATGGTGTCTGTGGGATAAAAACTTGCCCAGACAGAAACATAATTAGTATCTGAAGGCACAAAGTTACCTGTGTCAAGCATCGTGCCATAGGATACGATGGTGTTAGGTTGTGCCGTCCATATTGTTTGGCCATTGGGATCGTTTAGTGTGAGGCCATTGGTAGTGAGCTCGACCTTTGAACCTGCTTGCATTGAATTGGTTGTGTTTTGTGTGCCAAACGATGGTTTTGTCGGTTATTTTAGCATACGAAAAATGTTTCAGAGCTCGAGCAAGAGCTTTAGAGCATGCACTAGAGCTGTATAGGATCCACATTAGTGTGATGTTTTAACTTGATTTTTTTTTTTTTTTTTTGGATCCTGCCAACTCAGTAAAGCTCTTTTTAGAACTCTTCTAAATCATTACTGAGTTTGGTCCTAACTGGTGAAGGCTAATTCTTTTAGATTGAATATTTTATTTTAGTTTTTCAAGGGAAAAGTCTAGTTTTGTCTCCCAGAGTGAATGCCTAGTTTCTCTGAAGCTTGGCATGATAGGAAAACAATAAACAAATACTGCAGAATGATCTGGTAATTATGATATTTTATTTCGAAATATTAATCACAATTGGGCAGAGCTTCTCTAGTGTGGATTGGACGATATTGCTAGTTTGTGGGATTCGTCACCGGTTCATTTTAATAATTTGAATCATTTAATACGTAGAGTTCGTTGAGTATTTTATTTTGACAAAAAATTAGATTAATCGGATATCGATAACTCCTCGACATAGTTCTAAATATCGGCCGGTACGGTAAGTACCGGCCGATTCGTTCCGGAAAATCATACCTCCGATTCGGATACTCACCGGTATACCGGTGAGACTGAAATTCACAGCCGTAGCGTCCGGCGTGAATCTGATATATGGGCCGACACGGGCCGATACAGTCCGATACGGTCTCTGTTTCTGTTGTTGTTGTGCAGCGGCGTGAATCTCTGTTTTCTTCTTGATGTGCTGAGCGATAACAATGGAAAGGTGTTCTGTTCACGGGTCGTCGTCACCGTGAGGTGATTTCACTGCTGGTGCAGCGCCGACGGGGTTCTGGCCTCTAGGTTTTGCTTCGGTGTGGCCAGTCTGCTGCAAATCCATGGTCGACGTTTTGGAAGGGGTGAAGATGGTTGCACAGTTGGAGTCAAGCTAGCACATCTACTGTTGTAGCTTGTTGCAGGTTTATGAAGCTTCCGATGTATCTCTCTGGTACTTGATACATGGGAAAGGCAAGTTGTCTTGTTGCGTGTGTATGGGTTAATCTCACCACGTGGGATTTTGATTTGTGTCAAGGCAGATTTCCTTTTTTTGGAGGGAAAACCCAACTTTTGGCTTAGTGGACTAATATTTTATTGGTTTATTAGTGTGTTTTGAAGATGTATTGGGTTCCGTGGGTATGGTCGGCTACTTTCTGATTTGTGCCCACGGTTGTGGTATATATATTATTTATATAATATATGTGTTTAGGGTGGATTTGTAGTTTCAAATATTTAAGGTTTTTTTTTTTCTATTTATTTGTTTATATACCTATACCTCTATTTATATTAATATATATATATATATATATATTTTTTTTTTTCTCAGTACAAGAAAAATAAATATTCAAATCAATTTTTTTATTAAAAGTTTAACATATGCCAAAAATAAATACATATCATTTAGTTGAAAATGAGTAAAAAATATTCCTACATAACGAAATTTTGATTAAAATGTAATAAATTAAAGTTAAAAGAGTTAAAAAATGCATAAAATTTAGTTTTAGAGGGATTGCTAATGATTTTTAAAATTTCACGATCGCGACACCCGATTCCCGATACGTACCGGCCGATACTACCGATACCGATACTCCGCGATCGATACCGTTACGTCAGCCGATACCGCGATTTAGAACTATGCTCCTCGATCATATCATATTTCTCAATGGTAAATATGATTTTAAAAATAAATCGTTGACTAAAATATGTTCTAATCAAGTACCTATCGATACCTGATCAATGTAATTTTTTGCAGGTTATTTGATATCTCTGTCTAAGTCCACTTAAATTTATTTAAATTTTTAAATTTTAAATAGGTCCTCACCGAATTAAAAATTATATGTTTCTCAATCTTCAGAAAATTTCATGCTTGACTCGAGTTGCTTAGGTTGAACTTGACCAAGTTTAAAACTCTAGTAAGAGGGTTGAAAATTACATGATTGAAGTTGTGACAAATTAAAAATTGATATATAAACTATAATAAAATTGTGAAATTTAAATTGTTGGTTTCAAATTTTTTTTTTTTTTTTTCATAATTTATATACAAAAATCTGACTATTTATATTATTTTATATAAAAATATTTTATTAATTTTTTCACATTCCGTACAGGTTTTCACTCGTATGCTTAAAGTTTAACTTCGACTTTCCTTTTTAAATTAGATGTAGCTAAGGAGTGGTTAAAATTTTTGTTTTCAAATTCTATCTATCACTACTAGAAAATTAACTTTTTGCGTCTGTTTTTTTGCGACTGATTATTTACCCGTCGTAAAAAAAATTATTTGCAACAACAAAACAACCTAACGGGCCCACTATTGGGAACCACTCAGCCCAATTTATATTTTCCTTCATTTTCCCCAAATCTGGTAGTGTAAAACTTGCCCTAGACTCTCATTTCCCCCATATCTGATTTCGCTCGATCGTGTCTGATCTGAGGAAGAGAATCTGATTTTCCTCTCTCGATTTCGCTCTATAGATCACCATGGTCGTCTGAAGAAGAGATCTCCAATGGTATGAACTCTCTCTCTCTCTCTCCATTTTCAATCTCTCTGAAGAAATGGCTTTTGCAGTGAGTGTGTTGGTTTTGCTAATGGCAGCTCTGATAATTTCTGTTCGATCTCTGAGTGTTTCGCTCGACAATCACCGCTACAAGAAAGGAGATCGCATCCCACTCTTCGCTAACACAGTTTATCCTCTGAATAATAAATGGTAATTGTTTCGATTCTCTGTCAAAGCTCTAGTACTCATTCCGTGTTCTTGATTTTTCTTTCGTTGGAATTGGTACGCTGTTTTCTGAATCTGTAGCTCTATCACATATGTATCTAATTTGATTTATTTCTGAATCTATCACTCTGTCATACATGTAGCTAGCCAATTTGGTTCTTTTCTTGAAGACTATCAAAGTGAAATTTTCAAGAACTCAAGAATTATCCATAATTATTAGCAAAAATCTCTGCGTGTGTGTGTGTGTGTGTGTGTTTGTCTTGATCATATTTGGATTAAGATTGCTTAATCAGAGCATTAATTACTTCTTCTGGCCTATGCCTGATTTAGATTCTTGATCATGCTTTGCAATTAGGTTTACTCACATTCATATTTGTTGATTTTAAGGAATTTTTCTTGACAACTGTGGTCAGTAACAAACTTCTTGATTTTGAGAGTAGTATTCAGAAGAAAAGATTTTTTTTAGAATTACCTTTGCTTTCCATCCTTTTTGATTGGCGCAGATTGTCTCATTGTGTGTATGTCTGTGCGTATGCTTTTATTTGGAACAAGTTGAAGCTCCTTTAAATTATGTATATTTATTGAACAAGACAATTGGTATTTCTCAAATTGAGGAACAAAAGACGTCACTATTTTGGATTTCAATATACAAAAGAAGCAAGAAAATCAGATTAATTCATGCTATAGTATAATAGTAACCAATAAATGGGTAAAAGGTATGCCCAACCTTAGTTCACTCCCTTCAAACATAACTAAGTATGAACAATTTGATATTTTACTATTTTTTCATTATTTATTCTGCTTCCTGACAAGTATATGTCCACACCCACATATGGAAACTACTGGATGTGCGACGTGGACAAGTATTCTAAAAAATACAAAACTCATTGCATGTAGAAAAAGCGGTTTGGTAGCAGCTGAATTGATGGGAAATTTAAACTCATACAATGCAATACTCATCCATTTGAAGTCTTCGTTCAACTTAATAAAATTTAGGCATCATTTGCTTTTATGCTTTTATCTCTTCTTCTTCTTCTTCATTTTAATTAATCAATGTGTTTTTGTTCTTGCAGTGAGGCATTCCTATACTACAAACTGCCCTTCTGCCCCCCAGGATGTAAGAAATTAAATTTAAGGAAAATTGTTAGTTTTTTAGACATGTATGCTGCTAAATATTTGCTACCTATTTGACAAATAAGTATGCCTTCAATATTGACTGCCCAACAAAAGAGCCATATTCTTCAGATTTACATGAGTTTAATACTTAGGCATAGAATATACCATATATAACAAATTATGAATGTCTTCAAAAGCCGTGTATATGTGTGTTTCTATGCACATCAAAATTTTATTGGATTTTATCCGAAGGACCTGCAGAGTACTTAGAGTGACAACAATTTGAGTTTATGTATTGCAGCTCCAATAACAAATAGGACAAAATCCTTGGAAGAGGTATTAGAAGGTGACTGCTTCACCAATACTCTATACCAGCTAAATTTTAAGGTGGAGAAAATTGAGGAAACACTTTGTGAGAAGAACCTGAGCAAAGAAGAAGTTGAGAAGTTTAGACATGCAGTCCGCAATAACTTTGAATACAAGATGTACCATAACAACATCCAGATGCGGGGTAAAGTAGGGAACATTGGAGAATATTCAACTCTTAGGTATTATCTTACGGCACATATCGATTTCCATGCCTATTACTTCAGGGACCGAGTCAAGGACATATACATCACAAGTGACTACATTACTGGAGCTGATATAAGTGATGATGCTGCTGTCAAAGTCAATTTCACTTATTCAGTCTTCTGGAATAAATTCAAATTTCAGTCAGCTGATTCTATCTTCTCGAATAAAACCTCAAGTGACTTTGTGTGGCCCACAAAGAAGCAAGGACAATGGTTTTCCATTTGGCCAGTCCTTACTTTCACCATTGTCATCTGGGTTGTAGTGCTTTTTCAAGTGACTATGCCACACCTTAGGAGTTATCTCAATTGGTATTTCACCTTGTTCTTCACCTTATGGTTGCACAGGTTTCAAGCATATTGGTAGTAATCTGTCAGCTTATGTTGTAGCTATCAAACTGCAGGTATTTGATAATTTCAGCACACATTCATGGTGATGGATGCAGATGTCCTCCATACACCTCCCTACTTGGTGCCATTCTGGGTATCGGCACTCAGCAATTGATTCTGTAAGCTATCCTAAATAATTTTTCTATGAAGGCACTTAATTAGTAATAGCATCCAAAAACTATTTAATCATTAAAAGATTGTGAACCGTGGTTGCGTTTAACCTGTACCCCATGGGATGCACAACACACTAATCTAACTTATCCATAATGGGCATGACTTCTCCATTGCTTCCATATTCGATCCTTTGAGGGCTATGGTATGGATTGATGCACGAGTGGCATATTCTTTGTAGATTCTTGTCAAAAGATATCTAGCAGAATATCAGTATATTGGTTTTTTGGATATGGAATTCAGTTCATGTTTATGACATGTCTGAAATGGGTTGCATGTGTCTTTCTATATAGGCTTCTTCTGTAAGCACCTGCTAGTTAGCTCTTGTTTTAGCTCTTACTAGAAATTTTACTTATCTCTATCATTCTTGTGATGTTTTTTTTTTATTATCAGAGTCTGCATCCTATTCGGACTGGCATATAGAGGTGCTTTGTATCCCTGCAATTACAGTGACCTGTCTAAAAGGATTCTTCTGATATATTCCGTCACATCTGTGGTTTCTGGATATGTAGCAACTTCATTTCACACTGGTTACAATTGGATGGGTGACAGTTTTAATTATTTTTCATGGTTTACCCCTTGCTCTATAAGCATCCAGTTTTATATATAATATCTATAATAAGCTTGAAGGTGTTGTTTTCTTCTTCAGAATTAAACCAAGATTAGCAGATCCATCCTTCAAGCCTCAGAGTAGTCACATTCTTGCTGCTGTAGAGAATTTTTTAAATGTGTTACAAATTAGGTACTCTTCACCACTTTTCTGATTGAGGACAGCAAATGCCATCCAGGTTAGAACAGCTATTATTACACTTTCTATTTAATAAGAAACTGTTTTAAATGCCGTAGATGGAATTGAATATTGTTTATAAGGAAGTAATTTTATTTATTTTTTAGTAATACTTTGATCTGCCCTTTTACGTGACATTGAGTTGCCATTTGTGGGTTTGGCACAAAGGTGGAGGTGTTGTGCATGCTATGGTGCTTTTGAGCAGCAGATTGTTTTGCAGGCTCCATGGGCATAGGTGCAATGTGGTGATGTGGAATTTGAAAAGAAAATCGATGAGAAGATTGGCCAATTCATCGATAGAGTGGAGAAACACCCGAGCAAGAAAATTGATGAGAAGATTGGCCAGTTCTAGATTGTATTTTTTTCATAAAAGAACTTTTTTCAAGTTTTTAGTTGTAATAACTCACGTATGGCTCCAATTTTGAGACTCAAATGGCATGTTCAATTAAACTACAATGCTATACTATTTGAATTTTTGTCATTGCTATTCTTAGAGTGCTTAACGCTATACTTTTGTGCTTTTTTTTTTTTTGGTCGCCAAAAATCATGTTAGTTTTTTCTTTGTTTTTTGCGACGGCAAAATAGCAGTCGCCATAAGTAGTTTAGGCAGTCGCAAATAATTTGTGACCGTTGCTTTGCCGTCGCAAAAAGTATTTGCCACCCCCACATTCGCGACCCCCATTTGCCGTCGCATGGGCCGTCGCAAAAAGTCTTTTGCGACTGTTTTTTATTATTTGCGACGGTTTATAGCGGTCGCAAAAAGTATTTTTTTTAGTAGTGTATAATATTTTTTTTTTATTTTTTATTTTTTTAAGTTTGATATGGCAAGATGTATTTTATGTCACATATATATATTTTCATTTAAATAAATTTTGATTAACATTATAAAATAAATATATTCAAATTTTAGACTAAAATAATAAGTGGAATTACTTTTGAGTACAATTACATTTTATTTATTTATCTTTTTTAATCTTTTTAAATTTCAAGTTAGGTATGGATATGACTAAAACTTTTTTTTTTTTTTTTGACTTTCTATATAAAAAAAATTAAATTTGAAATTATAGAAATAGAATATAGGTATAGATAATATATGTCATAAATATTTCATAAATTAATAAACTTAAAAACAAAAGTTTCTATTTAATCAATGAATCAATTAAAACTTTAAAGTTGAACAACCAATGGTAATTTGCCATGTGTATTTATATAAATTTTAATTTCAAAAAATTATAAAAATAGTGTTTTTTTTTTTTTTTAGATGTTATATAAAAATAAAGTTTGAACTTTAGAGATCAAAAGCCTAACAATATTTTTACTTACATAATAGTACAGATAAATATATGCACATGTTAACTGAATTATGAGAATAAAGAAAATTATAGAAAATATAAATATATTTTTAAATTAAGATATTGTATATCTTTACAAACTATTATATAAAAATGTTACAACAATTTTATTTTTTTTTTCCGAAAAATATCATACTAAAATTTCTCCCATATGTATTTTTCAATATGACCCACACAATAAAGTATCACAATAACAGTCCACCCAAAAAAAAGAAAACATTGCAATGCATAAACACAAACACAACAAAAAGGCATATTTATAACCATTGTTGAATTTTGGATGTTTCCATTTCATTAATTTCTCATTTTTTAATGTTTTTCTTTGTTTTCTTTTTGTGTAATTGTATTTTTGAAAGGAGAACATATGAGTTTCAAAATCTAATGATTTGTTTCTTCTTCTTTTTTTTTTCTCTTTCTAAAGACTCACCATATTGATTATTATACTATTTAATAAAATTGAAAGAAATTAATAATAAATTGGAAAGAATCGATAGAATAATGGGTGAAGTACCAATAAATCTCAAAATATAATCTTATGAACTGTTTAAATCATCATTTTTTCTTATGAACTCAAAGGTCTTATAAAGTGAAAATTACACAAAACGATAGTCACTTATATGTTTGGGTTTAATTTTTTAAGGATAAAAGTGAGTTTCTTGAAATGTAAAATTACACATTTGGGTAATCTGCACTATAGAGGTTTTGAATTTTCCCTCCTTAAGGAACAAATCCCGCATTACGAACAAAAACGTAATACTCCAATATATAACACTTCAATAACGTAACACTCAAATATAACACACTAAAAAACTCTTTAGTGTATTTTTTCTAAACGTAATATTCCAATGTAACACATACAAAAAATTTCTTAGTATATTTTTTTCAAACGTAACACTTCAATCAATGTAATCTCAAACCTAGCACTTAAATGTAACACACACACACACAAAAAAAAAAAAAATTCTTAATGTACATTTTCCAAACGTAACACTCAAAATTTGAAATTATACATTTACCCAAAGCTTACTAAAGAAATTTTGTACTTCTTTTAGAATGGTTTGAAGAATCCCACATCTTTTTTTTTTTAGTATTATATTAGAGTGTTACGTTTTGAAAAAGTAGACTAAGAAGTTTTTTGTGTGTATTATATTGGAGTGTTACACTAAAGAGTATTTTTGAAATGTTATACTAGAATGTTACATTTAAGAAAAGTACACTAAGGATTTTTTTTTTAGTGTTACATTTGAGTGTTACATTGGAATGTTATAATTTGAAATTTTACATTTGTCTAAAACTTAGTAAGAAGTTATTGTACTCCTTTTGAAATATTTGAAGAATTCAACATCTTTTCGGAATGTTTGAAAAATCTCATATTTAAAGTCATTTTTATATTTATTTTCAAATGTTTTCCAAATAAAAAAGATTTTCATATAAAAATCCATTCCAAATTTGATTTCCATATATTGTGTACATTCCTTTCTAGCACAAAAGAAAAAAAAGGAGAAGAAAACATAATAAAAGTAAGGGTATAATCCTAAATCTAATTTTCAAATAACATATTATATCTACATTTTCAAAATCAATAGGACTAATTGGTTTATAAGAAAATCCTTAGTACTAAATGAATCTTCATTGCTCAAGATTGGATTTATATATAAATTTTTGGATAAAGCACCAATAAATCTCAAAATGTAATCTTCTGAACTGTTTAGTCCTCCATTTTTTCTTATAAACACAAAGGTCTCATTAAAGTGAAAATTACATAAAAGGATAGTCACATACATTTTTTGGTTTAATTTTCTAGGAATAAAGTGGGTTTCTTTAAATGTAAAATTACACATTTGAACAATCCGCACTATAAAGCTTTTGAATTTTCCATCATTCTAGAACAAATCTCACATTTCGAATAAAAATGTAACACTTCAATATAACACACTAAAAAACTTCTTGGTGCATTTTTCCAAACGTAACAACATAACACTCCAAAAAAACTCATTAGTGTACTTTTTTCAAACATAATATTCTAATGTAATACACACAAAAATACTAAAAAAAATTTATTTATTTTTTCCAAACGTAACACTTACAATTTCAAATTATACATTTGTTCAAAACTTATTAAAAAATTTTTGTACTCCTTTTAGAATGGTTTGAAGAATCCCATATCTTTTTTTAAGAGTGTTATATTGGAGTGTTACGTTTGAGAAAAGTACACTAAGAATTTTTTTTTTTATGTTACATTGGAGTGTTACACTAAAGAATTTTTTTGGAGTGTCATATTGAAGTGTTACATTTGAAAAAAGTACACTAAAATTTTATTTTTATTTTTGTTGAGTGTTACATTGGAGTGTTACGTTTGAATATTATATTGGAGTGTTACGTTTGAGTATTATATTGGAGTGTTACAGTTTGAAATTATATATTTTCTCAAAATTTACTAAGGGATTTTTGTATTCCTTTTCAAATGTTTGAAGAATCTACATTCTTTTGGAATGTTTGAAGGATCTCGTATTTCTTATCATTTTTGTATTCCTTTTCAAAAGTTTTTTAAATAAAAAAAATTCTCGTATAAAAATTTATCTCAAATTTGATTTTCATAGATTGTGTACATTATCTTTCAAGTACAAAAGAAAAACAAGAAGGAAACATGATACAAATAAGGGTATAACCGTAAATCTAATTTCTAAATAATATATTAAATCTACATTTTCAGAATCAATGAGACTAGTTGGTCTATAAGAAAATCCTTGAGACTAAATGGATTATCATCCCTCAGATTGGATTTATATATAAATTTTCCTAAATTTTTCTAGAATAATTACAAATATATTTTTGTATTTAAAAAATCAAATATCATAGAAAAATAAATTAGACTTTTGAGACTTTTACTTATATTATATAACACGATGATATGAGTGCGATGAAATTTTTTGATTTGGTAATATTTAGAAGCACTCAACTTGAATTACACAGAGCACACCACGGGAGTGGACTGGGCTTGGGGCAATGTTTGTTCAATTTTTGTTGATAACAGGCTGATCTGCTTTTTTGGGCCTGCTGACTAGGGCTGCAAACCTATTCCACTACAAAACTACGGGCTCGAGCCCATTTTGTATTAAATGGATGAGAATTCAGAGTGATCCACACCCACTCTTCACTGACGGAGCCCAAGTGGTGTCGCAATCCTAAAAATTTGCCTATATTTTATTTTTGAGTGAAAAAACCAAAAAACTGTTGTATACCTTATTGCGCTATGTGACTTCTCGTTCCTCTATTCTCTTTTTTAAAAATAAAATAAAAGGTTCTCCGTTCAAAATTGGAGAAGAAATGTACATTAGAACTCTGGTCCATGTTCCTGCATCAGAAGGTAGATAAGTTTCCGAAAGGGCTAAACAATAACGCAGCGAAAATCAAACTATAGTTTCATTTCATCCACTGAGGCTGTGTTTGGATAGGGATTTTAAAACGAAAAAGGAAAAGAAAAAGGTGGGTGAAATATAATTATATTGCACTCACATTTTTCCTTTTCTTTTTCTAAATTTTTATTCAAATCTACGATCCAAACACAATTTGAAAATAATCCAAAGTTTTTTTTCATAGGCTAATTCAAGTGTGAATTAGAACTTTTTTTTTTTTTTTTTTTCCTAACACAAATTTAAGATCCAAAACATACCCACAATCCTGATCTGCCTTAAATGGTTTGGGCTGGGCCTTCTGTTTCACCTAAAATTTGTTAAATACTCCATTTTACCTGGCCCGTGTTCTCTTGCCCCAAAAAAAAAAAAAAAAAAAAAACTTGAGACTTTGTTTGACCAATTGAAGGGTTCTTAACCGTAACCCGTGTTCTCTTGCCCTAAAAAGAAAGATGGTGCCTTGAGACTTTGCATCGATTACCGAAAATTGAATCGGGCTACGGTTAACAATAAGTACCCTATGCCCCGTATTGATGATTTGTTTGACCAATTGAAGGGTTCCCGTTGTTTCTCTAAGATAGACTTGAGATCGGGTTACCACCATTTGAGGGTCAGGGAGGAGGATATTCCGAAGACAGCATTTCGTACGCGGTATGGCCATTACGAGTTTCTGGTGATGCCATTTGGGCTCACCAATGCACCGGTAGTGTTTATGGATTTGATGAACCGGATATTCCGGGGATTCTTAGATCACTTTGTGGTCGTTTTCGTGGACGACATTCTGATTTATTCACTTTCTGAGGAGGAGCACGAGGAACACTTGAAAGTGGTGCTTGAGTTGCTTAGAGCCCATAGGCTGTATGCTAAGTTTGGGAAGTGCGAGTTTTGGCTAAGAGAGGTCAAGTTCTTAGGCCATGTAGTCTCTGGGGAAGGGGTGTCTGTTGATACATCCAAGATAGAGGCAGTGCAGGATTGGGCACAGCCTAAGAGTGTGTTTGAGATCCGCAGTTTTCTGGGATTAGCTAGGTATTACCGCCGATTTGTGAAAGATTCTCCAGACTAGCTTCACCGTTGACTAGATTGACGCGGAAAGGGGTCAAGTTTGTATGGAGTGAGATTTGTGAAAAGTCGTTCAAAGAGTTGAAAGTTAGATTGACCACCGCTCCGGTTTTGATTATTTCGGAGAGAGGTTTGGGTTATGTGGTTTATTGTGATGCCTCACGAGAGGGTTTGGGTTGTGTGTTGATGCAAGAGGGGAAAGTGGTAGCCTATGGCTCACGTCAGTTGAAAATACACGAGAGGAATTACCCTACACATGACCTAGAGTTAGCAGCAGTCATTTTTGCCCTAAAGATTTGGAGGCACTACCTTTATGGTGAGAGATTCAAGGTATTCTCGGATCACAAGAGTTTGAACTACCTGTTTACACAGAAAGACTTGAATTTGAGGCAGAGGAGGTGGATGGAGTCCATTGAGGATTACGACTTTGAGTTGCACTATCACCCGGGTAAGGCCAATGTTGTGGCCGATGCCCTTAGTAGGAAATCCATTAGTGATGTAGCTTGCATAGCCATCTGGGAGTGGGAAATGTTGGGTGCACTTGGGGAGTTTGAATTGCTTCTGGGCGAATCCGTTGAGTCTGCGGCCTTGTTTTTAGTTGTTGCGCAGTTTACACTTGTGACTCGAGTGTCAGAGGCACAGAGAGGTGACCTTGAGGTAGAATCCCTTCGAGAGAAGATCTCCAGTGGGAAGGCTGAGAAGGGTTTGTCTGTGTATCCCGACCTGAGTGTGAGATACCGAGACCGTTTGTTTGTGCCGGAGTCTTATCGAGAGGAGGTACTTCGAGAGTTTCACCATTCACGCCTTACGATGCATTTGGGAGGCACCAAGATGTATCGTGATTTGGGTGGCCAGTTTTGATGGCGGGGTATGAAGAGAGATGTGGCCGTTTTCGTATCAAAGTGCCTTACTTGTCAGCAAGTGAAGGCCGAGCATCAGAGGCCAGCGGGTTTGTTGCAACCCTTGCCTATTGCCGAGTGGAAGTGGGAGCATGTCACTATGGACTTCGTTGTAGGTCTTCCAAGGACTCAGCGGGGTAGTGATGCTATTTGGGTGGTTATATACCGGTTGACTAAGTCGGTTCACTTTATCCCTATGCGTGTGAGAGATTCGGTAGACCATCTTGCTGACTTGTATATTTGGGACATAGTGAGGTTGCACGGGGTCCCAGTGTCGATCGTCTCAGATAGAGATCCTCGTTTTACTGCTAGGTTGTGATAGAGTTTGCAGAGTGCCTTGGGCACTAGATTGACCTTTAGCACGACTTATCACCCTCAGACTGACGGGCAGTCCGAGCGTACTATTCAGATCCTTGAGGATATGCTTCGAGGTTGTGTCCTTGACTTTAGTGGGTCGTGGAAGAGGCACTTGCCCTTGGTGGAGTTTGCCTACAACAACAGTTTTCAGTCGAGTATCGGTATGGCACCGTTTGAGGCTTTGTATGGCCGACCGTGTAGGTCTTCAGTTTGTTGGGCCGAGGTGGGTGATGCACCTTTGTTAGGCCCGGAGTTGGTGAGGGAAACGACGGAGAAAGTTGAGCTTATCTGTAGGAGGCTTGTTACAGTCCAGAGTCACCAAAAGAGTTATGCCGACCGTAGGAGGAGGCCTTTGGCATTTGAGATGGGTGATCATGTCTTTCTGAAAATATCACCTAGGCGGGGTTTGATGAGGTTTGGAAAGAGTGGGAAGTTGTCCCCTCGGTTTATCGGTCCCTTTGAGATCCTTGAGAGGATTGGAGAGGTTGCGTACCATTTAGCTTTACCGTCGCAGTTGTCCGAAATGCATGACGTGTTTCATGTTATGCTTCGGAAGTATGAGCCAGATCCGTTCCATGTGCTGGATTGGACCGATTTGGAGGTTGGCGAGGATATCTCGTATGAGGAGAGACCGGTTCGGGTCTTGGATAGGCGGGATCAAGTTTTGCGAGGCAAGACCATTCCCTTGGTAAAGGTTTTGTGGAAACATCACGGAGTGGAGGAAGCCACTTCGGAACGTGAGGTGGATGTCCGTGAGAAGTATCTGGACTTGTTTGTAAATGTTTAACCATGTATTGGGATTTTGTAATATTGATGAACTTTAAGAGCATTAAATATGTCTTGAGTTGTAAAACATCATATATGTTTTGAATAATGGAAGTATTTTGAAACTTGCCTTGAAATGGAAGTTTAATGTAACATTGCATATGTTGAATGTATTGTAGAAATGGAAATATATCATGAACATTGAATATGATATGGAATTGTGAAAAATGTGTTGAAATTGGTAAATTTCAAGGGAAAGCATGCTAATAATGCATATTGAGTATATATTGTGAAATGCCTCTTGAATAGAGATGGAATAACCGGTAATGGCTCAAGTTGTTGGGTAATGAATTGTAATATTGTTGAGAATTGAGAAAAACTTGTTTTCGAAAACTTGTACTTAATTTCGGGGATGAAATTCTTTAAGGAGGGAAGGTTATAGCGATCCCGGTTTTCCTTTCCTTTGTATATTGTATTCCGGACTTGGTTTCGTGGTTGTGTTGTTGTCTCATTCTCATTTCCTTCCCTTACTCTTTGTATCTGAGTCTTGGGTTGTGTTGGGCAGGTTTGAAATAGGTTGGTTGTGCTTTGGAACCAAAAGTTGATGCCCAGAATTTGGCCTTCACGCTTGAGCGGGCCCTTTGTTGTTGCTTCTCCGCTCGAGCGAGCATTCTGACGCTCGAGCGTGAATTTCCATCTCCCAGTATTTTTTCTCTGCAGGTCTTCGTACACTCGAGCGGGAGGTTTGACGCTCGAGCGTGACCCTTTGATTTTGTTCCTCCGCTCGAGCGGGGAGTTTGACGCTCGAACGGGGACCATGTCTACAAAACTTCTGCAGGTGTGCAATCGACGCTCGAGCGGCGCTTTTCACGCTCGAGCGTGAGTCTGTGTCTCACGCTCGTGCGGGACAACTTTTATATCACTTTGGGATTCCACTTTTTGGATCACTTTTCAACATCCTTTCTCTCTCTTACTTTTCGAAAACCACCATTTGAGAGCACCTCACTCTAAAACCTTAACTTCTCTCTAGGATTTGATCTAGTAGGAGTGATCCTTTACCCTTCGGCCTTTGTAAAAAGTGTGGGGATCGTTGAGGGCTACATTTTGATCCGAATATCTTGGGGTTTGGAGCAATTTCGTTCTTCTTCTTCATCTTCTTCCTTGGGTTCATCTCTTGAGGTAGGGATTCCTACTCATCTTTATGCGCTCTAACCTAGATGTTGAGCTTTTGTTTAAATGGTTTGATTTGGGAAACGTTAGAGTTTTGAAATGTGTTATTTTGAAAAAGAGGTTTTATTATTTTGACTCATAAATATGTAATTTGGGTCTTAAAATGTTGGTATTGTTGTTGGTTGTTGATATTTGTGCCTTTGGACCAATGTTGAGAAAGAGGGAAGAAAACCCTAATTTTTGTTATAAATTAATTTATACAATTAATTTGGAAATGTTATGGAAATATGAAATTGAGTTGAAGAATATGAAATTGACTCATTATGAGATAGAATGGTGAAGTTGGAAATTATTAATCACTCACCTTGGAAATTGTTGATAATTAATCTGTTGGATGAAATTATTATCTGTTTAGAAATAATTGCTTTGGGCTACCGGTGGAGGGTAGTCTTGATTGTTGTAGACAATGCATGATGATTAGGCAAGCTAAAACTAATCAATTGAGTATGCTATCAAATATGGCGGTTGATATAATACATGAATTTTATGTATTGATTTGATTATGTATATGATATGTGTTTATATACATTGTGTTGTGTGGGAGGAGATAGGGGATGTACTCCACGGTTTAGGGAAAGATAGGGGATGGACCTCTAAACCGGATATTGTTTGGGAGGAGATAGGGGATGAACTCCATTGATACAGCACTAAAATGTGTATCATTTGTGAAGTATGGAAGTATTTTGTTTGACAGTGATACAGCACTAAAATGTGTATCATTTGTGAAGTATGGAAATGTTGGTACGTGTTATTGATACAGCACCAAAATGTGTATCTGTTATGAAGTGTGAAATGTTTAATGTGAGTTATTATCTCATCTGAAATCGAAATACTGTTGATATGGGATGTGATCTCAATCAAATTGTTTGGCCAAGTTCTGAGCCATAGTTATGAATTGAGAATTGGATAAGAAATGGAAAATGGAATGAAACATGGACATTTTTGTCATGTAAATGAGATGGTTTATGATTGATTTATATGAGTTAAACATTTATCAAATGCGGATGTTTTAGTTATTGCTTATATCATGTTTAGCGTATCTCTATTGGGCGTTGGCTCACCCTTTATGGGACACCATTTTTAGGTACAGGTAGCATGCCACATCCAAGGACGTAGCTTGAGAGGCTTAGTGGCTGGGACATCTTTTGTGATTATTTCTTTTGTATTACATGTATATCAAGCCAAGAGCTTATTTTGTGTAGAGTTAGTACTCTATTTTTGTAACCAAGTGTTGACTTGGAAAGTTGTAAGCCTGTAGGGCATTTACTTTTGTTGTCAACATGTAATACATTTTGTAATGAATACTCTGATGGAATGTAATTATGCTTTATTTTCTTATGTCTCAGCATGTCAATATTGTATGATTTATGGGTTTATTTTGAGGGCGTTACAGAAACCAAGAAGGAAATTCTGACTTGAATTGATGATCAAAGCAAAAAAAAAAAAAAACCAAGAGTGACTGTATGTTTCATTTTGGTGCAAGAGGACTTTGAACCATGCATCAATATAATCAAAATAACTATATTGTATCGTATGATTAGGAAGATCTCGAAACAAGATAGGGAGACCCCATTCATCAACAGATACAATATTGTGTATATAGAAAGAATGGTAAATGATTTTACTGGTATTAACTTTGTCATAAATGTGTTTAATGACTATGGACTTATGATGGAAAATGAGAACTTTGTAAAAGGTGATTTACTTTTTTGGATAAGATGGGATGAAATGCTAATTAGGAAGGAAATAGGTTTTGACTAAGTAAATGACATTATGACTGTTTTTGTGGACTGGTTCTTTGTAAAAGAGTTTAGGTGATTGAGTTTTAAGAACATAATCCATTCTTGATGTTGACCGGTTTGGATAACTAAGAGGCATGGGTGTAAGTGGTTAAAAAGCAAAGGGGTCAAAGCAAGAATAGAGATGTAACTAGGTTTAAGAATAGTACCAAGAATTTGGTATCTGTTGACTAGATTAATTGGAAGTGCAACAATGGGTTGATTGGTTGGACTAATAGCAAGTGGTTCAGAGAAAGGCTTCTAACTTAACATCTGTAATTAAGAAAAAGAAAATAGGTTAGCATCCACTGAGGACATCTAGCCTATATGTATGGAAATTGAGAAGATTTGTGTAATGAGCAATTAAATTGCGTCGGCTAGCAATTTTGTGAAATTGAAGGAACGGATCTTGGTCAATTGACTTTAAGTAGGCTATTTCAAAGGTATAATGGTAAATAATTTTGCGATAGTGGGTGATTTGTAGTCTGTGGGTAGAACAATATGGAGTGGGCATTTTTACTATGAAATTCGTAATATAAATACACTTATGACTTTCTCTATCCACCTTGTAAAAATTCACGGATAAGAAAATTAGGGATAAAGTTTTGACTACCAGGAATATATTCAGTATCAAAATCAAATATACTTAATAGAATAGTAGATCCCAAAATTAATCTTACTACTCTTACCAAAAATTGATACACTAAACCCACACCACCTGATCTTCGATTTGAAGAGACCAATATTAATAATCGATTTTCTGTTTCTACTAAAAACTATATCAAAATAACTATATTGTATCGTATGATTAGGAAGATCTCGCAATAAGAAAAGGAGACCCCATTCATCAAGGGATACAATGTTGTGTATATACAAAGAATGATAAATGATTTTATTGGTATTTACTCTATCATAAATGAGTTTAATGATTATGGACTTATGATGGAAGAGGATATCTTTGTAGAAGGTGATTGACTTTTTTGGATGAGATAGGATGAAATGCCAATTAAAGTCAATTGACCAAGATCCCTTCCTTCAATTTCACCAAATTGCTAGCTGACGTAATTTAATTGCTCATTACACAAATCTTCTCAATTTTTATACAGATAGGCTAGATGTCAGAAATGGATGCTAACCTATTTTCTTTTTATTAATTACAGATGTCAAGTCAGAAGCCTTCCTCTAAACCACTTGCTATTATTCCAACTAGTCCACCCATTGTTGCACCCCAATTAATCTAGTCAACAGATACCAAATTCTTGGTACTATTCCTAAACCTAGTTACACATCTGCTCTTGCCTTTGACCCCTTTGCTTCTCAATCACTCACACCTATGCCTCTTAGTTATCCAAACTGGTCAACATCAAGAACAAGTTATGTTCTTAAAACTCAATCACCTAGACTTATTGATAGAGTCACAATTATATTTGATAGAGTTATTGATAAAGTTATTTTTGAAATGTAAGTAAAATACAATTACATTTCACTTAGTTTCACATTTTAATTTTTTTTTTTCTTCCAAATCTTCCAATTAAACAAAACGTTAGATTTGTTTTAGAAAGTGACTTATAAATTAATTTTTTAATTTATTATAAAAAAATAAAAAAAATAAAAAAATAATATGACATAAATAAATTAATAAGTTGACATTGTTTTTACCTTTCAAAACGCCCTAGTTTCGTGTTTGGTATTGAAAATGGTTTGAAATGTGAACGCTAGGTGAGGCAGTCTCGTCAAAAGTTTGAAGTCAAAGTTATGGATAAAAAAAACAACTGTTTGTCAGACCATACGGGTACGGATGTATCCATACTGTCTTTGATTGAGTCCAGATCCTCTGCCATGCCTTCCTGCGGCGTTCCCTGCCATGATTCAAAACGACGTTGTTTTCAGTTTTTTTTTCCCCCTCATTCTCTCCTTCCCCTTTTCTTTCTCCTTTATTTGCTTAAACCCTAACCTGTTGAGAGAAGCAGAGGTGAAACGGAGTAGTAGGCGCAAGCACGGTGACTCGACTATGACTATGGCGGCGACGAGGTCTTGCAATATTCATTCTCACCTGGTAATGCAGATTGCTAGCTATCTCAAGCAGCAAAATCGATGGAAATTCAAAACCCATTGTCGTTTTTCACTCATTGAATCACATTGGTTTGTCAAACAACAAAATGACTGATTTCTCACCAAATCACCCATCCAAACAGACCTTTACAATAAAGCAACAAGGGTTCTTTCTGTGTGTGTGTGTGTGTGTGTGTCTCTGTGTGTGTGTTTCAGGGAGGAAGGGAAGGAGAAATGTCAATCATTTTCTGTTGGAAAGGAAAAATGTAGAAATTAGAGGGAAAAGAGCAATCTTTCTCCACAGACCAATGTCGAATTCTAATTTTTTCTAGGAAGTAAGTAGGAATCAGAGAGAGCAATCTCTCTCTCTCTCTCTAAAACTAAAAAGAAGAGAAATCTCACCATGAAGTCCTTGATTGAATCATACCCAAGAACAACATCCACCAAGTATAAACACCACAAAGAAAAGAAAAGAAAAGAATCATTGGGAAAATATAGAAATTATACAAGTATAAACAACTGATTTCACAAATGGGACATACCATATTTATCAGGAAGAACAAGGAAGATAATGGTAGCACCCTAGTTGGTGAGCTTGAGAGAGAAATCTCCTCTCTTCAGCTCATAAATCCCAACATCTAGCTTTGATTCTGAACAATTTGCAAAAACCCAAACAACAATAATTGTGAAGCATAACAATACAGAGATTTTCGACATTTATTTATTTTTTTCTTGCTTTCTTTCTTTTGGTTCAAAGGAATGGTGTGAGATGAAAAACGATGAGTGAAGGGGTTTGTACGGGTATAGGTACATATATGAAGCAAGAAAAGTGAACCTAGTGCTTTTAATTTTGAAGCAGCTATGAAAAGAGAGGTTTATCCAGAAAATTGGTACAGCCATTTATATAATTTTTGCTTGAAATTCATTCATTCCTTTGGTACCCATTGCCCCATTCACAGCAATCTTAATCCCATCATGCAATTCCCCTTTGTAAACAGCTCCAAATCCTGCTTTCGCTCCGCTTCGTTCCACTCCGATGCTTTCTGCTGCAACAACTACATACTCTTTCTCTAACTTTCTCTCTCAACATTCTTTGCAATTTGATGGAGCAATGAAGGAAGGGCATCACCTCGCCGTCGCTGCTGCTGCCCTCGCCTCACCCAGCGTCGCCTTTCCTCATCGTGCTGTCGTCGTTGCGTCGTCATCTTTCCTCTTCCTCTCTCTGGTTTGAGAGTTGAGTTAAAAGAAGAGGGGAGGAAAGCCAAAATGCAAAAAAAATAATAATAATAAATAAATAAATAAATAAAAGTTCCAAAACGTTGTCGTTTTGGCCCACCGCAGGGGATCACTGCAGGAAACAACGGTAGAGGATCTGGACTCGTCTTTGATTACCACTCGTGTAATATTTAATATTTATTTACATTTATGTATGTGTGTTTTCTGGAAGACTCGAATCATGTGCAAGTAATTAAAAATTTATTTGAATTGTTTTTTTTTAATTTTTATGAAAAAAAATAAGATGATTATAAATTGAACATGGTATTTTATTTTGTTAATTTTCTAATTTATTTATTTTTTAAATTAATTTAATCAAAAACAACACATTACCCAACGAAACCTAATATAAAGTTGAATGTTTTGAAAGGATATAAAAATTCTCGAAGCAATGGATTTCTCCCAAGTATGAACGGGTGCAATTTACTCGAAATTAATTAAAAATATTTAAATAATAAAAGTTTAAAATATTTATTATTTATTATTTTATTTAAATTATTTTGATTAATAAATTTTAAGTAAAAAATATATTAAATAATTTGAAACAAACTTTTTAAAAAAAAACTATAGATGGTTCAGAGAAATTGTACCAAATAACCTTTATTATAGAATTATTTTCAAAAGGATGCTATACGAATAAAAGAATTTGTATAAATTTTGAATTAAGAATAATGTGGCATTCGTTGGATCTTACCGCTCTGAAAACAGAAGTCCTTTCCCGGCAAAGCAAAAAAAGAACACACAGAAGTCCTTTAATGCAACTTATATTTTTAAGATTACTACTATTGACACATCATTTTGGTGTCAAGTTTTATATATATTTTTTATTTGTAAATCACATTCTTGATCAAAATGATTAAGTAGTGGCATATTTGTAAATTATGTTTATAATAAAAAAGTATTATTGTTGGTTTTAGTCGAGTGAGTAATTATCCTGTCATTCAAAATTTTTACTTTGATATTGTGTCCAACTAATAGCAGGAGCCTAATAATTACGTAAGTTTAAAATCAAGAGAATGATATAGCAATAACAATAAATCATTGGATAGACATAGGGCCATATCACCTTCGTCACCCTTACGATAGTTCATTTCTCCGTGCTAGCTTCTTTTGTTTTTAAACTAACCCATGTACATACTCGTCTATAATAACACAATAAATAAATAAAAAAAACAAAACAAAAACAAAAGTAAGGGGTATGTCTCAAGCGTAGTATTGGCAATATTTGAAATTTTGAATTGTTAATCCATTCATAGTATTTTATACCCATGCAAATGAATTACTATAATTTTTAAGTAAAAGAGAAATGTAAAATCTAAGCAAAGTTATTAACCCTTATTATTTTATAGATTAACTGTCAAGTGGTATAAGATTACAAGTGAGTTTCTAGAAAATGATTAAAAGTAAATTTAAGAATACAATAATTTACTTGGAACACGTACAAAAGAAGACTTGAAAAAACCAATTAAAGTAGGGGAAATTTCATGTAAGTGGAGTTTTTAAATTTTAATTACATATTCATGAAAAATCTTATGATTTTATTTTTTAATATTTATAAAATTTATTACTAATTTAAAAATATTTTTCTAAATCTACACTGAAATGAAATTACCCCATTAAAGTATTATAAAAATATATATATTTCAGAAAATATGTAAGTTGTCTTTCATGCCTTAATTTCACTAGCATATCATATACTTTGTGATAACATAATTTGTTTTACCATTAGTGGCATATCATCTTATTAATCTGCTGTTGATACGAGATGTGAGCTTCACAATACGACAATATCACTGTCAAAAAATAATAATTGAAGACTTTAATGGTTTAAACCATGAGTTTGCATCTACTCGAAAAAAAACCTCATTAAACAGTATAACATGACGCTTTTTCATGAAGAGCTTATTTGGTTTCAAAAATCCAAAGTCAAATGACTTACCATGGGAGATCGTAACACAAAATTCTTTCATATATCTACCCTTAATAAACGCAGAAAACTGAAAATCAATATGCTCAAGGATGATACTGGCAATTGGCTTTCTAAATCTGAAGATATCAAAACTCATATTAACCAATATTTCAATGATTTGTTTCACCATGAGGCTACTCCTATGCTAGATAACTGGAGGAGTATGACCCATACTAGCTTTACCAAAGATGATAATGATACACTCCAAGCTCCTATCACTAATCATGAAATTTGGAATGCCATTAAAAATATCAAAGCTTTTAAAGCTCTTGGCAAAGATGAGTTGCAAGTTGTTTTCTATCATCAAAACTGGAATATTGTGGGAACATTCATGTGCAATTTTGTCAAACATTGTTTCTCTACCCAAACCATTCCTGCGGAGGTTAACACAACTCTGATTGTGTTAGTCCCCAAACTGGAGAACCCTGAGACTATAAAACAGTTTAGATCCATAAGTCTTTGCAATGTTACTTATAAGACCATCACCAAATTCATTGTCAATCGAATCTGTCCCTTGCTCTCTGATTTAATTAGCCCCAATCAGAGTAGTTTCATCCCCGGTAGAACTACCACTGATAATATCATCATAACCCTGGAAATCATTCACACCCTCAAGACCAAGAAAGGCAAAACTGGTGGTATGGTGCTTAAGATTGACCTTAAGAAAGCCTATGATCGTATTTCGTGGGAGTTTATCCATCATACCCTCAAAGAATTTAACCTCAATTCCACTTGGATTACTCTCATCATGAATTGTGTCTCTAATGTTAACTCTTATGTTATTTGGAATGAAAAGGCCCTCCCTAACATTAATGTTGGAAGAGGCCTTATAAATGGTGACCCTCTCTCCCCTTATCTGTTTGTGCTTTGCATGGAAAATCTATCTAACATGATAAGAATTAAAACTCAGAGTGGTGATTGGCATGGTCTTCAAGCCTCTAAACATAGCCCTTCTATCTCCCATCTATTCTTTGCTAGCGGCCTCATTCTCTTTGCCAAGGTTGATACCAGAAACTGCAATGCCATCATGGAAGTCTTTGAATGATTTTTGTGAAATCTCTGGGCAGAAAATAAACTTCCAAAAATCCAAGATCTTTATTTCTCCCAATATCCCTAGAAGGGAAGCCCCCCCCCCCCTCCCCTAGCTATCATTGTGGTATTTCCTTTACCAATGACCTGGGCAAGTATCTTGGCACACCTCTGCTCCATGGCAGAATCAACAAAAACCATATGAAAAACATCATTGAGAAAATGACTAATAGGTTATATGGGTGGAAGGCCAAAAATCTATCCCTTGCAGGTAGACTCACCATTGTGAATTATGTTACTTCTGCCATACCTAATCATCTCATGCAAACTATGGAATTACCTAGACATATCTGTGATAAAATTGATAGCTTAAATAGGAATTTCCTTTGGGGTAGCACTGATTATGTTAAAAAAGTTCACTTGATTAACTGGAACCAAGTTTGCAAAAGTAAAAGAAATAATGGGCTAGCATTAGGAAAATCAGGGACCAAAATTCTACTCTTATCTCCAAACTTAGCTGGAAAATTACCAGTAAGGCTGATAATCTCTGGTGTAAAATTCTTCAATCTAAATACCTTAAGCACCATTCCATTTTCAATTGGCCTATCAAGAGAAAAGCTTTACACACTTGGAAAGGCATAATTAAAAATAGAGAGGTTTTAAAGGATAACATTAAATGGAATATAGGGAATGGTGAAATATCTCACTCTAGACTGATTGGTGGTGTGGCATAGCACCACTGTGTAGTAATAAGCAAGGCCCTCACATTGATTGCACAATAATTGTTAGCTCCATTTTAGATGATGAAAGCCAATGGAACTTGACCTTAATTCAAAACCTGATTTCCCAAGAAGAAAAAGATAACATTTTACAAATTTACAGGCCTAGGTTTGTGACTTTCATGGATATTCCTACCTGGCAAGGCACCACTAATGGCAATTTTATTACTTCAACAACCTACAATTTCATTTCCCAACAGGATTAGAATGGCTTGGATTGGCAATGGGTTTGGAAAATTAAGGCCCCTCAGAGACTACAAAGCTTCCTCTGGTTGACCATGCATAGAAGACTTACAGATTCAAAAGGGATCTTATAGATTCAGACACCTGTTCCAGATAACAAACTACTAGAGAGGACATGAGTCATTTACTAAAAGGCTGTCCCAAAGCTAAAATAATCTGGGTCAATTTGAAAAACCTCCCCTGGTGGCAGGAAGGAGATAAGATACCTCTACCTGAATGGCTCAGCTCCAACATGAAAAGTAAGACTAAGGTGGATGACATCCAATAGGCAACTGTCACAACCCAAACCCATCTCTATAGGTTTAGCGTCATAACCAGCCAGTAATCTTTGGATTACTAAAAGCCTCTTGACAGAGCAACATATAATAAGGAGCTGCGGAAGCAAAAATAGAGAATCTACAATGTCCATAGAGTTGTGTTAACATATATGAGACAGAAATCTTCAAAACAAACTTGTATATATATATAATGTCATAATTACATTATTACATACGTCGCCCATTCATAAACATGAAACCAAAAAGGGGACTTAGCCCAATACAGATATACGGAACAAAATCAACTAAAGCCTTGACATGGTCTTTTCAAAAAGAACCTTCTCAGGAGGCACGGTAGTTGGCTGAGGAAATAGAATCTTAGGCTATCAACTCTGGGCCTGGTCACGTGTCTGCTCACCTATATACATAATATAAATAGTAAGTTAGAGCCTAGTGAATAATAACGGGTTTAAATGAATGATGTCCATAACAAGTACTGAAATGAAAGTTTATATTAGAAACAGATATATTTATGTTCTTGTTCAACTACATACAGAAATCAGAGTTCATGCTTTGTTATACATGGTACATCCATTAGCATTAACTTGCTTGATAGTTCCATTGGGAACCTCTGGTACCAGGAAACTTGTAACTTGCTTGAACCATGGTATTGTTACCCTCGGGTAAAGGCCATGAGACCATGGTATTATTACCTACGGGCAAGGGCGTTGCTTAAAAAAAGACACGGTATTGCTACCCCTGGGCAAGAGCCTTGTGCTAAGGATGCCACGAATACATTTCAGAAACTTGGATAATCATTCATTACACAGAATATAACATTTCATAAGGCAGATCTTGATTCATATCATTCAGAAAGTAATTAAGTTAAACATAGCTTTACTAAGTTATTACTCACAGATGGCTCCACTTGTAGAACAGGCAAATCAAATAACTTGTGGCGCGTGACCTACACACACATAGTAGAACATATAATGAAACACACACTTGGTTGGTATTTAACTTCTTTCGTTTCATTCTTAGTGAGTGTTTGGGAAGTGGGTTTTTATGTAGGTTTTTTTAGTTGTAGGATATTACTGGAGAAAATTTTTTTGGTGTTTGGGAAGATAGTTGGGTTTTTTTTGTGGTTGGATGTGATGTTTGTGAGAGAAAAAGTGAAATGATTATGGGGTTGGATGTGATATTTTGTTTGGATTTGTTTTTTTTTTTGGTTTTGCAAAAAGTTTGTCTTTTAGTGGAAAAAATAAAAAAAAATCCAACACACAAACTTCCCAAACACCACCTTAGTGTGTTTCTAAGTCTTAACCTCTTGTTGAGTCTTAATCATGGCCTAGGAGTGCTTAGGATGCAATGAGGATGCTAAAATGCACTTGAACACATTTAACAAAACTTGCAAAAAACAGGGCTCCCGCTCGAGCGCAACTTCCCTCGCTCTAGCGGACATGCAAACATGTGAGAAGACGCTCGAGCGGTCTGTAAACTTTGAAAAATTACTGGTTATGAAAAATCTCTGTTCCATGGCTGCTCGACTCTTGCTCGAGCGTGAGACTCATGCCCTTGCTCGAGCACAACTCTTGCTGCTAGAGCGGTCTGCAAAACATGCAAACTTCTGGGAGTATGCATTTCATGCTCAAGCGGACTTTAGGTCGCTCGAGCGGAAGTGTAAGATCACAGAGTGGCCACTCAAGTGCGAATTCTGACGCTCAAGCAGAAGTGCAGAATCTAGAATTTTCAGATTGCACTCCCAATCTCCAAACTTGAATTCAAAGCCATTAAACTCAACCTTTGGGCCCTAAAACTTGAGAAAACAAGTCTAAACTTGGAAAACATAAAGAATTGAAGATCATCTCATGAAATCAAGGCCTAAAAGCATGTCAATTGACCAAAACCCAACTAAAAATATACAAAACATGTCATGTATGCAATGGTTTGACTCCAAAGCTTCCAAAACATGACCAAGCGATATAAATTGATACAGTATAAGATGAATTCTCAAAACACATGTAAGATGAGTACATGCAAGTTGAAATTCTTTGAGATCAACCTCCAAACTTCATGAATTACAAATGCATGTGAAAATTGTTAGAAACATACTCAAAATGCTATGATATATATATATGCATTCATGGAATGATCCTCTTTTATAATTCATTAGCTCATTTCTCGCATAATTTAGCTTAATTCTCAATAATTCTTGTATTAAAGTCTTGATTACAAGGTTTGAGGACAAAATTCTTACCTAGAGTCTCAATTGCACAAGTATAGAACTTCAACTCCCAATTTCTTGCAAATCTCCAACAATTCCTAGCTTTGAGTTCAATTTTCTTTCTATATTTCTCTCTCCCACATTTTTCTCTTCAAATAGGGTGATAGAAGAGTGTGAAAGTGAACTAAAGAGTTCACTAGGTGTCATGACCCAAACTCGCCCCTATAGGGTTAGCATCGTAACCGGCCAGTAATCCTTAGATTACCAAAGGCCTCTGAATAAAATAATGTATAATCAAGGGGATGCGGAAGCAATTATACAAAATATAATGTCCATTGAGCTGTGCAGATATACATGGGACAAGATAATTTTAAATATTTATAACTTATAAGTGACGTCAAAAGGGTACATTAATTACACGTCACTCCATACACTATACATACAAGTAGGACTTGTCTATAGTCAAAATAAAAGGACCGAATTCTGAAATACAAAATATATGGCCACAGGACTTGACATGATCCGGAACCTCATTGGGAGGCGCAAAGGGTGGCTGTCAAAAAGAAGAATTTCAAGCCATCAACTTTGAGCCTGGTCACGCGCCTGATCACCTACATACATAATATAAATAGTGAGTGAGAGCCCAATGAATAATAACCAAGTAAAGAGTTTTAATGAATGATGTCCGTCATAGAGTCAGAAATCAGAGTCTTAGGCATATTCAGATACCAAATCAGAAACAGATTCGTATACATATTCGTTTTTATTATCAAAATTCATACATTTCATGTTATCGTACGTGGCACATCCATTAGCGTTAACAAATCTGATGACCCATAAAGGGACGGCCGTGAAGGCGTTCCGATGACCCATAAGGGTCAGTCATAAGGATTTCTGATGACTTATGTGCACAGAGACCTATCCGATAACCCATAAAAGGACAGCCATAAAGGCATTTTGATGACCCACGAAGGGACACGATGACCCATAAAGGGACACAAAATATCACATGATGCTATGGATGCCACTAATACATTTCAGAACTTCGACGATCATTCATTTACACAAAGCATAACATGACAAAAAACTAATCATTTCATATCATCAGAAACTAATTAAAGTTAAACATAACTTTACAGAGTTATTACTCACAAATAACATATGGCTCCAAAAAGTCGAGTAGAGTAGGCAATTCAAATCTCTTGAGGCGCGTGACCTACATGGGTAAAGACGAATACATATAAAGTTACACACCCAGAAACATTAACTTATTCTTCTTGGTCTTGGTGTGTTTCTACTTCTTTATCCTCATTATGGTGTCTTAAACATGGCCTAGGAATGCTTAGGATGCAATGAGGATGCCGAAATGCGTTGGAAAAACACTTGGTGAAATTTCTGAAAACAGAGTTCCTGCTCGAGTGTAGCTTTCTGCGCTCGAGCAGACTCGCAAACATGTGAGGGGCCGCTAGAGCTCAACCTTCCACACTCGAGTGGTCTGCACTCAACTTCTTGGGCCAAAATTCTGGAAAACATTTAGGAACTTGTAAAATATCATGGTTTGAAGATCGTTTCATGAAATCAAGGCCCAAAAGGATGTCAATTGTGCAAAATTCAAACTTAAAACTTTGAACATAACATGCATGAGTTGTTATAAACTACAACCTCCCAAAACAAGATCAAAGGAGTCATTAAGCTTAAAAACAAGTTGAATCCTTGGACCAAAACTAAAATATGAACATGCATGTGGAAATTCTTGTAAAAACAACTTCATAATTTCATGATATGCACATGCATGTATGACATGAGATACAATTCTTTAATTCTAGCTCATTCTCATGTTAGTCTACTCAATCCTCTTGAATTCATGAATTCACCAACTCAAAAGCAAGACTAAAGGCTTAAATTCTCACCTTAACTTATCAATTTCTTAAGATTTAGAGGTAATCTTGAGCAATTCCTTAAATCCCCAAGCAATGGCCTTCTCTCCCTCAAGTTTGATCTTAATTCCTTAGCCCTTCACCCTCTCTCACGTTTGTGTATGTATAGGGTCAAGAGTGTGTTGAATGGAGGAAGAAGGATGAGTGGAGGCAAAAGATGCCTTATATATAGGCTTGCCTAATGATGGTTAATTAAGGCTAATCACATAGGCATCAAATTAATATAATTAAATCGTTCCGAATCGAATTTCAATTAAAGCTACAACAAATTTCTATAAATCTCGAATAACACATATATCAAGTTAATTTCTGACTCAGATGCCCATAAGGCCTCCAATTCGCAAACCAAAACGGAAATATAAACAAATCTTTCTACGATTAATAGATATAAACGCAAACAATGCAATGCATGATGCAAACTTCACTTTAATCTCTTATTAGACATAATTAAGCATGGATTAACGTTAATCATAGGTTGGGGTTGTTACACTAGGGCCTTATATAGGCTCAAATAAAGAACTTAACTAAGTTTGACTTAATTAAACAAATTTGCACTGTTTTGTTCTAATTATTTCGTTCCGAACCGAATTTCAATTAAACCTACTATAAAATTCTAAAAATCTCAAATAATACATAGATCAAGTCAATTTTTGAATCAAATGCTGATAAGGCCTTCAATTCGCAAACCGAAACGGAAACATGAACAGATCTTTCTACGTTAAATAGATATAAATACAAATAAGGCAACATATGATGCAAAATTTTGCTTTAATTACTTATTAGGCATAATTAAGCATGGATTAGCATTAATCATGGGTTGCGGTTGTTACAGCAACTATTTTCCTATCTGCTATTTGGAATATTTGGAAAGATAGAAACAGAGAAGTGTTTGACAATCACACTCAACTTGCAACCATTAGCATAACCAAATTTCTTCAGCAAGCTCAAGAAATTCAGGAAACTTTTTTAAACTCACTTCACCCAAATTATTTAGCACCACGTCTCACTGTCTGGTTTGCTCCTCTTGCAAGGACATTGAAATTGAATACTGATGGAAGCTCTAAAGGAGATCTAGGCTAATCTGGATATGGTGGTCTATTGAGAGATGAAGTAGGCACTTGGTTGTGGGGCTATCATAGCTACCTAAGGAATTGCACGAGCTTAGAAGCTGAACTTTAGGGACTCTACCGAGGACTCACTATCATCATGCAGAAAAGAATGGCAAACATAGAGCTTGAGACAGATTCCCAGCTATAGCAATGCAACTTATCAAAGATGGAGCTGACAGCTCTTGCCTATATAGAGCATTGATTGAGGATGCCAACTTCCTCCTAAGAAGATGCAACTGCAATATTTCCTATATTCCAAGAGAAGCTAACCAATGTGCTGATGCTCTTGCCAACATTGGAGTCAGCCAGTTTGAGCATTTTGTCTTCTTGGATGAACCACCCAGTGCTCTCATATCTATCCTAGTTGCAGACATGGTGGCTGCTAGCTCTAGGAGGGTCTAAGTCCCCTTTTGCTTATTTGCTATTATTAAACTCTCAACTTTATTATCCTTTCATTTGAATAAAAAAAAAAAAAAAGAAGAAGACTTTGATGGTTTGTTACTACATGACAGTAGTTTTGTTTGGCAATTCAACGTTTTAATTTAAAAGTTAAAAAGTCATTAAAAAAATTAAAAATCAATAATTTATACTAAAAAATCAAAGATTCTCTTTTCTCTCTACTTTTTGTATATCTTTTCGGGAAAAAAAAAAACTAAAAATTCATTCCAAATATATTAATTTTTTTATCTCATATTTTACCTAAAAAATAAAAAAATTAGTAAAATATCCTATTTCCAAACGTAGTAGTTTAATAAATCATCATTGGCCTTAGGAAATCAAAGTTTTACTACCTAAGCTTGATGTGTTTTTATGTAAATTGATATATATATTTAAGGAAGGGCCTGACTTCCCTTCAGTTCCAGATCGGATTGGAAGGTTCTATTAGGCCCTTGGGAGCTTACGACGGGTCCTGTTTCGATAATTTGAACCGTTTAATGTATAGATCTCGTCGAGTACTATATGTCTGTAAAATATCACCTTGATTGGATATCAATAGCTATATCATCGGAGCAATTTTTTGTCAACCGTTTATTTTTTCACCATCTATTTTTTATACAAAACTGATTTGATCACGTAACTATCGATATTCAATCAACATGATTTTTTACAAGTATATAGTACTTGACGAGTTCTACACATTGTGCACTTTGGATTAATGAAATGGGATCCGCGATGAGTTTCCACGGGCCTAACATCACCCTTTAGTCCGATCTAGGACTAGAGGGATGGCTTGCCTTTCATTAGATTCGATCGTGTTATTTGGATTTATGAAACCTATTAGGGGTTTTATTTCGATCATTCGATTTGTTTATTGTGTAGATCATTCCCCAAAAAAAAAAAAAATTCAAATTGATCTAATATTTGTAATTATATAATTTTATCACATTTGTTTTAAAAAATTGAATGACAAGTAATTTTAATGTAAAAATTTTACTCATGGCTGGACTCCCGAACAACCGGACTTATAATAAGATTTGATGAAAATTTTAAATTTATCATTAGAGTACATCATATCAGATCAAATTTTTCATTAAAATTGTACTCAAATTTAATAAAAATTTTAACAAAAGATTAAAAATACATTAATATAAACATTTGAGACACTCGAAAATGATTTATCTTCATGAGAACCAAATTTTTTACAGATGATCCCATTGAAGAAAATAAAATAAAAATCAAACATTAACAAATCTTATATATTCACACTACAAACAGGCCCTTTTTTTTTTTTAAACCCAAGAACATGTACAAATTTGTGGGAAAGTTTCATGATCACCATTGTTCATCCATCCAAAATCAAGTCTCGCATACGCATTGTCCAACACAGATTATACAATCAACAACCACTAACATACAGATGTTCGCCATGTGAAATCGGCAAATCTTCCCCACCCTCCAATCCACTCCCTACTTCCACCTTAGGTTTAATCACCACCATCTCCACCACCTTCCTCCTCCTCTTCGGGGACCGACTCTCCGCCGTTGCCACCGCCGACCTTTTTGACGTGACCCAAACTGGCTCCAGCTCACCGAATTAATCCAGAGCGAAAAATTAAACAGAGCACGTGACCCACGCATGCGGTATGCATATATAGTTCTAAATATCAGCTGGTACGGTTGTACCGGAAAATCATAGCACCGATTCGGATATGGATCGGTATACCGGTGAGAATGAAATTCGAAACCGTAGCGTCCGAGTCCCGGTATGTAGCGGCCTAAATTCGATACATGGGGGCGATACAGTCCGATATAGATTTTCTTTTGTTACAGATTTGCATTTCACATTTCACAATCAAACTTCTTTGTGGCTTGGCTCCATAGATGTAAGCTTCTTTTGGGCTATGGAGTTCACTTTAACAACCTTCAAGCTTCTTCAAAGATGGTTTGTCTCCCTAAGTTGTTGCAACTTGCCAGTTGTAATTTATGTTGTTGTCGTGCTCTGTTTTTTGTTGTTGTTGTGCTCTGTTTTTGCTTCTTTTTTTTTTGGTCGATCTAAAGATGAAATATTTGTCTGGGTTTGGCCGGATTCTGCAACTTCCAATCAGCGTTTTTTACAGAGAGAGAGAGAGGGGGGGATAGGATTGTTTGTGGTTGTATTATGGTATGGGAGTCTAAGATTGAAATGGATAAGAAGAGAGAGGTAATTAGGTACATGGAGGTGCATTCGGAGTCTGAAATTGAAATGGATAAGAAGGGAGAGGTACTTAGGTACATGGAGGTACGTGTGTTTATGGCGGATTTGTAAATTGTAAATGTGTGTGTGTGTGTGTGTGTGTTTTTTTTTTTCACACCTACACCTCTATTTATATTTATATATATATATATTTACTTTATTTCTCAATACAAGAAAAATAAATATTCAAATCAATTTTTTTATTAAAAGTTTAACATATGCCAAAAAAAAGCTTGAGACTGAAATAAATACATATCATTTAGTTGAAAATGAGTCAAAAGTGCTCCTACATATCAAATTTTTGATTAAAATGGAACAAATTAAAGGTAAAAGAGTCAAAAAATGCATAAAATTCAGTTTTAGAGGGATTGCTAATGATTTTTAAAATTTCACAGTCGCGACACTCGATTCTCAATACGTATCGGCTGATACTACCTGTACGAGCGCGAAATAATCTTGTTGATCAAGTTTGCACTCCTCCAAACGTCATCGCTTTATTACCTGAAAACACAAACATGAGCTAGCCGGCGGATATGTGTCGGAAACCCCTCCGATGCCTAAGTCAGCAAGTAGACAATAGACAAAAGCTTTGTGTATTCGGGAGTAGAAATTGTGATACCTGTACATAGGTCCTGTTATGAGCTTTTATAGTTTCCACCTGGCATAATCCTAGCAGGACTCCAACTCCCCCTATAAGAGTCCTTCTAGGAATCACACTCCCATAGATAAATGCCTATCCTGATAATGCCCTACTCACTGCTACCAAGTGAGATAGTTCAAACCTCATACCTCGGCTCGGTACCACACTTGACCGAGCTATCATGGCCCTGCTCTACACTGGACAGAACCAAAGTGGTATTCGACTGAGACAAACTTCAGTGTGGTACACAACAAATTATACCCCAGCCCGAGCTACTATTCATATATAGTTCGGCTGTTCCAGTCCTTGGACCTCAAGACTGAGCTATTTGAAGCCCTTAGCTCTGCCAAAAGCATGCCTAAACAAACTGATGATTTTACTTAGCTCGGCCCAAATACATAAAACAAATGGACTTAGCTCGGCCCAGTTTACGCATATAAACTACCTTTTCAATTGTCCCTTAATTCCATCTATGAAGCATGATTGGGATTATTACCTTTAAGCCGTATTAAAATATCACCTGAAGTGAAGTACTTTGGCTAGCCGAACTAAAAAAAACCCACTCGGTTGCCCCATTTTTGACGTAGTACAGCCCGTTTTCCCATGCTACTGACACCATGTCCTTACTGGGACACGTGGCTTCTGATTGCCCCTATCGGTGCGACAGCCGTCAAACATAACTCCCAAATTTGAACAGTCCCGCCTTTTTACCTCCATTTTACATTTATCCTTTTAATCTTAAAAACATCCATTGTTACTGTTCATCTTCTCTTTGGAAAACCTCTCGCTTTTTTTTTAACTCCAAATCCTCACCTTCTACTGCCAAGACTCCATCCCCGTACCTAAATCGCTTGTTTCGCTTATCATAGTCGCAACAACTTGTTTCGATTGGATTCCGACTTCACACCTTTAATCTGTAAGTTCCTCATGCCTTTTTCTCCTTTTTTACTAATATGCTCTTGCTAAAAGAATAGCTATTTATCAATAGTTATGCGTGTTTATATACACTAAAGACTGAACCAATCATCAAGAACCTTAAAAACTCCATACGCAAACCTGGAAGCACACTCACTAGGACTAAAACCAGTCTAGAACAGTTTTTTGATCGAAAATAAAACTACGACCGGAATAAGAACCTGTTCCACGACTTTAAGCCCACCTCCGACCAGACTAGAAATCCCACGGTCACCAAACCGAGCTACAATGCTGTCAATGCTTTTGGACCGAGTTGAACTTGCCTAAATTCTCAGAAGCCCCTTTTTTAAACTTGAACCGATCCGCTGCCTAGTAGGTGCCTTCATTTTTCCTAGCTAGACTTTAATTTGATTTAAAAAAATTTCTTTATTCAATTCGGTTTATCACTTGGGCATAACCCCTCTCTATTTCCACTTTGCAGACTTGACTAGGTTGGCCAGACACACCATTGTACTCTGCCCCCGAGTGGCTTTGCTTAACCGAGCCAACCACAGCCACAATAGCCGAGCTAGGACACCGTGAATACTTTAACATAGCAGTTTTGTTTTTAAGTTAAATGGGAAAATACCGTTTTTTGGTGGACTCCCCTGGAGCCATGGCCGAATTTTGAAGAGACTATCACATTTTGGACGACGTCCATCTTTCTTTAGCCTAGCTAGACACCACACCCTGGGGCAAACCAGGCTTCGTCCCTTTTACAGTGATATCAATCGTAGAAGCCAGGCTTCGATTCCTTGTACAACCCCTTATATGCGAGTTCCTTAGGCAAACAAGATTGTGTCCAACCCAACTATCCACAAACACTTACAGAATAATAAACGGAATCGTCGAGCTAAACCACCAGCTCAGCCTCAACCTTGAATTGGCCGAGTTATTTCATCAATATTCACTCAGCCAAAATGACGACGGTTAGGTGTACTACCTCAGAGTAAGAAGAGGCCGAGAAAAAATTATAAAAAAACACACCAGACAAAGATTTAAATGATGATGATTTCTTCTGGGTTTCTGGCCATTTTGAAGATCAGGAAGCCTAGATACCAGGCTATAATATAAACAGGAATAAAGGAACTGATGGTAAGAACATTCCGGTTCAACTTTCTTTGCTGTTCCAATAACCACCATGCTAACTCATTACGTTCCTTGTCTTTTTTGCAGATTTAAACCAGCTTAAATCATATTACGCTTACGCCAATTAAGACGCTCTTCGCGCCGCACTTCAATATCGCCACCGAGATTGGACTGAGCTACTAAACTTCGAGCCGACCTATCGATATAACGGAAGGAGAAAGACTAAGGTTATCGACTTTCTTCTCAAACCATCACCTGAACTAGACTCAAACCTACCCCAAATCAACCTCATTCCTTTGACCGAAGAGTAAGAAATGGCCAAGCGATGAGCCGTTTGTGCCCTTATCACCGAGTAAACCTCAGCTTCCACTGCCGAGGCTCAAACCGAGATACCACATGTTGGTCAATCACGGGACGCTATGGTGGCCCTTCCCACTACCTGAGCTGTGTCATCTCGGCCAAACAAACGACCCTATACCAATTCTGCGCCACAGCGCCTGATAGACGAAGATGACATTGAGCAGTTGGAAACTGAGCTGCTAGAAGCCAGTCTTTCCCGAGGTCGCAACTGGCCAGGCCCTTCCAATCCTCCATCCCCTCCGGTGTGGGCACCAACCGTGTCCTTCAGGGGTCGTACAGTAACAGCCTCTAACTCTGTTAGTGCTGAGAAGGATCACCTTCTAGCCTTCAACTTAACAAAGAGCGTTCTGTCTATTCGCCGATATGGAACGGCACAAGGGTTTGACCGAGCTGAAGGCCATCCGCTCGGCGTCCAAGTCCATGATACTAGTAAACTCTGAAATCCCTATAACTCAATAATTGATACCATTATGGACCCAATGCTCGGTCTTCCTGTAACCGCTCTGAATGTTATGTAGGCCTTGCAAAAGAGCCAGGTGGCTCACAAACGTGTGCTTGAGCTGCGGAAGACGGCATGGTTAGCTGTGGCTGATGCAGATGCCAAGGCAGCTGAACTAAAAGAAGCTAAGGCCAAGCTGATCGAGCTAGAATTCGAGAACGCAAGGCTAGTCGAACTGGTCAGCACAACAGAGGTTGACAAACAAAAAGCTTTGGCTGAGAAAAAAGACCGTTACTTGAGAGAGCTGGCTAAGTTAGAGAGGAAAAAGAATGCTGAGTTGGAGGAGATGAGGAAAAAGATAGAGGATGTAGAGGACCGAGGCTTCAAGGAAGGAGAGGAGACCTATGTCTAATAATGTGAAGCATCCAAGGACATTTTCTTTAAATGTGGTTGGAAAGTTACTGCTGAATAACTTGGTCAAGGACATGACTCCGAGATCTTCCTGAACCCCCCTCCCTACTTCATACCGGGACATATGACGGACTATGCTAATGCGGTCCAATGGAAGTTCCTTTAGGAGGGGAAGGAGGATGAGGTCCCTGCTTCACTTAATGCCCCCCTCCTTCCAACACTCATCTCGGTCGCCAGTCTTTATCTCCAACTCCAGTGGACACAAGCCAAGTCTTGCTAAGTGCGATTGACAAGGTGCCTGTGACGAAGCCCACCCAGGTGGCTTATTGTCACGACCCAAACCCGCCCCTATGGGTTTAGCAGCGTAACCGGCCAGTAATCCGTGATTACCGAAGGCCTGCTTAACGGTAAAACAGTAATACAGAGTACAGGGGCATGGCGGAAGCCAATACAGTAAATAAATGATGTCCAATGAGCTGTGACAGTCTGTATGCCAAAAAGATTTTTCATACCTTTATACTTTCAGTACAGAACAGTATGCACAATATTTACAGTCAGTCGGAACAGGGACCTAATCCCTCTTAAACAGTACAGTACAGTCTAACAGTCTATACAGTGATACAAACAGTACGGAGACGGACGGGGAAATTAAAACACCCCCAAGCCATAGCTTGAACAGTTCAGGAACCTCGCAGTGAGGCACAATGGTTGGCTTGACAAAACCGAAGTTTACCCTGACGCCTCTAGCAACAGTCCGGTGCCTGTACACCTACATATATATATATATGAGCAGTGAGCTACATATATATATACCTGTTTGCCTGATTTCTTTTTCTTTTTCTTTTTTCTTTAAGAAAATGTAACCGGGCTACAAGCCCCTCCTCTTGTACTTACTTTTCTAATGAATGGAATTGTCTTTGGTTTGCTTTTTTGCCATCTGTTTGTTCGGTCACAGTATTTTTCTACTTCAGTGTATCACTTTTACTACTAGAACAGCCAGCTTAGCTAGCTCGTTCTTTCCCTATCGTTCCCCTTTTTCGGCTGAGATACTTATCTTGGCAGAAGAACAACTTAGGAAACTGCAAAACTTTTATAACCGAGATTTTCATCTCTGCTGATGAAAGAAGAGATTTGGTCAAACCTGCCAACTTTCTTGAGTCAAGATCCTTACCTCGGCTGAAGAAAGATAAGTCTTGGTCAAACCTGCCAACTTTCTTGAGCCTCAATCCTTATCTCGGTTGAAGAAGAAAAATAAGTGTTGGTCAAATCTGCCAATCTTCTTGAGCCTAGATCCTTATCTTAGCTAAAAAAGAAACGAAATGTTGGTCAAAGTTGTCAACCTTCTTCAGCCTAGATCCTTATTTCGGCTGGAGAAAAAAAATAAGTGTTGGTCAAACCTACTAACCTTCTTGAGCCTACATCCTTATTTCGGCTAAAAAAGAAAAACAAGTGTTGGTCGAACCTGCCAACCTTCTTGAGCCTAGATCCTTATCTCGGCTGAAGAAGAAACTAAATGTTGGTCGAACCTACCAACCTTCTTGAGCCTAGATCCTTATCTCGGCTGAAGAAGAAAAAGTGTTGGTCAAACCTGCCAACCTTCTTGATTGCTAGTAGTCGGCAATAAACATGGACAACTTTTACAAATAGAGGAGAGAATATTCACTAGGAAAAAGTCTACTTGTTTTATTAAAAAAGAAAAAATTACAAATGTTTTAAGAAAAAAACTAAAAATAAAATACTTTGAGATTGGCCGTGTTCCATGGCCTGGGAATAGGTTTGCTGTCCATATCTTCTAAGTGATATACTCCTTTTCCAGCTAAACCAATTACTTTATATGGTCATTCCCAATTAGCGCCTAACTTGCCATCTCCTGGTACCAAAGTGTTGCCCATTACTTTGCGCAGTACCCAATCTCCAATATTAAATTGCCTTGAGTGTACTATTTTGTTGTATTTCCTGGATAACTCTTGTTGGTATGAGGCAATGTGTACTATTGCCCTTTCTTTTCTTTCTTCTGCAAGGTCGAGTTCCAGGGTTATGGCCTCACCATTCAAGTTTGGATCAAAATTTTCACTTCTAATAGTAGGGAGGTCTACTTCCAGTGGGATTACTGCCTCCATGCCATAGGCCAAGGAAAAAGGTGTTTCGCTAGTCGATCGTCGAGGTGTAGTTCGGTAAGCCGATAAGACGTGGGGAAGTTCCTCTTTTGCTTTTTCCAGCCTATTTTTTAGACCGTCTAGGACTACTTTGCTGGAGTTCTCAGCCTGGCCATTAGCTTGGGGGTACGCCGGTGTAGAGTTATAGAATTTTGTCTTGTATTCTTCGCAAAAGCCCCTAAAGATTTTGACCTCCCAAACAAAAATATGCCCTCTCAAACAAGGCTTTTAAGTGGAAGGCTGTTAAGATAACCACAGTGTGGGCATGGAAGTAGTGCGATAACTTTCTTGACACCATCATCAAAGCTAAGGCTAGCTTTTCCAATGGCAGGTACTTTGTTTCAGCACCCAGCAATGTCTTGCTCACATAAAAGATAGGCAGGTGTTGTATTCCTTCAACTCTTACCAACACCGCGCCAACTGCATGTTGAGAAATTGCTAATACAAAAAGAGCTCCTCTCTTAGTATTAGGGTTACTAATAACGGATGAGAGGTCATGTAGTCTTTCAAGCTTTCCAGGGTGCGATCGCACTCATTATCCCACTCAAACTTGGCCTTCAGTGCTTGGAAGAATGGTCGACACCTGTTTGACGACCGAC
The DNA here is from genome assembly GCA_036172215.1 of Camellia granthamiana. Classification (NCBI taxonomy): domain Eukaryota; kingdom Viridiplantae; phylum Streptophyta; class Magnoliopsida; order Ericales; family Theaceae; genus Camellia; species Camellia granthamiana. Next base: position 18,909,304 of record CM069913.1, read on the forward strand.
TTATGAACCGGTTTAGCACGGTTGCTAGGCCAGTGAGATGCTGCACCTCTTTGACTGTGTTGGGCCTCTTGAGATCTTGGATGGCTTTGATCTGAGAGGGATCAACTTATATACCCCGGTTGGTCACTAGGAAGCCCAGGAATTTGCCTGACCCCATGCCAAATGTGCACTTAGATGCGTTCAGATGCAACTTGTGGGACTTCAAAACTTGAAACATTTCATTTAGGTCCCTAAGATGATCCCTCTCATCTCTGCTTTTGACCACCATATCATCTATGTAAGCCTCCATTGTTCTGCCTAACAATAGTTGAAACATTTTGGTGATCATCCGTTGGAATGTTGCCTCTGCGTTTTTTAGGCCAAAGGGCATGACCTTGTAGAAATATAGTCCTCTAGGTGTTGTAAACGATGTGACCTCCTGATCCGGTTCATACATAGCGATCTGATAGTAACCGTGATATGCATCAAGAAAGCTAAGTCAGTTATGGCCTGCTGTTGGGTCCACCAATTGGTCTATTCGTGGTAGGGGGAAGCTATCTTTTGGGCATGCTTTGTTAACTATTTTGTAGTCTACGCAAATGTGCCATTTTCCATTCTTTTTTGGCACCACTACAGTGTTGGAAATCCACCTAGAATAGTGTACTTCTCTGATTGCTCCTGCTTCCAGCAAGTTTTCTACTTCCTCCGCCATTATCTCTGCGTGGTGGAGTGCCGATCGTCGAGTTCGTCATATAATTGGTCTAGCAGTTGGATAGACATTAAGTTGATGACAGATAAAATTAGGGTCAATGCCAGGCATGTCATAATGCATCCAGGCGAACACTTCGATGTTAGAGGCAAAAAATTCCATGATCTCTATTCTCTTGGTGCTGGACAAAGACGAGCCGAGCAAAAAGAACTTTTCTGGGTTCTTTTCATCTATCCTTACCTCTACGAAGTCTTCCACTGCCTTCTATTCAGCTATTTTGCCGACGTCTGCGAACAATTCATTGCTTTCTGGCTCCTCTACCATCTGTACAAACCTTTTTGCATCCCGGCTACCGTTTACTGTGATGAAGCACTGTTTCAACATGATTTGGTCCCCTAAGACTTCTTCAATCACTCCGATTTCGTTAGGGAACCATAACACCTGATGGTACATTGACGCCACTGATCGCATGGCGTGTAACCATGCTCTTCCCAAGATTATGTTGTAAGTGGAAGGGACTTTCAATACCCAAAATTCCACTTGTTTCGTCATCGTTCCTGCCTTGACTGAAAGAATTATCTTGCCCACCGGCCATTCTAGCATTGAGTTGAAGCCGACTAAGAGAGATGTTGCGGGTGCCAAGTCTCTGTTCTCCAATTTTAGTTGCTTGAAGGTCTCGTAGTACATTATCTTGTAGGAACTCCCTTAGTCAATTAAGATCCACTTGATGTCAAAGTTCTTGACGCGCAAAGTAACCACCAATGCGTCGTTATGAGGGCATTGTATCTGTCCTGACCCGAACCCGCCCCTATAGATTAGGGTCATAGCCGGCTAGTAATCATGAGATTACCTACGGCCTCAAACCAAAACAAACATATAGCAACAGAGTGAAGGGGGCCAAAACGGAAGCAACTTAAAAATTTTGTCCAACAAGCTATGCTTACATGGCATATCAAAACGTTTCACATGTATTTAATAATAACTCACACCACGTATTAGTAGTTAACATCTTGTATACCCAAGATCATTCAAACACATAGTTAGCTAAACCAAAAGCTTATACACATAAGCGGTCTATCATGACCAATAGAAATAGCAAAAAGGAATACAAAAGATCATAAACAAAGCCTCTTGCGTGAGGCACTTGGGCTGACTTCAGAAAACTCGGGTTCCTTTCTTAAATTCCACTAAGGCTGGGGTTGAACGTCTCTTTGCTCACCTACATACATATAAATGAAAGTGAGCTAACGCCTAGTGAATAATATCAAAATAAAGAGGTTAATGAATGAGATTCGTTCATAAATGAATCATACTTATAATGTACATATTTGAACCACTATTCTCATTCACACCAGATTTACAAATCTCAACAAAGCAAAACGACCTTAGGTCCGACACACCATGTCCATATGCAAAACGACCTCAGGTTCAAATCTTATAGAAGACAAGACGACCTTGGGTCCATCTATACAAAACGACCTTCGGTCCAACCAACTCTCTATTCAAAACGACCTTGGGTCCAATTCGAACATGTCAAACTGCCTCGGGCCCAATTCAAATATCAGGCGTATCAAACGGCCTCGAGCCCATTCCTTTTATATTCATATCTATGCGTGTTTCATAATCATGGTCATGATCCCTTTTCATTCAAACAGCCTTTGGCCTATTATGCTCATGTTCAAGCGGCCTTGGGCCCATCACGGTATTCAAACGGCCTTTGGCCCATCTTTACATTCATGTCTAATGGCCTTTAGCCTAATCGTTCGTATCCGACAGCCTTTGGCCCAATCATTCATGTACGAGGCCTTTGGCCCAATCATTCATATCTGACGGCCCTTGGCCCAATCATTCATGTTTGACGGCCCTTGGCCCAATCATTCATGTCTGACGTCCTTTGGCCCAATTATTCATATCCGACGGCCTTTGGCCAAATCATTCATGTCCGACGGCCTTTGGCCCATCATTATTATATTCAAATGGCCTCTAGCCCATCTTTATATTTAGACATATCAAATGGCAAACAGCAAACAGCAAACGGCAAACGGCAAACGGCCTTAGGTCGAAATTAATTTTATCAAACGTATCAAACTTCCTTATACAAATTAGGCATATAGAATACTCATTCATATTTCAAGTCAACAAACGGCCTTATACAAATTGGGCATATAGAATACTTATTCATATTTCAAATCAACAAACCCATGGAGCTTATACAGAAATAGCGTTTGGAAAGTGACATACTTGAAAATGTCTTTACTAAGATATTACTCACGGTGTTTTGCCAATGGATTTGCCCTTGAGCCCAACCCTACACATTACATAACACATATGGGTCATAAACTATTCAATCCGTTCTTAATTCATACATTCCTCTTAGGCTTCTTTCTTATCATTTTAACTCATTCACAATGCTCAATGCATGCCTAAGAGTGCTTAGAAATGAAAGAGAACGGAAAACAAATCACAAAACCATTTTACAAACTTTCTGAAACAGGGCTCCCCGCTCGAGCGTGGATTTGGCCGCTCGAGCGGACCCATTGGGTCTGCAAAAATACTGGTTGCCTCATTTTTATGCTTGAGCGTGTATTCGGGCGCTCGAGCTGAAGGTCACACTACAAGGCTCCCCGCTCGAGCATGAACATCACTGCTCGAGCGGACACTAATGTCTGCACAAAGTTCTAGGAGCTCGCATTCCCCGCTTGAGCGGCACTTTCCCCGTTCGCGCGAACATGTCAAATTCTGGGTTTTCCAGAATTCTTTTTGAGCTTCAAACATGCATTCAATCCAATGTAACTTGCATTTCATGGTTCAAGGCTCATATATACATTTACTAATATGCCATAAACACCAAATTTACTACATCATAAGCTCAAATCCCATGAATTAATCACATGCATGCCCCAAATTACACCAAACTTATCCCCAACATAACAAATCCATGCACCCAAACTCATTCTTCTATGGATTACATTTGCATGTGGAATCTAACTTCCATTTTCAGCTCAAATGATGTAAATGATGATCAAGGGCATGAATTGTCATCAAGATTCCACATGGATTATATATTTCAAGCTCAATCATACAAATTCATGGCAATTCCTTTCATACATGCAATTATTGACTTCAAATTTATTAATCACAGTAGTGGTTCCAACAAGGGAACCGACAGAGATCTCTGTAACAGTAACAGTCAGTAACAGTAGTGCTAAGGATGCCACAGTACAGTTCAGAAATAAAGGACATACATTCATTCAGTAAATGATTCCAGTTCAGTAAACAGTTCAGTTCAGTATTCGAAAGATAATCATTTTGAACATATCTTTACACAATTGTTACTCACAGAGTTCTGGGCTACAGTAAGCTAGAGCGTCTCCTCCAAGCCAACCCTACACAGTATACAGGATGAACACACACTAAGCTATACAGTTGGAAAAGATCAATAACTTAATCCCTAATTTGCCTCGGTGTGTTCTACATCTATATCCTCATTAAGATGCCTTAAACTAGGCCTAAGAATGCCTAGAATGGGATGAGGATGCAAAGATGTGCACAGAAAACAGTTTCAGAAATTTCAGTGAAAACAGAGTCCCGCTCGAGCGCAAGTTTCCCTGCTCGAGCGGACAGGCAAAAACGTTCCCCGCTCGAGCGTGATTTCTTCCGCTCGAGCGTACTGTAAAAAATATACTGGATGCTCGAAATCTCCGCTCGAGCGCGCATCACTCCGCTCGAGCGGACTGTAAAGCAGGTCGAAGTACTGGGAGCTCGATTTCCCCGCTCGAGCGGCACTTCCCCCGCTCGAGCGTACGACCAAAATCTGGAAATTCCAGATTTGACCTCCAAGATCAAAACCAAGTTTCAAAGCATCAAATTCGATCCTTTTGGGCTAATTTTCTGGAAAACACTTTAAAACTCAATGTATAACATGTTTCAAAGATCAATTTGAGAAATCAAGGCCCAAAGGTAGTTCCATTAAACTCATTTTCAAATCAATTCTCAAGAACATGATGAACATGCAATAACCATGAATTCAATCAATTTGAAGCCTCAAATGTTAGCTCAATTGAGCTCATTTCTTCAAGAACAAGATGAAATCATGGTCTTTAACATGAATATGAACATGCATGCAAGGATTCTAACTCAATTGAAACCAATTTCATGAACATGATGTTAATTGACCATGCAAGACTTTAAACAATTTCCCAAGCTTCCAAATCATGCTCTAATGAGCCAAATCTTACAAAAACATGGGGAAATTCATGGACTTGAATATAAACATGAGCATGCATGTAACAATTAGCCATGAAAACAACTTCAAATTCCTCAATACAAGCATGCATGCAAGAGATGAGCTTCAATTCAACATTATAAGCCATATCTTGGCTCTAATCTTTAATGATCCTCTAAACCATGCAAGAATCAATTGAATTCACAAACAAGAGGGTAGTCACACTACCTTAGGTCTCCAATTACAAGAATAGAAGCACAATATGCAAGAATCCCTTCAATCTCTACAAGTCTCTAAGCCAATTTGTGAAGGACTCAAGCTAACTCCTTTCTCTCTCTCTCTAATTCGGTTTAAGCTCTCAAATGAGCTGATGAAATGTTGGCTAAATGCACACTAAGGCTTCAATATAAAATATGGAGTGGGCCACTAAGTGGCAAAATGGTAAATAAGGCCAACTCTTGTAATTTACATCATTTGATCTAATTTAATCATACTAAATCAATTTTCAGATAATTATACCATAAAATCACATTAATTCTACTGATCATAAAACATCAGTCAATTTCTGGTTCGGCCGCCGATAAGGCCTTCAATTTGCAGTTTAATGCATAAGACGAGAACAGATAATTTGACAGTCAAACAGATAGATTGTGCATTTAAACAGTTACAGTCAATCAATTCAGTTTCAGATTTCAGTCAGTCAGTTCAGTATGTCAATCAATTCGATTACCAATCATGATCAGTCTCAGTTCAACAGTAATCAGTACTTAATCAGTAAACAGCGACGAAGGTCGTTACAGCCTCCCCTCCTTATAAAGAGTTTGGTCCTCCAAACTCGAAGTAACATACGACAATAGAGATGATACCTAACATAAAGGTAATTTTCACTCTATAACAGGAGCATAATCATATTCATAAACTGGTTCATGGCCCAATCTCAATCTTAACAATGCACAAAAACGGAATCAGTTATCACGTATAAGGATTGGGGCTCATATTAAAACAGAATCTTATGCACAGCCAGATTTCAGTCAAGGACAGATTCAAATACATGTTCATTTTCATATTCTTGTCTACAGCATACGTAGATGCACAATTCTTGCTTATGTATAAAAGGTGCATTCATTAGTACTGCTAGAGCAGGTACAGACATGGCAGATACAGTGCAGAACAGATACAATACAGAACAGGTACAGTACAGGACGGATATACGTTCCATAAAGGAATCCCGAATCCGGGTAACAGAACAGAACAGTACAGAAGCTGAGCCCCCATGACGAGGCCTCCGGTACGGGTAACAGTGCAGACAGATATACGTTCCATAAAGGAACCTCCGATACCGGGCAACTAACACATATTACATAATACCAAGAGTCATGATTTACTTATCATAGATGGAACAGTCATTCAATATACAACATATAGCATTTCAGAAACACAACTTATTTCGTGACACGGAACATGAATATAGTTTCACAGTAGTATATAGAACAGTAGTAGTAGCAGTATCGGTACAGTGACAATACAGTAACAGTAATGGTAACAATACAGTAACAGTAACGATACAATACAGTAACAGTACAGTAGCAATATAGTAGTATTCACACTACTCATATCAAGTACTTATCGGGGTTATAGATTTACACTGGTCTTAGTTTCATAAGTAATTTTCCCCGTTAAGTTACAGAGATTCGTTCCATTCAATTTCGAGTCTTTCATTCAGTCTTTGTTCAATTCGGTTCTCAGTTCAGTAATCCATCACAGTCAGTCCAGTTCATTCGGGAGTCATTGGAGACATTAGGCGATTTTGTACATTACTCTCATAGCAGTAGACAAAGTTCTGAAGTAAGCATTCATTTACTACTCATCAGTTCCAGTCCCCACAGATTCGGTCATAGCACATGTCAATACGAAAGCAGTCATACAGATTACACATACTTCCAGACAGTCAGAGCTTATGATTAAAACCAGTCTGTTGTCAACAGATCCCGTCAGTTCTGAAGTACAGTAATCACCAAAACAATCATTTCCCAGTCAAACAAGTTCATAGTCACAACGGTAATACCAGGTAATTAATCATATGGCATGTACCCAGTTTTTCCCATATTGTAAGCAAATCAGATAATAACTCTCATAAGAGTTTCCCCCCAGGTCAATTCAATGAAGGTTCGACCAGGTCATGTCAGATGCAAGTTCTGCCCAATCATTTCAAGTAAAAGTTCAAAGCACAAGCCTCTAACAAGAATTCTATCAGTTACACAAAAAGGGTTTCATCAACCCATGGTTTTATCAGATCAGGTAACAGTTCAGACCAAAGTTCCATTCTTATCATTTCCAGATCAGTTAACATTGGTTCATACTCCGGTCATTTCGGTACATAGTCAGTAGTTTCACAATTAGTCTGAGTTCATCAATTGTCAAACTTACATCAGAGTCTGGTACCATTTCAATTCATATCAAAGCAGTACAGGTCATATACAATGTGTTCCTCCCAACAAGTTTACAGGCAACTACACAGGCATGCAATTATTCATATCGAGAGGTAAGCATCACAGTCAATATAGCAATTTTCCAAATCAATCTTTCATAAAGGCATATGGTATACAGTAATACATCACCCAAGGTTCTCAGTGACACATAATGGTGAGTTGCCCTACAAGGGTTCTAGATCAGTCATACAGTCACTAAAACATAGGCTCGCAAGCCTAATCAAACAGTCATGTCAATTCTTCCACAATCACGATTCACAGTCAAGAGTTTATCATTTGGGGTCTTTATTCAATCACACAATCCCGGAGTCATAATCCCAATGGTTAAATCATCAACAAATAACATAACAATCATTCCGAGCAAAGGTATCGTCATGTATGTGTATGTTCCGAGTTTACTAACATTTCCAATACGGATACACGAGTTTGATGTACAATACCAGATAGTTTTTTTTTTCCAGATACGATAGTTGAGGTAACCAGTCATATGTCTATTCAGTCTAATAACATCCTTAAGCAAAGGTAAGCAGATATGTACGTAAGTCTAAGCAATCTTCATAATATAGGTAGACGTTAACATAAGGTTTTACAGTGTTGTACATATAGTTCGCATCAACAGTAGATTTCAAGAGATTAATTATTCACAGTCCATTCTTCTCAATCTTAACAGTATTACAAGCATGGGAACATATATACAGGTGTGAGTTCAAAATCAGTTTTCATGTAGGCATTCGTTCACAATTTCATAAACAGAAGTTCATCTTTTCAAATCAATATGAGTTCTTAGTTTCAGCAGTCTCACACACAAACAGTTCGCGTGTATAATTCGAGTTTAAGGGTCCGTTCATTCAATAATGTCTGTCAATACGTAACAATCCAGCACAAATCATAGTCGTGCAAATTTCTCGAATTACAGTCCATCATAAGGTATTCCCACGTTCAACAGTTCTAGTACAGTTCAAAAGGTCATACCTAACAGTTCACATTCAATTGTTGCAATACGATACAAGGACCTAACTCAGCAAGTTCTCGCTGTTCACAAGTCCTAACAGTTCTCATAGTACATGGTTCATAATCCCAGTAATTCAATCGGTTCAGTCAATATGTTCACAGTCTATACCAAATTACGGAATATACGATTCCCACACAAACGTTCGTATAAGCAATTTCATCTATTTAAGATAATACCTGCGTCAGTCATTTCGGTGTTTCGAGCATTCTCGGGAACTAGGGTCTAGATTTAGTCAAGTGTCCTTCTTATCCACGTCTAAAATAAGTTTCGGATAGGCGGCGGCGACGCCCCAATATTATTTCCCACATTCTCTACAGATAGGTATATCATTGTTCACATTGCTTCTTCGATCTTCATTGGTCAAGGCTATTGCCTGAGATTTTCCATTCACAGAGGTCATTGATCTACCGGTCACTTTCACTTTCTGTTTCATTTTTTTCTGATTCAGTTAACGATGTTGATTTGGATATTTCAATGCTGCTATGTTGCCTCAGGCATTCATGCACATCGACATACTCTGACGGTTCAGAAACATCGATTCAGTCAAACACATCTAGGTCACGCCCACCCTCAGTTCTTTCTAGTCTTTACAGTCAATGTCTATCATGTGGGGTGCCATCAAACTAGCTAGGTAAATTTTACCTCATATTCGAGCACAGTCTTATTACCTTTCAAGTTGTTCAAACTCAGGTACTTTCCTATCTCGGATGCATTGGGGAAAGCATTTTTCGAAGGAAACTTCACGTATTTTCTCAGTTTCTAAACCCAAGTCTCAGTTTTCAGTGGTTCGGTACTTCCTAGAAATTTCGGTGGTTTCAGGTTGTTGGGTTTCTGTATCAGTGTCATCAGTTCATATTCAGTTGGTTCAGGCACGTATGTCTGCCTTAATTCTCTCAGATTTTCGATTAAGGCTTCAATCATTCATTCTAGCCTATTAATCCTCCGATTAGAAGATTCAGTTTCGTTCACAATCCTCGCCCTTGTTGTTGTCATTTCAGATTCTCAGTTAACCTATTCATTCCCCAGGAATTTACCAAGAATTTTCGACTCGAAGCAACACTGGCCAACGTGATTCCAATCAGACTTTCAAGGTCATTCAACAAGGCATGAGACTCTACGGTTTAACATTCCACAAATTAGGTTCCCACATATTTCTTTGATCAACACAAGGAAGTTCTCACTGATTTCCATTTTATTCCATATCAGACGTGTGTATACTTTCATTTCAGTTCGGGTACAGTCACATGACTCTTTATTTTCACACGTTCATTTTTCTCATAGATTTCCACAGTCAGTATTAACATTAGCATTACATGTTATTCCATTTAACTTCTATAAGCATGCATACAGGTTTCGTTTCGTTTCATTTCAGCATAGGCAGTACAGTAATCATAAACATAATCGGTTGCATACTTAAGCACATTAATCACATTAGCATATATTCAGTCATGTCATTGTCGCACACATTTTTCATGCTCACGCAATGCCCTAATTTCTTCTCTAGGACATCCTATAGCTCACTTGGACACGTGTGTGCGGTATAACTTGTAGTTAAGTATCGCTCTGATACCACTCTGTCACAACCTAAACCCGCCCCTATGGGTTTAGCAGCGTAACCGGCCAGTAATCCGTGATTACCGAAGGCCTGCTTAACGGTAAAACAGTAATACAGAGTACAGGGGCATGGCGGAAGCCAATACAGTAAATAAATGATGTCCAATGAGCTGTGACAGTCTGTATGCCAAAAAGATTTTTCATACCTTTATACTTTCAGTACAGAACAGTATGCACAATATTTACAGTCAGTCGGAACAGGGACCTAATCCCTCTTAAACAGTACAGTACAGTCTAACAGTCTATACAGTGATACAAACAGTACGGAGACGGACGGGGAAATTAAAACACCCCCAAGCCATAGCTTGAACAGTTCAGGAACCTCGCAGTGAGGCACAATGGTTGGCTTGACAAAACCGAAGTTTACCCTGACGCCTCTAGCAACAGTCCGGTGCCTGTACACCTACATATATATATATATGAGCAGTGAGCTACATATATATATACCTGTTTGCCTGATTTCTTTTTCTTTTTCTTTTTTCTTTAAGAAAATGTAACCGGGCTACAAGCCCCTCCTCTTGTACTTACTTTTCTAATGAATGGAATTGTCTTTGGTTTGCTTTTTTGCCATCTGTTTGTTCGGTCACAGTATTTTTCTACTTCAGTGTATCACTTTTACTACTAGAACAGCCAGCTTAGCTAGCTCGTTCTTTCCCTATCGTTCCCCTTTTTCGGCTGAGATACTTATCTTGGCAGAAGAACAACTTAGGAAACTGCAAAACTTTTATAACCGAGATTTTCATCTCTGCTGATGAAAGAAGAGATTTGGTCAAACCTGCCAACTTTCTTGAGTCAAGATCCTTACCTCGGCTGAAGAAAGATAAGTCTTGGTCAAACCTGCCAACTTTCTTGAGCCTCAATCCTTATCTCGGTTGAAGAAGAAAAATAAGTGTTGGTCAAATCTGCCAATCTTCTTGAGCCTAGATCCTTATCTTAGCTAAAAAAGAAACGAAATGTTGGTCAAAGTTGTCAACCTTCTTCAGCCTAGATCCTTATTTCGGCTGGAGAAAAAAAATAAGTGTTGGTCAAACCTACTAACCTTCTTGAGCCTACATCCTTATTTCGGCTAAAAAAGAAAAACAAGTGTTGGTCGAACCTGCCAACCTTCTTGAGCCTAGATCCTTATCTCGGCTGAAGAAGAAACTAAATGTTGGTCGAACCTACCAACCTTCTTGAGCCTAGATCCTTATCTCGGCTGAAGAAGAAAAAGTGTTGGTCAAACCTGCCAACCTTCTTGATTGCTAGTAGTCGGCAATAAACATGGACAACTTTTACAAATAGAGGAGAGAATATTCACTAGGAAAAAGTCTACTTGTTTTATTAAAAAAGAAAAAATTACAAATGTTTTAAGAAAAAAACTAAAAATAAAATACTTTGAGATTGGCCGTGTTCCATGGCCTGGGAATAGGTTTGCTGTCCATATCTTCTAAGTGATATACTCCTTTTCCAGCTAAACCAATTACTTTATATGGTCATTCCCAATTAGCGCCTAACTTGCCATCTCCTGGTACCAAAGTGTTGCCCATTACTTTGCGCAGTACCCAATCTCCAATATTAAATTGCCTTGAGTGTACTATTTTGTTGTATTTCCTGGATAACTCTTGTTGGTATGAGGCAATGTGTACTATTGCCCTTTCTTTTCTTTCTTCTGCAAGGTCGAGTTCCAGGGTTATGGCCTCACCATTCAAGTTTGGATCAAAATTTTCACTTCTAATAGTAGGGAGGTCTACTTCCAGTGGGATTACTGCCTCCATGCCATAGGCCAAGGAAAAAGGTGTTTCGCTAGTCGATCGTCGAGGTGTAGTTCGGTAAGCCGATAAGACGTGGGGAAGTTCCTCTTTTGCTTTTTCCAGCCTATTTTTTAGACCGTCTAGGACTACTTTGCTGGAGTTCTCAGCCTGGCCATTAGCTTGGGGGTACGCCGGTGTAGAGTTATAGAATTTTGTCTTGTATTCTTCGCAAAAGCCCCTAAAGATTTTGACCTCCCAAACAAAAATATGCCCTCTCAAACAAGGCTTTTAAGTGGAAGGCTGTTAAGATAACCACAGTGTGGGCATGGAAGTAGTGCGATAACTTTCTTGACACCATCATCAAAGCTAAGGCTAGCTTTTCCAATGGCAGGTACTTTGTTTCAGCACCCAGCAATGTCTTGCTCACATAAAAGATAGGCAGGTGTTGTATTCCTTCAACTCTTACCAACACCGCGCCAACTGCATGTTGAGAAATTGCTAATACAAAAAGAGCTCCTCTCTTAGTATTAGGGTTACTAATAACGGATGAGAGGTCATGTAGTCTTTCAAGCTTTCCAGGGTGCGATCGCACTCATTATCCCACTCAAACTTGGCCTTCAGTGCTTGGAAGAATGGTCGACACCTGTTTGACGACCGACTTATGAACCGGTTTAGCACGGTTGCTAGGCCAGTGAGATGCTGCACCTCTTTGACTGTGTTGGGCCTCTTGAGATCTTGGATGGCTTTGATCTGAGAGGGATCAACTTATATACCCCGGTTGGTCACTAGGAAGCCCAGGAATTTGCCTGACCCCATGCCAAATGTGCACTTAGATGCGTTCAGATGCAACTTGTGGGACTTCAAAACTTGAAACATTTCATTTAGGTCCCTAAGATGATCCCTCTCATCTCTGCTTTTGACCACCATATCATCTATGTAAGCCTCCATTGTTCTGCCTAACAATAGTTGAAACATTTTGGTGATCATCCGTTGGAATGTTGCCTCTGCGTTTTTTAGGCCAAAGGGCATGACCTTGTAGAAATATAGTCCTCTAGGTGTTGTAAACGATGTGACCTCCTGATCCGGTTCATACATAGCGATCTGATAGTAACCGTGATATGCATCAAGAAAGCTAAGTCAGTTATGGCCTGCTGTTGGGTCCACCAATTGGTCTATTCGTGGTAGGGGGAAGCTATCTTTTGGGCATGCTTTGTTAACTATTTTGTAGTCTACGCAAATGTGCCATTTTCCATTCTTTTTTGGCACCACTACAGTGTTGGAAATCCACCTAGAATAGTGTACTTCTCTGATTGCTCCTGCTTCCAGCAAGTTTTCTACTTCCTCCGCCATTATCTCTGCGTGGTGGAGTGCCGATCGTCGAGTTCGTCATATAATTGGTCTAGCAGTTGGATAGACATTAAGTTGATGACAGATAAAATTAGGGTCAATGCCAGGCATGTCATAATGCATCCAGGCGAACACTTCGATGTTAGAGGCAAAAAATTCCATGATCTCTATTCTCTTGGTGCTGGACAAAGACGAGCCGAGCAAAAAGAACTTTTCTGGGTTCTTTTCATCTATCCTTACCTCTACGAAGTCTTCCACTGCCTTCTATTCAGCTATTTTGCCGACGTCTGCGAACAATTCATTGCTTTCTGGCTCCTCTACCATCTGTACAAACCTTTTTGCATCCCGGCTACCGTTTACTGTGATGAAGCACTGTTTCAACATGATTTGGTCCCCTAAGACTTCTTCAATCACTCCGATTTCGTTAGGGAACCATAACACCTGATGGTACATTGACGCCACTGATCGCATGGCGTGTAACCATGCTCTTCCCAAGATTATGTTGTAAGTGGAAGGGACTTTCAATACCCAAAATTCCACTTGTTTCGTCATCGTTCCTGCCTTGACTGAAAGAATTATCTTGCCCACCGGCCATTCTAGCATTGAGTTGAAGCCGACTAAGAGAGATGTTGCGGGTGCCAAGTCTCTGTTCTCCAATTTTAGTTGCTTGAAGGTCTCGTAGTACATTATCTTGTAGGAACTCCCTTAGTCAATTAAGATCCACTTGATGTCAAAGTTCTTGACGCGCAAAGTAACCACCAATGCGTCGTTATGAGGGCATTGTATCTGTCCTGACCCGAACCCGCCCCTATAGATTAGGGTCATAGCCGGCTAGTAATCATGAGATTACCTACGGCCTCAAACCAAAACAAACATATAGCAACAGAGTGAAGGGGGCCAAAACGGAAGCAACTTAAAAATTTTGTCCAACAAGCTATGCTTACATGGCATATCAAAACGTTTCACATGTATTTAATAATAACTCACACCACGTATTAGTAGTTAACATCTTGTATACCCAAGATCATTCAAACACATAGTTAGCTAAACCAAAAGCTTATACACATAAGCGGTCTATCATGACCAATAGAAATAGCAAAAAGGAATACAAAAGATCATAAACAAAGCCTCTTGCGTGAGGCACTTGGGCTGACTTCAGAAAACTCGGGTTCCTTTCTTAAATTCCACTAAGGCTGGGGTTGAACGTCTCTTTGCTCACCTACATACATATAAATGAAAGTGAGCTAACGCCTAGTGAATAATATCAAAATAAAGAGGTTAATGAATGAGATTCGTTCATAAATGAATCATACTTATAATGTACATATTTGAACCACTATTCTCATTCACACCAGATTTACAAATCTCAACAAAGCAAAACGACCTTAGGTCCGACACACCATGTCCATATGCAAAACGACCTCAGGTTCAAATCTTATAGAAGACAAGACGACCTTGGGTCCATCTATACAAAACGACCTTCGGTCCAACCAACTCTCTATTCAAAACGACCTTGGGTCCAATTCGAACATGTCAAACTGCCTCGGGCCCAATTCAAATATCAGGCGTATCAAACGGCCTCGAGCCCATTCCTTTTATATTCATATCTATGCGTGTTTCATAATCATGGTCATGATCCCTTTTCATTCAAACAGCCTTTGGCCTATTATGCTCATGTTCAAGCGGCCTTGGGCCCATCACGGTATTCAAACGGCCTTTGGCCCATCTTTACATTCATGTCTAATGGCCTTTAGCCTAATCGTTCGTATCCGACAGCCTTTGGCCCAATCATTCATGTACGAGGCCTTTGGCCCAATCATTCATATCTGACGGCCCTTGGCCCAATCATTCATGTTTGACGGCCCTTGGCCCAATCATTCATGTCTGACGTCCTTTGGCCCAATTATTCATATCCGACGGCCTTTGGCCAAATCATTCATGTCCGACGGCCTTTGGCCCATCATTATTATATTCAAATGGCCTCTAGCCCATCTTTATATTTAGACATATCAAATGGCAAACAGCAAACAGCAAACGGCAAACGGCAAACGGCCTTAGGTCGAAATTAATTTTATCAAACGTATCAAACTTCCTTATACAAATTAGGCATATAGAATACTCATTCATATTTCAAGTCAACAAACGGCCTTATACAAATTGGGCATATAGAATACTTATTCATATTTCAAATCAACAAACCCATGGAGCTTATACAGAAATAGCGTTTGGAAAGTGACATACTTGAAAATGTCTTTACTAAGATATTACTCACGGTGTTTTGCCAATGGATTTGCCCTTGAGCCCAACCCTACACATTACATAACACATATGGGTCATAAACTATTCAATCCGTTCTTAATTCATACATTCCTCTTAGGCTTCTTTCTTATCATTTTAACTCATTCACAATGCTCAATGCATGCCTAAGAGTGCTTAGAAATGAAAGAGAACGGAAAACAAATCACAAAACCATTTTACAAACTTTCTGAAACAGGGCTCCCCGCTCGAGCGTGGATTTGGCCGCTCGAGCGGACCCATTGGGTCTGCAAAAATACTGGTTGCCTCATTTTTATGCTTGAGCGTGTATTCGGGCGCTCGAGCTGAAGGTCACACTACAAGGCTCCCCGCTCGAGCATGAACATCACTGCTCGAGCGGACACTAATGTCTGCACAAAGTTCTAGGAGCTCGCATTCCCCGCTTGAGCGGCACTTTCCCCGTTCGCGCGAACATGTCAAATTCTGGGTTTTCCAGAATTCTTTTTGAGCTTCAAACATGCATTCAATCCAATGTAACTTGCATTTCATGGTTCAAGGCTCATATATACATTTACTAATATGCCATAAACACCAAATTTACTACATCATAAGCTCAAATCCCATGAATTAATCACATGCATGCCCCAAATTACACCAAACTTATCCCCAACATAACAAATCCATGCACCCAAACTCATTCTTCTATGGATTACATTTGCATGTGGAATCTAACTTCCATTTTCAGCTCAAATGATGTAAATGATGATCAAGGGCATGAATTGTCATCAAGATTCCACATGGATTATATATTTCAAGCTCAATCATACAAATTCATGGCAATTCCTTTCATACATGCAATTATTGACTTCAAATTTATTAATCACAACTCAATTCTTGTTCTTGATCACATAACAAGCTAGAGTTCACAAAATAACAAACTTATACTCATGAACTTACACTTAAACATTTAATCTCATAGCAATTCTATGCATGCACGTACATACAAGCTTCCAATTCAACAAATACATCTCAATTTATATTCTTGATTACCCAACTAGCTTGGATTATACAAAATTACCAATTCAACTTATGAATTCACCAAGTTACAAACTAAAATTCATGAATTTACTCACCTAGGAACTTCAAATCTTCCAAATTATGGTTAATTCTTGAGTTAAACTCCAAGATCTTCAAGCTTCTCAAGCAATTCTCTAACTTGAGCTCCCTTTCTCTCTCTAACCGGCACACACTCTCTCTCTCTCTCTAGAGTGTAATCTCAGCCAAAAATGAGCTCAAAACATAACATGAAGCTATATAGGCCTTTATATAGGATGGCTTAATCAAATTTAATTAAGGCTAAGCAATGGTGCTTAATTTAATCGTTCTGAATCTAATTATTTTGATCCAAATCAATTTCTAATTAAATTTCACCATAGGCTCTAAAAATTACGCTAATCACAATGGTGTAATCAATTTCGGGTTCTGTGGCCGATAGGGCCTTAAATTTAAATTCTAAAACAGATAATCAAACAGATTTTTCCTACGGTGAACAGATAGAAATTCAAAACCACATATATTCATATAAATGGCACTCAAAATCATGTCAAACACATAATCACAATCATAATCAAGATTGATTAGCATAACACGGACCAGGGTTGTCACAGTATCCTTGCTAAGTCCTTGTCAGAAAATGAGATGACGGTCGTTGCCTCCGTTTTTCCCTTTTTGACTGTAGGTTGTGCACTTAGTACCTCTCTCAAGTGCTTAGCCTTTTTGATCATCCCTCTGAGCTCACATACCCGCTCGAGTTCGACGATCCCATGTATCACGTTGATTATGCCTTGGGGTGGTCCGTCGACCAGTATGCTATTCGGCCTGTTGTGGTCCTGGGGGGCCGGTTGTGATCCCCCCTCTATATACTGGTCCAAGTGACCAGCGGCCACTAACTCCGCCAGATGTTGGCTCAACGACATATAATTTTCAGTTCGGTACCCCTTTTCATTATGGAAGGTGCAACGGTACCTATCATCATAGCCCTTTTGCGCTTCTCCCAACTTGGCTGGTCGCCGAACAAAAGGTTCGTCGCATATCTCGCTAAGAATCCGATAGATAGGTTTGTTGAATACGGTGGTGATGGCAGTGTGAACTCTCAACTTCCTTACTTGGGGGTCCTCTCAGTTGGCTCGTCTGCCCCACCCATTCTGGCTTGGTTGTTCTTCTTGCCCGATCGTGTTTACTTTTGCCGCAAGTTTTTTGTCTGACATTGCTGTTATGCCAACTTTTGCTTTGGTGCATGCGATGCACTTTTTCCATTATGGCCTCCATTGTGAGGGGTAGATTCATCATCATTGAATCCCTCAATTTATTGCCAGCTGGCAAACCTCGCTTGTACTGCGCGATAGCTAGGTTTATGAGGCAATCTCTAATCTGATTAAAAGTCTCCCAATATTGGTTATTGTAAGACCTCAATGTTTCCTTCTCACCCATAGCTATGGAGAGAAGCTGGTCAATCTCAACAGGCGTCTTGGTGTTTGTTCTGAATCTGGTCACAAATGCCTCTACTAGTTACGCACATGAAGCTATGTTACCTTCTAGCAACCTTTCAAACCATGTTAGACCCAGGTCACCAAGGCTGGAAGGGAATAGGATACACATTAGAGTCTCGTTTCGCCGATACACCGCCATAACCTAGCGGAAGTGGCTCAAGTGCATGTAGGGGTTTGACT